>CM070040.1:23982093-24000565 GCA_036250615.1 Ptychadena robeensis | reverse complement strand
ACGGGAGTTCGCGTTCGCCGTTCGCGAACATTAAATTCCGGGTTCGAGCCATCACTAATAATTAACCCAAATTTATGTGGCTGACTTAACGCCACGCTGTCATTCTACCAGATGTATCAAATAAATAGCTGCATTCATATGCATACATTCATAGCAACCTTAAAAAACATATACTAACCGCAGTAAATCAGGATTTTCTAAAATTTGCATAGTGGAACAATCATAAAGGGTATGGTGAGAAGGGATCGAAAAAGCCCTCAACTCAAGCAGTGTGTAACACAGTCAAGCTTTCTTAAAACAGAAGGTGTTTTAATACCCCAATCCATAACAAATCCCAAAAGTTAAGGGAAAAATCCTCACTTCAATACAGTGGGTACCATGCAATCATTCCTTCATGTCCCATCAGCCAAATGCACATCCAATTTATTCCAAACTCCATACAGCTGTTTTAGGTTACTTGGCCATCATCAGTGCTGTGCATGGAAACCATGGCTCTATGGAGTAGGCCTTGGGAGCCAAACATAGAGGAAAAATTTGAGCATGAGTAAATGTATAATTGTTTGCATTCATGTGTAATGCCAAATATTAAAAGAACTGATGTGCATTAACATAACATATTGATTTCCAGCATAGATTTGTATAATAAAGTTTTATTAGTTTTTAAAAAGACATATACAACATCGACATAGCGTTCAAAATTTTGATAATGCAGGTTCCTACTAATGCCTGTAAATCTGGTACACATGTTACTCTTGTTACCCATCTAGGGACCACAGTCTCAGCACTTATATAGTACCTACTAGCGATAAAGGGCTTTACACGTAGGGACCAAAAAAGAAGGAACGTAATAAAAACATACTATAAACAACATAGCAAGGGGTAAAA
This sequence comes from Ptychadena robeensis, assembly GCA_036250615.1. Taxonomy (NCBI): domain Eukaryota; kingdom Metazoa; phylum Chordata; class Amphibia; order Anura; family Ptychadenidae; genus Ptychadena; species Ptychadena robeensis. The sequence goes on along the minus strand of CM070040.1, from coordinate 23,999,680 downwards.
TAAGAGGGGAAAGAAAAAGAAAGGAAAGGGATAGAGGGGTAAGAGGAAAGGAAATAACAAATAAGGAGCGTACCCTGATGTATGTCTAGTCGCTTTTCGTCGTCTATTCCCCCGCTAAAGCAGGGCCTGCATTGCTGATGAGGAGCGAAAATGTTGCCACGGGCCCCATGTCTCTCGGAAGACCTCCAGACTCCCTTTGTCTTCTGCCACCAGTCTTTCTAGGTGTTCTATTTTATCAATTTCCACTATCCACTCTTGGATTGTGGGGGGGTTTGTTGATAACCAATGTCTAGGGATCACAGCCCTTGCTGCGATTAAAAAGAATCTCAACGTATCTCTTTTTATAGCTTTATAAGAGCCTGGTAGCATAGACAAAAGGGCAATCTCGGGAGAACTCCCCAGGGAGAGGGAGTGCATGGTGTTATACATCAGGAACACTTTATCCCAGAACGGCTGTATAGCCGGACATCCCCACCAAATATGCGTCATGTTTAAGTCCTAGCAGCCGACCGTGTCGTAGGATTTGAAAAAAGTGGAAGTGTTCCGATGTATTCCAGCCTAGGAAATTGTGACTATTCAGTGTAGGGGGGAATAAGGGATTACTAAACAAAGGGGTGAGTGGGCCCGGGCTAGTCGAAACATTTGGTGAAGTGCCCAAGAGAGTATCCCACTTTGTCAATAGAGCTGTTGTCAGAGATGGTAGACCAGCCTTCATTTTGGCCTCTCTCACCGTCCAGGGAAGAGAGCGTAGGTCTCTATTGGACATATCTCGTTCTAGGGTGACCCATAGCTTATCCCCTTTATTGTGATACCAATCTACTATGCGTGTTAACAAGGTCGCATGATAATAGGTCACAGGGTTCGGGAGACCCGCTCCTCCCTTAGGTTTCGAAAGGCTAAGTGTTGCAAATGATACTCTGGCTTTCTTTCCCTGCCACACAAATTGTCTAAACAGTGATAAAAGTGATTTCAAATATTTAGTGGGGAGATAAATTGGGAGTGTTTGGAAGTAATATAATATTTTGGGCAAAATATCAATTTTCAGGATATTTATCCGTGCAAACCATGAGTAAAATCTTACATTATAAGATACTAGTAGAGTTTTTAGTCTTTGATATAGTGGCAAGTAGTTGTGATCAAATAACTCTTGTGGATCAGCTGTGAGTTCCACTCCCAAATATTGATTTAGTACATATTCGAAAAGAAAAATTTGAAGTTACTAAAGACATGTCAATGTTCGACAAAGATATGTTTAATATTTCTGATTTGGTGTAATTAATTTTGAAATTACTAAGGGCTCCAAATCGGGATAGTTCTCTCAGCAGTGAGGGGAGGGAGACATGAGGGGCTACCACATAAAACAGGAGGTCGTCGGCGAACAGTGACATCTTATATTCGTGTTCATTTATTTTTATGCCCTTAATGTCCGGGTTGTTTCGTACTGCAATAGCTAGATGTTCGACTACTAGCGTGAACAGCAACTGTGACAGGGGGCATCCCTGCCGAGTACCGTTATAGATCGGAAATCTCTCCGATAAGCTGCCGTTTACTCTTACCCTAGCTGTGGGGCCGTTGTATAGGGCCATTATTCTTTGCAGAGCAGTGGGGCCAATTCCCATCTGTCGCAGGGAGGCCTCCAAAAAGGGCCAACTGACCCTATCGAAGGCCTTCTCCGCATCTACAGACAGTGAGCACATGGGGATTTGATGTTTGCGTGCAGCCTCATACAGGAGTACTGTTTTAATAGTATTGTCTCGTGCCTCCCTCCCTGAGACAAATCCCGCCTGATCATAGTGGATAAGAGAGGGGAGGAACTCCTTTAGTCTATTTGCGATTATTTTAGAGAATATCTTCACATCTATGTTTATTAATGAAATTGGCCTATAATTCCCACAATAAGTGTGGTCTTTGTTTGGCTTAGGTATCAGCGAGATGTGTGCTTCCAGGCTCTGGGTTGGGAAAGTTGAGGTGTTAGATATGGAGTTAAAGACTGTAGTGAGTACCGGAGTCAGTTGAGGAGAAAACATTTTGTAAAATTGGGGCGTGTATCCGTCTGGGCCTGGGCTCTTTCCCCCTGGTGATGTCTTAATAGCTGTACCGACCTCCTCCTCAGTGAATGGCTCCTCCATCGCCTGTTTTTTTTCTGGGTCTAACAGTGGCAACGCTGTTTCTTGTATGTAGGATGCAAGAGACTTACGCTCTGCCCCTATGGGGGGGAGCGCATATAGATCGGAGTAGTATGCAACGAAGGCCTGCATTATATCTGATGGAGCCGATAGGGAGCCTGCCTGGGGGGTTCTAATAATCGGTATGAAGGTCGCATTCCCTCGTGGGTGTAGCCTACGGGCCAGTTGCCTCCCACATGTATCCCCCAATTTATAAAGGGATTTTCTGCATTGATCTCTGTATTTGCGATATGAAAGATCATATAGAGAAAGTAAGTGAGCTCTAGTTTTAGCTAGTTCTTCATGGACTACTGAGGTGGTACTGATTTTATGAAGGGCCTCTAACCTGTTCAATGTAGCTAGTGTGGTTTTAATTTCGTTGTTCCTTTCCTTTTTGAGTCGAGATCCCTGTTTAATTAATACTCCGCGTATAACAGCTTTAAAAGCCTCCCATTTATACGGAGGTGCTGTCTGGTCTCGAGTATGGTCTGATATGAAATTGTCAATAGAGGTCTTTACATCGTTGAAACAGTCATCGTCCTGAAGTAGTGTGTCATTAAGTCGCCAGGTCCCAAATGGTTTCCGCGTGTCGGGTATGTCAAAATAAAGAGAGACCGAGGAATGGTCGGATAGTGGAAAAAGAGATATAGATGAACGTGGATTTAGTCCCAGCACCGCATGGCTAACCAATAAATAATCTATCCGTGAATAAGAGTGGTGTACCGGTGAGTAGAACGTATAGTCTCTTGTGGTTGGGTTTAATAGTCTCCAGATATCTACCAACTGATGTTCAAACATAATTTTCTTAAACAGATTAATCTTTTTATAAGCCACCCATGTTTTGCCAGTTGATGTATCAACCTTAGGGTCCATCGTAAGATTAAGATCTCCTCCCATTATAATCAAACCCTCCGCGAACCCAGAGAGATCTGAGAGGGACTGCATAGCTTCTTCCACTGGGTTGTAATTAGGTAGATAGAGGGACACAAATGTAAACATTTTATTCCATATAGTTGCCTTCACAAATACATATCTACCTCTTAGGTCTGTTTTTACGTCTATGATCTGATGTTGTAGGGAACGGTGGAAGGCGATTGCCACTCCTCTAGTTTTTGACTCCGAGAAGGTACTATGTGTCCACGTTGTAAAGTATCTGTTATTACAAGTAGGGGTCTGATCTGTTTTAAAATGGGTCTCTTGTAGCATTGCCACTTGTACCCTCTGTTTATGGAGCGCGTAGAAAATTTTATGACGTTTAACTTTACAGTTTAGTGTGGTAATTCCAATACGATGTGATGGTGCATTGGGCAACGCCATATCTAAAGGGCCTCCTCCTTAAAGAAAAGTAAACAGAAGAGAGGAAAAAAGAAAAAAAAAAAAGAAGGAGAGGAAAAGAAAAAAGAAATAAGAAAGGGGAAGAAAAATATATAGAAACAGGGGACGGGGGGGAACACAAACAGACAATCCCAAAATAAGGAAAACTAACACTCTACACGGTGTTATACTAAATTCATACACTATCGTATACCCACTTACTGCCCTATCTAATTAGGCAGCGACCTATGTGGGGCATGGACAGCCATCGGACAGTCACTCCATCCCCTCCCCCTCCCGTGCCCAACATAAATTCCACCTTATATTGAGTATACATACATTTCTGACCAATCGCTAAATTGCCTTTCCAGCAAAAAGAGAGAGAAAAAAAAAAAGAAAGAAAACCGGAAACATGATCTAATAAGAAGGGCATAAACATTCATAAATATGAGTGGTTTTCTAATAGTTTCCGCGTTGCCTCTGGGGATACCCCCTTCGCCTGTTTCCAGGGCCCCCTTCTAACTATTGTCAGAGAAAGAATTTACACGTTTATCCATCCACCATTTCTGGGCACCTGAGTTTCTCGTCTCCACTCTCGACATTACACATGTCCTTTACTATGTCCTATTTTCCTGTTATCTTGTGGAGGTTCTGTCAAATCTGGGGATTTTTGTAGAGGGGGGCCAATGCTTCACCTTCAGTGGGGCATGGTTTAGTCCTGGCTCTACCAACCACAGTGCTCTTGCTGATTATATGCTCGGTGTGAGCCGCCGTGGGCCATAAGCGTATTTTGGCCAAGGGGGTAATGATACTTTTGGAAGATGTAGATCTGTTGAAAATTTCTGCAGGTCCTCCGGCCCCCGTAGGGAATAGAGCTTACCGTCCCTTCTTACATTCAGTTGGAAGGGGTACCCCCAGAAATATAAGATATTATGCTCTCGCAGTACCGCCAGTAGTGGCCTCAATGCCCTCCTTTGGTCTAATGTATAGGCGGAGATATCCGACATGATCTGCAGTGCCTGGCCCTTGTACTTAATGTCTTTGATGTTACGTGCTTTACGCATTATATCATCTTTGATCCGGTAAAAGTGGACCCTGCAGATCACGTCTCTTGCTTTAGATGGATCTGTACTCCTAGGGCCCAGTGCTCTATGCACCCGGTCTATTTCAATATTTAGGGTTTCCGGCGCCCCCAAGATCATTGAAAAAATCTCTTTTACTGTACGATATAGATCTGTTGTTTCTAATAGCCCTCTGATACGTATATTGTTCGGCCGGTTGCGGTTGTCCATGTTATCATAGAGGGCGAATAGTGTATTAATTTGATCCATGTGATGGGACAGAGTGGTATTATGGGCCTCGATACGGGTTGACAATTCAGTACAGGTGTTCAATAATCCTGTGGTAGTCTCGCTAACTTGCTTTAGGTCAGAGCGCAATATTTGCATCTCAGCTTTATAGCTTTGCTCTAGTCTTTGGACGTTTTGCTCCAGCTCCCCCCTGTTAGGTATGGAGCGTAAATAAGCCTTCCAGTCCCACTCAGTGTCTCTAGCTATACTTCTTCTGGTGATGCTAACCCCTCTTCAGACAACATAATTGAACTAACGGTTAGATCTTCCTGTGGTGGGCTGGAAGCTTCAGATGAGGCTGGTGTAGTTGAAGCCGATGCTATGCTTGTCGCCTCGCTGCTGCTGCTACGCGGGCTTGCAGTTCCACCTGTTGCAGGGTGAGTTCTATCTGGGAAATATCCTGTGATGCTTCTCTTAGCTGCTTTGGCTGCCGCGCCCCATCCTCCAATGTTGTCTTTTTTGGGTCCCATCTCAGCTGTGAAGTCCGGCTGCTAGGGGGTGTATAGACCGGGGGATGCCAGTAGTTTTACGCTCGTATTTTGCCATTTTTCGCGCTAAATCACGCTGTCCCACACCGAAGCTAGCTTGTCTCCAAGCAGCTGGTCTGTGGCTAGTTTCGCGCCAGGCTTGGGCGTGCATGCGCGGGCACGAGCAAGGGAGGTTCTGGAGCTCCGAGACTGCACGTCTCAGCCTGCCATCAGCTGCCCGCCCCCCTCCAGCATAGATTTGTATTTTTTGTGAAATGTGTTTTTGGGAAAACCTTTAAGTGTACATATCTTTTTATCTATGTCACATATTCTTGCCCTGACCTAAAGACCCACACCATCTGCAGAAACAATCTTACACTGCAGCCACGGCCTCTAGGGGGAGGGAAGAAAAGATATAAAAATAAAATAATGTGATTGCATAAGAGTGCACACCCTTAAACTAATACTATGTTGAAGCACCGTTTGATTTTATTACAGCACTCAGTCTTTTGGGGCGTGAGTCTATCAACATGGCACATTTTTACTTGGCACTCTTCTTTGCAGAAATACTCCAAATCTGTCAGATTGCGTGGACATCTCCTGTGGACAGCCCTCTTAAGATCACCCCACAGATTTTCAATCGGATTCAGGTCTGGGCTCTGACTGGACCATTCCTAAACTTCTTCTTCTGGTGAAGCCATTCCTTTGTTGCTTTGGATATCGTATATACTCGAGTATAAGCTGAGCTTTTCAGCCCCAAAAAATGGGTAGAAAGTGCTCCCCCCGGCTTATACTCGAGTCAGCTGAGGGGGGTCCACTCACCTCATCTGAATTTCAATGCTGAATGCTTCAGACAGGCAGCTTCCCTCTTCGGTAGATCTTCTTCGATCTCTGAGTTCCTGCATCGGCCTCCCAACAATCAGCTGATGGACAATAACAAACTCCACACTGCCACCTAGTGGCCAGTTACTAGTACAGATACAACACTCCATAGCCTAAAAAATAAGAATTGCCATGCACAACCCATCCTGTAATAATAAAAATCCTGTGTTCTCTTAAATTTACTGATGATGGGGCACTAAGATTTATCCTGTTTGATTTCTAGGGGCAATGGTGCTTTCTCTATATTTTCTCATTTAGAAAACTCCACTATCTGACTGCATTTCCCACCCACGGCTTATACCCGAGTCAATACGTTTTTCCAGTTTTTGTAGATAAAATTAAGGACCTTGGCTTATACTCGGGTCGGTTTATACTCGAGTATATACGGTATTCTTTTGGTCGTTGTCATGCTGAAAGATGGTATTGGAACTGTTCAACTAAGGCCCCAGTTCCAAGCTGAAGAAAAACAGCCCCACAGCATGATGCTGCCACCACCATGCTCCAATGTGGGTATTTTGTTCTTTTGGTGATGTGCAGTATTGTTTTGTATTGACCAAAAAGTTCAACCTTAGTTTTATCAGACCATAACACCTTTTCCCACATGCTTTTTGGAGACTTCAGATGTATTGTTGCAAAATGTAGCCTGGCTTGGATGTTTTTCTTTGTTAGTAAAGGCTTTCGTCTTGCTACTATACTATACAATAATGCACATGACCAAAAGAACACCAAACCCACAGTGAAGCATGGTGTCGCATGGAGGGCTGGGCACAGGAGATGCCCTCACAATCTGACAAATTTGGAGTGTTTTTGCAAAGAGTGGGCAAGTCTTGTCAAGTCAAAATGTTTTATGCTGATAGACTCATACCCAAAAAGACTGAGTGCTGTAATAAAATCAAAAGTTGCTTCAACAAAGTATTAGTTTATAGGTGTGCCCTCTTATGCAACCACATTATTTTTTTTTTATATATTTTATTTATATATTTTTTTCCCTCCAACTAAAAGATTTCAGTTTGTTTTTCAATTGAGTGGTACACTTTATGGGTCACATTAACCTCCCTAGAGTTTGAGACAAACCCAGTTCATTCGCTGTTTGAGAGAGGACCGGTAGCTTTCCAGGGTTGTGGCACTGCCCTAATCATGGCACGGTGACGCCGAAGGCACAGATGGATGCGCCATAGACCTACATGTGAATGTGCTCTAAAAAATTTCTTTGTGCATCACCATACCTGTACAAAAATTTTTTTTATCAATTCTAATAGACCTTCTACCATGTGTCTCTGGATTTCCTTTGAAAGTTTTTTTTGCATGCCCTCCTATTAAGTTGAGCAATGATGACTGTAGGCCAGTGATAATACACTTGACCTTATGGAACCTCATCTACAGCTCATGGTAACTCATCATGTATAACCTAGACATATGTGCCTCCATATAAACTATATATTGTAATATACTTTCTCTTTTTTCTATATGCAAATGAGAAAATTAGGTTAAGGGGGGATGCAGGGAGTAGACTTTTGCTAATAGCGTGTGAATGCAGGAATTACAGGGAAATTTAATGTTTCTACTTCTATTGGGCTCTGCTTCCCAAAATGCCTTAATAACTCCACATATTGGTGCTTTCATCAGATGGTTTGAGATTGTTAGTTGTGCTTTTGCATCATTTCAGCACAAAGAATCTATTTTCAGTTTTTGAATTGCAGTTTCAAAATACCTGCTTGTCTAAGCGACAATCCTTAACATTTGGAACTAGCTGAGGCTTGAAGAACGACGAAAGATAAAACAAGGTAAAATAAAACATGTACCCAGATTATATATATTTTTTTGTTAGAACATGCTTAAATATTTGAATTGTGAAACCCCTACTGACATAGTCTGAAAAAAGAATAATCCAGCTGAGCTAATACATTTTTTTCTACTCTCTATGTTTGTTATTTTCTGAAAGATGTATTTGTAAGGACATGCAGTAGCATCAAATTACATTTGGTGGTGGTTCATAATTGTAGAAGATTATTTATTGAATAGATGGCACATTGTTGTTGGTTCTTTTTATAAGGCAAAAAAAACAAAGCAGCTTATTTTGTTTCTTCTTTGTTTGTTTTTCATTATTATGTTATTTGGTTATTAGGTTATTATGCTCACTCATACTAGTGATAAAAATGATTGCGTGCCCCCATTGTGATATTGGCTGTTGCTGGAATGGCAACCTAAAATAAATTAACACCTTGTTCTCTGTAGTGTGTATCACACTTGGAAAGGAACTTGGCCTCCTAGGATTGCAAGTCCATTTTTGGCCCTCTTTTTTTCTGCTTATGGCCTTTATGTTTGGCCAATAAAATCCTAAATTCCAATCAATAATAAATTCAGATAATTCCTGATCAGTATGATGAAGGAATTACTTCTGTTTAAAATATCTCATAGTTAGAGTGGGCTTTAAAACGGATTATATTATTTATTTGGGTGATATCTGTTTAACTGTTTTAGTTGATCCCATTGTATTAATATGCTATTAACTTTAAAGCATTTGATATATTTTATTGGTACACGCCTTACTGTTGAAAAAGCTGTTTCCCTATGTTACACTTTGGATTTCATACCCTGGGTATATGGCCACTATTAACATGCATTTATTGGTGTAAATGTTGCTAGAATGATGGATTCCCACTAAGGAAGGCCAAAGACCTGCCGATTCCCGGCCATAGTTGCGGGCAATCGACCTGCGTGTGCGCTCCCGCCGAACACATAATGGTCGGTCGCCCGTAACTACAGGGGTGCCAACCTTAAGGTTTCGACCCAAAAAGCCGGCAGGTCAAATTTGCATGGCGATTCGTCCTGCTGTTTTTTTTGTGGCCGGTCCTGTTGTAGGCAGTTAGAGGGGGAGTTTAATTAATCAAGCAGTACATTTTCTGTTAGTTTTTTGAAGGCCTTCTGTCGTGTTCAGAGGGAAGCAGTAGACCCAGACTCCTCAGGATTTGTTAACATGTTTGCAGGACTCCTTGGAAGCTACTTTGTCTCTTTGTTCCTCTGACCACCTTTTTGTCATCTCGTAGGGATAATCTAGAGGCAAAGCGTCCTCCAGCAGTCATTGCTTCGTGGCTTATGCGGGTTATTGAGTTGGCAAGCAAGCTATCTGGGCATCTTCGCGCTAATTCCACCAGAACCGTTACTTCGATGTGGGTTGCCATCTGTTGTGTCCATCTTTCGGTGATTGGCAAAGTTGCATCGTGGTCCACGCCACACATTTTCATGAAGCATTATGGCATTGATCCTTCAGTTCTGAAGTGTTTGCATGAATAATTTGAATCCCACCTTGTCTATGCTGACATTGAGCCGTCAGGAAAATGGATAATTTATACCATACTTAACAATATTGTCTTTCGTCTTCCCAAATTTAACAGTGATGCAACATCCCAACCAAAAGCAATGCAAAAGAAGGGGAAAGTCCTGCCCTCCACCACTTGTATGGGGTTAACTGTGCAGTGAGGGTATGTTAAAGGTATTTAAAAAGGAAGTGTTAAAAAAGAAAAACATTTATTTACACATAGGTCTCAGAAGTAGAACACAGCAAATCAAATCAAAGTACATCTGTGGGAACCCAAGTCCACATACATGAATCACATGTTCCAAAGAGAGAGAACATATAGTATCAAACCATTTAGAGGATACAATGTATCTTGTATAATGTTCTTTACGCATTTCGCATATACTTCTGCTTCTTCAGGAGGTTTTTTTTTATAGAGTAACCAATGTAAAGGGGAAATTGTGCTGATCAGGTGGTTGAATGACGATACTTGTCAGTCCATGTGATTCCAAAATTGTGGAGAGTTAGCCGCCACTATTTCCTCTATGTATACCCACTAACGGTTAATGCTATATTGAATTAATGTTCATGTATGTTAATATTTATCACTATAACATGAACAAAACGCTGAATTGATTAGTTCAGTAGTTCAGCTGTTTGTCCTTAAAGATACGTTTATTGCTGCTGCAATAAGAGGACAGAAGATCAAGGTTTTCTATAAGATAAAACATTTCAGGTGAATCTAACGTTTTACATGCTGCAAAAGTCTTTTTAGTCTTTATCATTATCTTACCGTCTCAGACTTTTACATTCATATGAAGGTTTTTATCTGCAGTGTGTCAGCTGGGTTTTCCAGCTCAGAGCGGACACAGTGCAGGGAATTCCCCAGCTCATTCCCCAATGATTTCATTGTGTGTAGAATTCCCTTAAAATTCCCCACAATGAGACAGGATGTCTTCAGTGCTTTTCTAACTCATTAAAAGTTCATTCTCTTCCAACTCTTACCCCTCATCCTAACCACTGCTGTAGTAAATTACATTTTTCATGCCGTAATACCCACATCCTGGATAATCTCTTCAGCCAGGTCAATATTTTAAGAAAAAAAAAGTGACACAAGATTTAGGGGCAGCTATTTGCTGTAGATATTTTGCTGAGTCAGTTGTGAAGGTGGGAGGGAAAATCTTCCTGCAATAAATGAGTTGCCACAAAGCTGTGTTACAGGACTTGAAAACAAGGAAAGTGAGAAGAGGAAAGTCAGGCTGTTTTCTCATGCATAGACATGAAATTCACATGATTTAAGTTTTTTAGACAAACAACTTATCCAGGGTCATATGATGTGTTTACCATAATGATGTCATTACAAGATGGAAAGATAAAATGCTGTTATAACAGTTATAAAGGTCCATGCCTATGATATGCAAACATTTGCTTATCTAAAACCGAGGGAAAAAAACAAAACATATAGTTACAGTCTGTTTCTAATGTGGTAGTTTTATAACCTGTTGATGCTTCAGGCAAGTGCTTAATACTCATTCTTCAACAAAAGTAAAAGTGAAAGTAAAAGGATGAAGACAAACCATCTAACACTGTAAGGAGTGAAGCGCCAGAAGCAAAACATGTAAATACTTTCTGTTTTAAGAAGACATCATATGAAACAGAAAGAATAAAAAGGTTAACTGCTTAAAATCGTAAGCAGAAATTACACTTCATCAACCATACAAATCTGCTAGTCCATCTTACATCACCCCGACAGTGGCAACGAGTTCCCTTCACCAACCTTACCAGCTACCAGCCTATTAATCCCCAACTTGGTGGGTACCTTATAGAATTTTTTTAAATACCGTAACATAACTGGGGCTTAAGCCCTGCCTTAAAAAAATGTTTCACCAGTATTTGGGACTAGTGATGAGCAGCATAGGCAATATATTTATATTCTCAAAAATATCATTTATTTTTTGCTTAATATTTGGAACAAATTCGTAAATATAAGAATTTATGATCTCCAGTCATTACCTTCATTGCAAAAAAGATTTTCACCATAAAAAGTACTGATTCGCATATATTCACGATCAACACTACTGATGTAAAAATCTTGAATATTTGCGACTATTGACTATTCGCGATCAACACTATTTTTTACTGTCCTTCTTACCGACACAACACAATAAGCCTCCTGCGGCACTGTCGAGCTTCCCCCAATGAGACCCACATTAAATATATGCAGGCCCTAGTTAGTGAGGTGTACACTGTCTGACCTAAAATGCCAGAGCCGCATCCAACAATCTGTGCTAAACTACAAAGAACCACCAGTCCTTTTAAATAAATTGGCAATAGAGTTGATAACTTTGATATGGCTCTTATGGCATCTTAGCATTTTGAAACGATCAGAGTGCCCTAACCGCCCTAGTGCTCTAGTGCCCTATCCGTCTAATCGCTACCTGATTAAAACCGCAACAAGTGGCTGCTCCTATTCTAAAGGAGTGAGATCCAAATTGGATAGAATTGAGGCCTAGTAGCCATTAGTATTGAGCTGGAATATGCGAATTGCGAATATATATGACGAATATCGGCTATTCAAGAATTCGCTAATATCGCTAATATTATGCCAAATATTTGCAATGTCGAATATTCACAATATAATGCGTTGGGAAGCTTAAGGCCATGAAATGCAATTTTTTATGGTCGCATGTGTGACCGTTCATTATGAAGGTAATTGCAATGCATGAATATATTTTCGCAATTCATGTCCATACACTTAAATTACGAATATTTGTGAATATCGAATCGAATATTAGTAGAAATATTCGGGAAACATTGCGAATTCAAATATTGCCTATGCTGCTCATAACTAGCAGCGATAGCCCTTTACAAAAAAAAAGAATAAATTAAAGCTGGGACAAAAAGGATCCATCTGAGTGACATTACGACCTTTGTTAGTGAACAACTGAGGGCCATTATGACCCTATTCCGCTCATCAGCATGGAATGCTGATGCACAGTTGAGGGGCACGCGGAGGGGCTTGGACGTACTGTAGAGAGGGACAGTAATGACACTGTTAAGCCATGTATTTTATCATAGGAGCCTGTCCGTCTGAGGACGGGTGTACGCTGGGGGGAACATGGAGGGATCCTGCATCTCCAATACCGCAGGTCGAGAGTGGTCGCAGCATTTAGGGGACAATATTTAAGATGAAGGACAGTACTGATCTCGCATGAAGAAATTGGGACTTTACTTGAGATTGGGAGGGGGGTGGCAGCAAACTGGGAGGGGGTGTTGATGTTTATTTCTGTTTTCTTTGTGCTGTTTTCTATGTAATTTGTTGGTAACATACTTGCACAGTCCTATCCTGACTCACAATTGAAGTTCACGTTTATTAACATTCCATAACTACAACAATGGACACTACTACAAGGGCTCAAAACTTTCTGGAATCACAGGACTGCTGGACTGACCCTTTCAGGCCTATCTCTTCTACATTGAACCCTTTGTCACCAATTAAATTTTTGATGTATGATTTGCATTTGAACAAAACATTTATAAAATATTTACATGCTAAAAAGAAATAGTGCCTTGCACATCTGGTCTCACTGCTGTAAAAAAAGAGAAAAACACAACACAAGACAGGAAGAACAGTGTTGTATCAAGCAATCCTGCAAACTCTTACCAAATTGGTGTTTTAGAACAAGCAAAATTTGTTTCCCCTCAGTTTTACGTCCTGACAAAGGAGAACCCTGCCTTCTGCCTGTGCTTCCTTCCTGTGCTACCCAGCTCTAACAGCAACCACTTCTGGTCCACTCTCAGCATCCCGCTGGCCACTCAGGGGGTCCCTAAGGGTATGGCCACTCTTTGGTCAAATCTTGAATAACATTCATGCCCAACAGAATGGGCAGGCCGGAGACAGTGTCCCCCATGACTACCACCACTCCTCTCTTACCCATGTTTCTGGCCCAGAACTCCATTTCCATCCAGGTGATGCCCACTACAGAAATGGGTAGGTTGTTTGCTGCAGACAGCTCATCCTCTTGCCCGGAAACAGCTCCCTGTACCTCTGCTCTCCGATGATCATCATTTGTGAACCTATGTTGAAGAGACAGGAGACAGACTGACAATCAAATTTGCCAGTTACCACTGGTGATGTTCCTACCAGGTGGGGATGCGACCCGTGAGTATCCGCACTCTCCTCACAGCATGGCACTCTAGTTCAACGGCTCCTGTTCATCCCCACCCTCAGTCCATGGACAGAACCAGACAAAATGCCCTCTTTGTTTACCAGCACCAGCATGTTCTTCTATCGCCACCTAACTGGTTGAGTAATTTTCACTTGCAAGGCGCTAATGGTCTCAGCCAGTGCCGTCACTGCATTCTGTAATATGCTACAGGAGTATACAGCTGGTTGGACCATGGGGGTGACATTTGTTGTGTGGGGCGCTGGGTCAGGCTGAGATTCGCTTGTGATAGCCCGGACTTCTGGGCTCTCGTGTTCAGCCGATATGGTCACGACCGTGGTGAGCAGGCTCCCAAAAGGCACAGCAGGGGTCTCTTATCACAGGCCTTCTCTCACACACAGGGGTGTGCCAGTCCCTGCACTGATTGCTCTTTCAGTCAATTGTCCAACGGGCCCCCAGGGAAACATGGTGACCAGCATCTTCGCTGCGGCGGAAGTGACGTCAGTCCCGGCAGCCACCACAGGGGTGTTTTCTTCCTAATATTGTTCCATGAGAGCAACACAAGTCTCTGTTTAGCGGGCTTTGCTCCCCATGTGGCGATCTGAGCAGTCTGCGCCTTCTCCACTTGTTGCCAGGCACAGGGATGCTTGAAACCAGCCGATCCGGAAATAGCAGAGGTCTTCGGCTATTTCTGTGATCTGCGCTCGTGTGCCGATGACGTCATCGGCCAGGCGGGAGATTTAAAGGTACAGAAAAAATAATAATTTCTTAGATTTTTTTAACTTTTTTACATTTGTTTTTATTTTGATTGGATTGGATAAATGTTTTATAAATGTTTTATCCAATCCAAATCAAAAGAAAAGAAAAGAAGTGCAAACTTAAAAAAACCTGGAGCGACCGTTCGTACTCGCACAAAACTTTGATCAGCCAGAGAACAAACGTTTTTCTCTGGTCGATCGCCAGTACTTTGAATGGGGACAAGGGTCCCCATCCTAAGTATTGGTTGTAAAATCATAAATGGTGTATTTCAAACGATGATGTCATCATGCTGCGGCCGATTGTTCGATAAACACCCGCCAAGCATAGCGTCTATAGCTGGTTTAACCTCCCTAGCGTTACGCCCGAAGCAAGTACTGGCGCAGTCTGATCGTGAATCAAACTGCGCCCGTGCCGGAATCAGGCGCAACCGCTGGCTCTCTGTGTGCCTGCACCATTTCTACAAAGCTGCAGGCACACAGAGCCTTTCCGCCCCCATCGGCGTCATCGGTGACGCTGATGGGGGCAGAAAGGCAAAACACTGTATCACTTTTGGTACAGAAATCTGCATCTCAGTGAACCAGGGAGGTTAAAGCCACCTGAATGCTCCATTGTCCCTCCTCACAGTTCCGGGTTCCTCACACCCCTCCTCAGAGACCAAGTCTCTTTTCAACTCGTCTCCATTAAGGCACCTCAACTGGAGCTCCCCTTGGTAGGTCCCTACGGCATCACAGGCCCTGCATAGACCCGGGGTCCCCCCCTACAAGCGATTTCGCTTCCTGAGACCTCTATGCCTGGCCTGCCTGGTCGTCAGATAGCTGAACTCACCAGTTCCTTTATCCACAAAGAGCTTTATTGAAGACACCATCCACAGGTACACAGCAGATGTGGTTACTTTCAGAATGAGGGCCCTTTCACACTATAAGCATTTTTTAAAGGCCTGGGTTTTTCACATTACATCTGTGTTTCACATAGGCATTTGCGTATTTGAACTAATCAATAAAAAACGAATCAAAAATGCATACAGCTTTTGAAAAACACATGCAGAAACGCTGCATTTTTTAAAACACAACACATGCAGAGTGAATGGTAACATTGGTCGTCTATGTAAAAATGTGTGCTGTTAAAAATTGCATGTGGTAAAAAATATGCGCATTTTTAAAATGCAAAGCAGCACATATATTGTGAAAGGGCCCTCAAACTAGTACACGAGTAAGGATTGGAGAAGAAAGTATTGGAGGTCAAAAGATCATTCCTTTCCTCACCAAAATGTGTGTCTGCTGGAATGGTGGCAGAAACTTAACAATGAGGGAGGAGGAAATTACCTCATATCATGATTCATGAGGAGAAACACAGGAAAATAGGTGCAATAACAGACAATGGCCAAAAGATGGCAGCATAACATTAACTATTAACATTGCTAACATATACATGGAAATGACATGCAATAAGATTTCTATTCAACTGCTGGAGGTAGCATGGGGACACCCAGCTCCCCAAAATTCTGACTACTGCGTCCAATAACCTTTCACACTCACCGGACTGAACCCACACAAAGAAAAAATCATTGAGGTAATGCACAAGGGACTCCAATCCTGTACCCTCATGACCCCTATTCCAAAAACAAAAGGAACTAAAGTGCTAGGTATGGAGCACCCCACAGGGAAGCACCTACTAGAGTGTTTGGCCCAGACAATGAGGCTCGAGTGGGTGAGTGAACCCAGACCACTGCTGGACTGCAACCCAGAGCCCCAGATTTATGCTCCCAATAAGTTCCCCCAAGGGCCACCCTGAACTTATCCACAAATACCAAGGTTTAGGCATATCGCTGCCAACCTGCTGCTTTGACAAAGCAACCCTCTCACTAGATAAATCAGCTTGACCAAGGCCTAAAATGTGTACAGTGCAGTGGAGCCAAAGTCTTCAGGCCAGCCATCCCCCAAAATGAGGCGTCCCGGCAAACAGCACCCCAGGGAATGGACGATCTAGACATGTAGGGGAGGCTGACTCCTGTGCCTTCACACTGTGATGCCTCTTTTGCGGGGCTGACTGCCTTGATTGAGGACTATGGCTCCCCTGCAGTATACCTATATAACACATTACCTGCCTAACCATAAACCCAGCTTCCACCTTGAACCAGGAGAGGCCCCTCGTCTATAGCCGGGAAAAGATCTCTTCTGGGTAGTTCCAATCATACACTTATTTCCTTGTTTCTTTAGCTCCCAATAGTTCCGCTTAACGTCTACTACTCTAGTGATATTTTTTTCCACTATACC
Organism: Ptychadena robeensis; assembly: GCA_036250615.1. Taxonomy (NCBI): domain Eukaryota; kingdom Metazoa; phylum Chordata; class Amphibia; order Anura; family Ptychadenidae; genus Ptychadena; species Ptychadena robeensis. The sequence continues at coordinate 23,983,007 of CM070040.1, read as the reverse complement.
ATTATAACAGCATTGTAATGTACTAGCATGTATTGGGTTAATACTAAATATACTGTCCTTATCCACTCATGCAGAGTAATACTGGCAGTGGGACTTTATTTCTATTTTGTATGCATGTAATGTGATGGTGCGGTGTATCCAAGCTGTTTGGGGGACACTTGACATCAAAAAATCATCCTTCCCATACAGTGTTTGAGCTATATCTATAACTCTGGACCATGATATGTCCTCTGGGTCTGGCCACCCGAAGGATTCTCGACTTGATTGAGAAGTGTATATGTTTTTGTTTTAAATCCTTTTGAATTCATGGGGATAGTGGCCACACCACCATATTGACCTTGGACTCCTGCCCTCCTCGTTTTTTTGCAAATATGTAATTACAAAGCCCCTAAACATGGTATCATCCCCCAAATTGCTGAAAATATAGAGAGGAGGAATATTTAAAAAAAGAAAACTCCTTTAGTTTTTTCATAAGTTAAGTTCAAAGTCAAGTCGAAATGTTTGAGTTTCCTACTTAAATTTGAATAGATTTTTATATTGAAAAAAATTTGAAGTTTTTACTTCTCATCAGATATAATGATAAACACAGCAACTCTATGGAGGTCAGTGAGAAGTGGTACTTATCCATCAACAAACTGATTGCAATGATTTATAAAAACCTGTTTGAGCTGATTTTTGTGTTAATTTAGTTTAATTAGCAACTAATTTACATAATAGTGTGTCATAGAAAGGATGACTACTAGATCCTTGTTAAGACATATTTCAGTAAGTTAGGCAAAACTTAGGCAAAACCTATTTACCACTGTAGTGGTGTACTACAACAGCCAGGTTCTTTTGATGCTCAATGTACTTCTGTGTCAGGGTCCCGCCAGCCCTGGGGGGAGCGCGGCACCGTCGGGGTCCCCAGTGTGGTT
>CM070040.1:23957684-23972166 GCA_036250615.1 Ptychadena robeensis | reverse complement strand
CCTGATGCGACATGTCCTGCCTAAGCGTATGCTTCTTCAGGCATGGGTAAGTATCATAGGATCTGTGGGATGAACGAAAAACAGCACCATCAAAGAGTAACCAAGGTATTCCGATAATCAAAGGGGATGATAAGGGTCCAAATATAGGGCTCACCTAATGTTGCTATGATAGCTTAAAAGCAAAACATCCCCTATAGTGTTGAACAACCGTCCCATATTCACCCCCTATAGCCACAAGGCAGTGGAGTCAACGACTCTATCGAATCCTGGAACAAATAAATCAAATTCTCGATGTATGGGGATGATAAGGGTCCAAATAATTCTAAATATAAGCAGTAATACTGTATGACACTAAGATCAACAAGATAGGAAACTTTGGTTCAGTGCAAGGTATCAGAAAGGCTTTAGCATATCATCTAGCTCCACAGTGTGTTTGTTCTATATCATCTAGCCAAATAGTATGTCTGTTCTGTCTCACTTGCTCACAGCCATCTATCTTTATCAGTGCCACCTTGGCAAATGCTATATATCTTATTCAGCTGAAATCATAATTTAGGGTGGCCCCTTCTTACCTGTTACAAAGGGTCCATCAGATGTATTCTCAGAAGGGAGGTTGTATTCTCCAACTGACCGAAACTACATGTGGTACATCAGTAGGAGATGCGTCCCTCCCAGAGAGGGTGATGCCGCCTTCAGCTGAACCGACATGGGCAGATTCAGCCAGCGAGGGAAGGCACAGGTGGTGGTGATGAGTCCTCCGCCATCCGTGTCCGTCCGTGCTGGGTGCAGTCCGAGTGGTACCGCCCAAGAGTCCCTACAGATGACCCTGGTGAATCACTCCAGGAGTCCTACCATATATGGCGCTCTACTCTGGGCACCAATGGGGATCACTAGTAAGTGTCACTAGCAAGTATCCACCAATAATACTGAATAATTCCTAAAACATTTTTTTCCTTTTTTTTTCCCTCCTCCCCACTCTCACTTCTTTATTTAATATAAGATAAACATGCATCCTGTAAAAATAATGTAAGGGGACTTTCCATTTCAGAAAGAAGATCTAGGTTTCTCGCCGCCTTAGGCACCTAAGAGACATGGTATACCATTGTGTAACTCCAATAGCTATAACCGAAAGGGGTAAGCATACTGATAGCTAAGAATGTTAAATGGTCATTTAAAGATAAGAAAAAGGATGAGATGGGCCGATATATATTCTTAAAAGGTATGATAGAAACACAGAAAGTTACTTAAGCAAATATGTATTTTCCAAATTAAGATCAAATGCATCAGATGGTTTTATGCAGAGGTATTTAGTAGGTAGGTTCACCTTCCAGCAGGACAACGACCCTAAACATAAAGCCAGGGCAATAATGGAATGGTTTAAAACAAAACATATCCATGTGTTAGAATGGCCCAGTCAAAGTCCAGATCTAAATCCAATTGAGAATCTGTGGCAAAATCTGAAAACTGCTGTTAAAAAACGCTGTCCATCTAATCTGACTGAGCTGGAGCTGTTTTGCAAAAAAGAATGGGCAAGGATTTCAGTCTCTAGATGTGCAAAGCTGGTAGAGACATACCCTAAAAGACTGGCAGCTGTAATTGCAGCAAAAGGTGGTTCTACAAAATATTGACTCAGGGTGCTGAATAATTACGCACACCCCACTTATTTATTTGTAAAAAAAATTTATGATTTTCGTTCCACTTCTCACGTGTACACCACTTTGTATTGGTCTTTCACGTGGAATCACAATACAATTGAGTCATGCTTGTGGCTGTAATGTGACAAAATGTGAAAAAGTTCAAGGGGGCAAATACTTTTGCAAGCCACTGTAAAAAAACTCAGCGAAATTTCAAAACAAAGCTGAAAAAGCATTCGACAGAGTATCATGGACATTTATGGAAGCTACATTACAATGCCTGGATTAAAGCAGCCCATACACAGGTCAGATTTTCAATCAATCGACTTAAAACGATCAATTATTTAATCGATTGATTGAGAATTGAGTTTTGCCCACCTGGTTAAATCGACGTTATCCGATCAAAATTTAGTGAAAATTCAGTCGTTTTTTGATCGGACTGGATGGTAAATTTTGATCGGTCGATGGTTCGGTAAGTGTGGTCAACCAATTTTTGATCGATTTTTTTTCTACCTATTCTACCTCACTTCTGATTGAAATATCAATCGGACTATTTTGGATTGATTATTATGTCGAGTGAAAAAAAAATCGTATGGGCTGCTTAAGGCCCACATAAGTAAACATGGATGATGGCCCTTTATTAAAGATCTACAAGAGCAATCAAAGTGAATGAGATGAGATCCGAATACTTCCCATCAACTAACGGAATTAGACAGGGAAGTCCTCTATCCCCTTTGATATTCATACTCAATTTAGAACCCCTGCTCTGTACAATAAGGAATGAAACGAAAATTCAGGGACTTTAACATAAAGCAGTATATGCATATGACGTGACACATTTTCTTACCAAATCACAGGTCTTGATACTTAACATGTTAAAAACTTTGAGTTGCTAGTCCATCTTGTAAAATTTTAAAATAAACCTTACAAAAACAGGCATTGGTGGGCATCAGGAGCTGAGGGCTGGATTAAAACCATATTTTAGTTTAGATGGGCGACAGACAAAATTTAATACTTGGGAATAAATGTAAGCTTGAAAATACAGTCAATATATCATTTACATTTTCCCTCATTATTAACCCTGATAAAAAGTGACCTGAAATAGACATACTTTCATGGTTTGGAAGATGTGTAGCGCTTAAAATTATGATTTTACCCACATTGTATGTCATGCAGACTCTTCTCGCTTTTTCCAGCAAATCAGAAAGACCTTTACTGATTTCATTTGGCTGGGGGAAACCACATATATAAAAATGGCAGTACTTACCCTCCCTAAAGATAATAGAGGGATAGGGGTGCCAGATATGAATGCCTATTATAAAGCCATACATGTCAGTAGGGTAATAGACTGGTACTGCCATGGAAAATGTAAACTATGGGTAAGAATGGAGCATGAAGACATGACATGGGAGCTTAAAGACCCTCCCTGGTTACAGGGGGCGGTTATACCACAAATAGCAAATCACCCCACTATAGGGGTTAAAAACATGATAGTACGGAAACTGTTTATAGAAACTAATCTTTCACCAACACCTTCACCAGTGGTGCTAGCTTTATGCAACTTGGATTTTTCCCCAGGAATCAATACCTTAGTATTTAAAAAAGTTTAACGAAAAGGGATAGCCAGAAAGGTAAATTTTATAGGGGCAGACGTGTTCAACTTGCACTATTTGCATAGCTTGGATTTTATATCAAGTTTCAGACTCCCTTTAACACTATTTAAAAAATACTGCAAGGAGACCCTTCCAGTCAATCCCCTCTATGATCATTACCTATAATTCCTCTGTAAAAATGCTTTCATTAGTATCTCTTCATGTGATAGAAAAGCAGTGTTTTCAAAAGTATACCTCTGTATGACACACATAACTTACACTATATAGTACATAAAAAGCATAAGTAGTACTAAAACTATCATCATAATAAAATATATAATGGATTGTCCTAGTGAACCACATATGTTACCAAATTACCAATTACCAAAAGGATTCCATGTAACTGAGGGAGTGAGAACCTCCCTGGCTTCTGCATGCAATTCATCCATCTTTTCTATATTATTCTGTAGAGAATCCTAAACTGATTCATCCTCAAACCAAGTACAAGAATCATTGATTACTGTACACATTCCTCCTTGTGCAGCTAACAGATAGCCTAAAGCAAGCTTAGTCTTTAGAGTATATTTATGTAATATACAAAGGTCAGTGGCTATTGTTGCTCCTTTTGTCTCATTAAAGGATCAATGATTTTACTGTAGTTTTGCAGGGCTGCCTCAACCCAATTCATAAGATTATAGGTTCCTCCTAGCCAAGCGGGGAACCAACTCCACACCTTATCGCCTTATTGTGGTAAATATGTCTTTTTTTGGCCTATGTGTGTGATGTTGTTCAATGGTACCTTGAGAAATCTTATATACAGGTAGAGATGACCCGTTATGAGTATGCTGCAACGGTGGACAGGGGTGCTGTTGGCTTCCACAAGCTAATGAAAAGCAATCCTTGCAGGGAATCACGATTAAGAAGCAGAGAATTACTCACCCAGGAAGGCAATGTCTTGGGACACGTCTGACCACGGCTGTAGTTCCTTACAAAAAGCCTAGAAAGTTTTGTGGAACGTGTATTTAATATGTCTGCTTGTGGGTTGGCAGTAGCCAAGTCTCCAGGCAGATTTCGATTGATACAATTAAGTGGAGAGTTCAAAAACAGCGGGAAAAAGGAGTTAACACTGTCCTGTTAAAGGTTTTAGCAACTGTTAGACAGCAGATGCAGCCCTAAGGACAATACCACATATATACACATATATGAACAGGGTGGTATATTTATTTTATTGCCTATGTACAAATTTAGTGTAAACCCTTGTCACTACACTAGTACAGTTTAAAATGAGATCCCGTGCTTCATCAACAAAGCAAGTCGGAATATGTTAAGGCAAAAGACATATCCCTCATTGGATAATAATAAATAGCCACGGAATTGATTCATTACTGCGAAGTCCCAAATAAGAGACTACCTCAACCTCATAAATTGTAGAATGCCTACAGCATGACCTAAAAACACTGTTTTCTTTGTATTTCTGTTTCTGAAGGGGAAACAAGCACATATAGAAGAGCCTACAGACAAGTAACATATTAATATTAACCCATATTTCAGAGTTATCCTCAAACTGATCTATTTATAGGAATCCCTGTAAGGGGAATACCATCGGAGTGTAGAGGATGGTGTGTACATATTCAGCATGCTGACTAGTTTGATTTCTTAGCCACAAAACTATGTAAATCAAAAAATGGATTCCTCTTGAACACACTGCGCCTAGTACAGTTTGTCACAGTTAATTGTCCACATAGTTTCTGTCATTTACCCATATTATGTGGTTCGTAACCACATAATAGAACTATTCATAATTGGAAAGAAATTGGAAGAAAGAAAGGTAAATCATGATCATTAGACTAGTGTCTTTGCACTCCTGGAATCCACTGCAATCATCCTTGTTTGCATCTTGCTTCTGATCCTTTCATTTATGTTCCTGCTCCTTTGTCTTATCAATGGTCTTGTATGGCTTCAACTGTGATACGTGTATCCAATAAGGTTCCTTCTCAGTTAAGACAGAGATCCATGTGACAGCTACCATGGTAGTCGGTTCACTGAAGGGAAATCCACCTTTCCTTCCTTTATTCAATTGCCTGATGCACACAGAATCTTCAGGTTTATACAGATGGATAGGCTCCTGTGAGGGTAAAGGAAAAAAAAGAAAAACCATTCAACTTTGTAGGGAAACGACATATTGTACTTGAATTCGTTCCAATTACCCCTTCATTATAACCAATGGACTTTTTACCCATGGTGTGGGAAAAGGTCTTCCCATAACAATTTAAAATGTTGACATTTTTGTAGTCTTAAATGGGGTCATTCGAATCTTAGCTAATACTGCTGGAAGGAAATTCCTTTGAATTCCAAGTCCCATTAGTATCTTTCATTATCTTTTCCTCCAAAGTTCTATTCACTCTTTCCACTACACCTGAACTTTGGGGATGATAAGGAATGTGATACTTCCAATTAATTTGCAAACGTTCAGCTATCTCTTTTACCACTGAACTCACAAATGGTTGTCTAAGTGCATTCCTTTGGTGAGGACCCAACGGAACCAATCCACATTGCCTGTATGCAGCAGCGGCTGTTCTCACAGCATTAATCCGATCGATTGGGGTATTACATTCTGTCAACTTCCGGCCTGGGGATTGGCAGCACGCCGTTATAACAGCTGGTATAGTAGAAAGGTATGTGGATCAGCTCTGTTGGGACCCCCACCAAGGAATGCGCTGTGGAGACATACCCTTAGGAACATGTGTCTACCTACCAAGTAGTAAATGGGGCTACTGGTGGTAGCAAGTGTTGATGTATGTCAGTAGTATTATTTAAGTTCCCTTGTGCGTGTGTGATGTAATGCATCTCTGGATATACTGTTTACACTATCCATTCTTTAAGTGTGACATATATTATCTTAGTACCCTTGTGCCTTTGGGAGATCAGGTCCATGTGTACTGTGAACCATCAAAATTAAAAGCAAAATGTGCTTGTATCTCTTGGTCAACAGGGACAGAGAAAAAGGCATTAGATAAAGCAACCACTTAGAAGTACTCAGCATCTGGGGGTATGGCAGTAAAAAGGACAGTTATGTACGGATCAACCTACATCTAGTGTGTTATCAGCCCATGTATTGGATGGTATATTATCTAGAAATATTAAATAACTGTCTGTTATTTGTGCTTCTATTACCCTTCTTGAATTATTCTGTAAATATTAAATCCCTAATGAAGCCATAAAGTAAATTTGTAGGACAGTTTGGTATTAACTTAAAAGAGTGAAAAACAGTGTCTTTAGTACCAGGTTTTGATACTTGAAATAAAGGTGTACGATAGGTAGGAGTAAGTACCCCATTATTTCCCATAGAAGGTTTAGCATCCTGCATAGGTCCAGAGTACTCATCCATACATAAACATGATCAAGTTGCTCCTGTATCTACCAGGAAAGATAATTGTTTTCCTTCTACAGTTAAAATTTTGTATGGTTCCTCTCTCCCTATTTCTGACAGTAAAATGTGGGGTACTACCTTACAGGCATCCCTAGTGGGAATTTTCTGGCCATTGAACATGAAATCGGTGTCCAGTCGTTTGCTGAGACCCATTTTTGTACAGGATTATCATTATTAACGGGAGGTTGTACTGATCCCTCTGGGGTAAAGTTCTTAGGGAATGGATTCGGACATTTGTTCTTCCTGACCACAATTAAAGCACTGTGTCCTATTATTTTGCCATAGTCCCCCTTTTCCTCCATATCCTCTATAGCTTCCTCTACCCCTAAACCTTCCTCTTCCATGTTTATTACTTTGCCAATAGGCTGTCTCTTTCTTCTCCTTACCTTCCTAATACCATCAAAACATCCGGCAGCTGACCACTCCGACATCAACTGTTTCACTGGCTGATCATATTCTGGTAACATGCAACATTTATACAGGCATGTGGATTTTTTTCTAGGATAATAGACCCCTTTTATAATGGAGGTTGCTTCTTGAGAAGACAGCAGTGTAAAAACAAGTTGGTCACCTACAGTTAGTAATGGCATCAGATTTTCAGGATTACGGTTATTTCGAACTTGGGACCTAGTCATGACCCTTGGTCTCTCTTCCTGGGTGGTTAAATTTACTTGGTGAGTAGTTCCTGTGCCCCCTACTTGTTCTAATTGCAGTAGCAATTAACACATCATCAAGCTCTTCTTCAGGGTTTGGATAAAGAGACATGGGGAGGACCCATTGTCCCTTTATTTTTGTATTTTTTATAATAGTCTTGACTTTCTTTTCTATCTGACCGTCCACTTGTAGTTAAAAAGGAATATACCCTGGGACAATATTGAGCCAGTTTTCACCTCCCTGTCTCTTGTATTTCTTATCCCAATTATGGTCACCTTCTGCTCCTAATCATATGTTTTCTATAACTATCATATGAAATGCATAATTTGCCCCCTCCCTAGGAAGAGGATCAAGGGCCCAAGTAGACTCTGTCCATCCCACCATATTATCTACAAAGGTTGATGTGAGCTCTGAGCTCCTAACGGACCACATCGCTCCACGTATTCTATAAAGCTCGACAACACTTCTTTAATCTTGTATTACCCAAAATTTGTTTAGAATTATCTTTGCAATAGGATTGGCTGTACACAAGCCGTTAAGGCCACTGACAATTCCTATCATCTAGTGCAGAGCTCACTTGCTAATTTTACTTGACCGTCAATTGCATTCCCCAGACTCTGGGGTGGGGCACTTTACATTCTTTCAAACACCATGAAATACAGTAACAACAGTGACACACAAATATTCACAATACAACATAAATTTTAGAGGTTTGGAGCCCCCCCCCCCCAAGAGGCCACTCTTCTCCTGTGTCCCTACCAAAGAGACCCACATTTTGGAGTTCCCAAAACTCCTATGTTATTCCCTCGTAAGGGAATCCTTGTAGTTGGGTTGTTTTCACTGAAATGGCTAAATATCAAGAATTAAAATGATAAATGGGGTGGTAGGGGTGGATTTGAGGTCGTATTTTCACCAAAGATTGTCAACATGTATATTACTGTTTACATGTATCTCAGTTAAAGGGGAGGTATTGTTGTGGTTGTATTTATAAAATTGTTTACAAAAAAAGAATAAGATTTTTAAATGTAAAAAAATAAAAAATAAGTGTAAGTACATATATGATTATTTAATGTATCAAAGGTATGTATATTTCATATATATTTTTGTATATGTGTTGCTCACTTAATACACATATACAATACATATATGACATATGTATATCAGTTACAGGTAATAATTAATGATATTATTACCTATAACCAGTATTCTAATAATATATGTTTTCTTTTTTTAATAACAGGTTCATGTTTTGTGATTGATATAGGGGTTAATGTCATCCCTATTTTACACATTTATCACATAATTGTATGTTTAATATTTAATATAATTATGATATCTAATCTATCTGGTATTTTATTATAATGAATAACTTTAGTTTACTGTATTTCAAAAGTGTGTTTTGTTTCTTATTGCCGCACTGGGGATTAATGGTGAAGGAGTTAGGGATTAATACAACCCAAATACATATACAATCCTTGCATTTTATTATCTGCGATCATTTATTTCATAATAACAGATACAGGGGGGATATTTGATATGTATTGAATTTTTATATATATTTCAGGAACATGTGTTTCACTGTGTATTCTCTCTAGTAGATAGGTAGAGAGCAGCAACTTTCTATTCTATTCTAGCATGTGCAGCAGACACAGTCACGTCTATGGCATTCTTCCATAGACATGAAAAAAACAGCATTAAAAAAATCTGTATTTTTTTGCTGAAGTTTAGCCATTAATCCCCCTTTGGCATGACACTGTCCAGACATTAACCAGTTTTGTTGGGGGGAAATTACCCCAAAGGGGGGTGGCCAATCCCCACGGACTTTTAAGGTGAAATACAAAGGTGGAGTTCCAGTCAAAGAAATGAGGTTCACAATTTTAATATAAATCATATAAAGGGACTCACAAATAAAATCAATTATTAATTGTCTCCATGATAAAGAATGTCTGTAGTTCATTAGAGTAAGGGTCCCCACACACGTAACGAGCAGCAGCAGAATTGACCGCCAATCGCGGGTGCCCACATGGGGCAACACATCCCTGTCACCCCACAGCTTGGTCAGCCAAAGAACGGACATGTCCGTTAATCTCTGGCCAATGCCATTAGTTTCAATGGGGACCAGCGTCCAAATTCAAACTAATGGCCAGCACACAAAGGGTGCCCGCCGATGCTGTGAGTGATGGAGAGCAGCATGATGACGTCATCACGCTGCTCTCCGCAACTCATCTGTCGGTCCCCACTTGATACGTGTGTAGGGATCTTTAGTCCAACTCGCTATGCATGCCAATATTTACATAAGAAGATTTTCTTGAAAGTCTTGGAATTTAAAAAGGTCTTATAAAATTGCTTCAAATTTCTTTCCAACACATTTCATCCATTCATTGGACTTCCTCATGGATTTAGAGCATTGTTTTAGTGTGCAAATTATCCAAATAAAGTGCTGGTGCTTACACTAATATGTTTGTCCTGTATCACAAGAAAAACATAATATCAATGCCCACATAATCCACTAGATTCATTTCCAGTCCTTCTATACATGTTTCTTTGTTTAACAGACATAAAAAACATCTTATCCAGAGAGCATCATAAACAACATCTTGTCTTATGTGTCTCATATAAAATCATTACCTTGCTACAGATTAGATCTTTCCTCCAATCAGCGAGCTATGTTATGTTATGAGTGTGTAAAATATACATAGAGCAGCATTATTCACTTGGTTTCCTTAAGTAGAGAAGACAACACATTTGGCATAGGTTGGTAAATTTGAATTTTACCAACCTTTCCTAAAATCACACAATAGTCACACTTGGTGCTTTTAATACTGAAAGAGAAGTATGTAGTCATAAAATAAATACTTATTTTAAGTCAATATGCCAACAAACCGCACCGAAATACAGTATACATACGTGTTTGATTAACACAAAGAGTTGCCTTTTGACGCTTTTTCAAATCTTACCATTCCTTAATAATAATTTCCTTTGACTGTCACATTCCACGTTTTGTGCCTATTTCATCTTGTACCGCTCTAATTATGGTTTGTTTTCTTTTTTTGGAGTGTGGGTATTTTTTTTTACACAATCATAGTTGTTTGTGTCAAAATGAAACACTAGTATGTTTGTTTCCTCAGTGGTCATGTACTTTGAGGGATGCTTTCTTTCTAATAATTCTATTCCACTTTGTCCCACAACTTGACTTTCAAGGGTAGAATGTAATTTTTCTTTTTCTTGCTGCTCTTTTTATATGCTAATGTCATCTATTTTGTGCCCTTCTTGCATGTCATTGTGATTTTGAGATGTCGTCTTCCTTTTTTTCTCTATGGTGTTTTTTTTTCTTTTAATATTTTGCATGATGCTTCTCACATATCTGTTGCTGCGTTTTGGCCATAGGTTTTTCCACTTTTTTTGCCAAATTATTGACCTGCTTTTTAACTTTGTCCTGTCCCTGTTTTTGTTTTTTAGCAGCTGAATGCAAATCTACCTCTGGGAAAAGGTCGATTTAAAACTAGCTTTTCTGATACACAATCTTTAATGCCCATGTGCCTTTACCATTGCCATATTTAAAACTCAAACTACCTGCTTTTTTCTTTATTTCCGCAGGTTGAGTTTCTATTGTAGTGCTATTGACAGGATCTTTCTCTGCCTTCGACTCCAATTTCTTTGTAACGTTGCTTTTCTTCCCAGCTCGGCCGCAGTTTCTCCAGCACAAAATGGCGAGGACAAACACAGGGTGGTGTTGCACCAGAAGTGCACTCACCAGAAGTGCATTATAGCATAACATAACATAAAAAAGAAACCCAGATGATCGGACTTGCTTCGTACCTCCTCAAAGTACATGGTGTACAGGAACCAATTGCTATATTTACTTTACTAACCCCATATACTGTTTTTCCTTTGTAAACTACTTTGGTAAGTATGACTTCCTTGTCCTTGTTGTACAGTAACCGGAAGTGGTAAAATGCCTATGTGCATTTCAGAAAAGTATTATCGTAAAAAACATTGTTTATATGAACTTTATTAACAAACTACAATACAAACACATTATCTCATGGTATACATCCATATTGAAAACAAAAACATTTGATCTCAATAATTTTACTGTGTATTTATTCGATCACAACACAAAGGACTTTAAAAGCCCGGAAAATTTAAGCCACCATAGCAAAGCCTGCCTAAAGACTTGTAACCTTTGCGAAGATACATTGTTTGATGTGACGTCAATGGTAAAAGGTATGTTTTGTAACAGAAGACATAAAGTGCAATGTGAAAAATATATTAAATCAATATAAATTGATGATGCCCTATATAACGACAAACCTCTGCCAAAATCAAACGACAATGTGCATGAGTGCTAAAAGCTAGAAGTTTATTCAAGGTTCAAAGGTTCAAATTATAATGAAAATATATGTTGTTTGTATCATACAGAACGATATATATCAGAATAAACGCTGTGATTGTAAACATAGACAATATAGAACTACAAAAGCCCACCACGTTTAAATGAGGTTGACGAGTAGCAGCATATTTTCAGCGTTAATGTGTACCTTGTGAGATTGTGGAACTGTGAACTACAAAAACACCAAAATACATATATCATTTTGATCATAATTTAATTTTTTTTTTAAAAAGCCTGGAGTTCTCGCACAAACATAAAAAGGAAGCCGCGTTTCAACGCTTGACAGAGTACTGCAAAACATTTTACCCACAAGCAAACACATGTTATGTAAAAAATTAGATTTCAAACATACGGACTGTGTATAAAAAATAATTACACTAAGTGGAGGAGTCAAAGTGATCTGGAAGTGGAATGGATCAAATGTATGTTCCCAAACTCTGGTATTTTGAACTTCTGAGCTTTGTTCAAGACCAAGATGTCCCCACGTGAGTCAACATCATCTCTTTTGTCCTCTACTCTATCTCCTCTAGAGTCAAGTTCAAATGACAGTGAAATCAACAACACAAACTGTTCCGAGACCATCAATGACAGCAGTGAAACTCAGGTACTATGGTTACCCTCATGTACACTATGGTTGTAATCATGTTGTGTGAACGCCATGTGAACTATGATTATTTTTTCTTTTGTTTTAAATTTTTTACAGGATTTATAATTCATTCCAGAGGAGGAACAACAATCTTCCACAACATCTCCCATATGCAAGGCCAAAAGAAAAAGAAACCTCTATCCAAGAAACACAGCAAGTTTTAAAAAAGTTGTTGGCAACTCCAGATAACGAGTGTGCTTTATATGCTTAAAATTTTGATCAATGCCCCTGGAGCAGAGATTAGCATGTGAAATGCTTAGAAATGATGTACTGCACAAGGCCCAACTACAGCAGCTATCTCCAGCATATTTTCAGAACATTGCATATATATGCGCCAAACCCAACTGCACTTTTTTTTACAGTTACTTAACTAGATTTGTTGTGTTTTATAAATGTTTAATTTTAGGCATAATTTAAAAAGTGTGTTGATTATTACGTTATTTTAATGTTGCCGTATTCAATGTCTTAAATACACTTATCATGTCACATGTTACCATACCATGTTAACTGTAATTAAGAATTTTGAACATTCAGTTCACTGTGTTGTTATGGGAAAACAGTTTTAATAATTTTTTTTTACACGTACTAATATTTTGTCTTCTGTAACAACATTATGACAAGTAGGGATGGTCGAAAAATTCGCAGTGCGAAATTTTAAGTAAAAATGTAAACTTTTTCGCCGAAAATTCGCATAGTCGAATTTTGATGGGGTCGTTTTCGACTTTTCGCCGAAAAAGTCAAAAATCAGCCTGATATTTCGACTGAAATCGAAATTTCAACTTAAAAAAGAACTTTGCTTTTGTTCGCGTGCGAATATCGCCATTCTATTTAATATTTTCGCTTGCGGGAGTGATTGGAAAATTCGCATTGGAAAATTTGCATGGTGCTAGCTAACTTTGTCAGCTTATTACAAAGCCCCTGAAAATGGTATCCTCACAAAAATTGCTGGAGTTGTAGAGAAGGATTGGGGAAACATTTGAAAACAATACGTTTTGCTCAAACTTGTAAAGTTTGTGTATAAATTGGGTTCAAATTGAACCCTAAAATGTTTGACTTTTGATATTTTAACTTGACTTTGAACTTAATTTATGTAAAAACTCTTTGTGTTAGAGAAACACTTTATTTTTTGTAGCATACCCCCAACCCTTCTCTACATCTCCAGCAAAAGTTTGATAAAGATATCTTTTTCAGGGGCTTTACAATCAACTCACAAATTTTAACTGGTCGAATTTTAAAAAACAAATCCACCATCTCTACTAAAGGTGAGCAGCATAGGGTATATTAGAATTTGCGTAATTTCACAAATATACAACAAAACATTCTAAATTCATAAAATTCAATTCGACTGTATTCTATTGCCTTCCATTGCGCATGCCTGTTCGAAATGATTCGCAAAGATGCGCAATGCAGCTTTGCAGCTTCTCTTCTTCATTCTGTGATCTTAGCCAGCACACCAGCAATGCGCACAGATATGCGCGATGTATGCCGGTAAACAATGTTGAAGCATAATATGACGAATATCCACCATTGCGAATATACGAGCACACATTTGCAAAATATTGTGAATTCTCGAACGACAGATATTTGCCGAATATATTAAAATTTCGAATATTCTCGCTCAACACTAATCTCTACTCATCACCTAGGGCAGGGGTCGGCAAAGTGGGGCCCCCAAGCCATATTTGGTTCTCTAGCCCCTCCTGTCTGGCTCTTCCTGCTAGAGCTAGGTCTTAACACCCATTTTAATTTTTTCCCCTATGTCCTTGCAGCACCCCTACCAATCCCCCTGCAGCAGAGCCAGTGAAGTGGACTATTTTGCCCTTAGGCCTCACTGGCTTATCGACCTGGCCCCCAACAATTACCTGTTAGTGCCATCCGGTTGCCATTCCTTTTAACAGTTAGTGACAACATTGTTATTTCTTCTGACAGTGAGTGACAACATTGCCATTCCTTTTAACAGTGAGTGACAACATTGCTATTCTTCTTACAGTGAGTGACAACATTCCCATTCCTTCTAACAGGGAGTGACAACATAACCATACCTTCTGACAGTAAGTGACAACATAACCATACCTTCTGACAGTGAGTGACACCATTGCCATACCTTCTGACAGTAAGTGACAACATTGCAAT
>CM070040.1:23935472-23954915 GCA_036250615.1 Ptychadena robeensis | reverse complement strand
GATGCGCAATTGTTGTCACCTGTAGACGGAATGGCAATGTTGGTCACTCACTGTAAGTGATGTGATGGCAATGGTGTCACTCCCTGTTAGTCGAAGGAATGCAGCCAATTGTTGTCACTCACTGTTAAGATGGGACTGGCAATGGTTGTCAATCCACTGTCACGACGAAGAAATGTGCAATTTTTTTTTTTTTTCGATGTGTCTCTCACTTGTACAGTAAAAATGGTTATCGGGTTATGTTGTCACTCCCGTGTAGAAGGAGCATGGCAATGTGTGTCACTCCCTGTTGTAGAAGGAGTGGCAATGTTGGTCACCCCGTCCCATGTTATGCTGGTAATATGAGCATATGTTGTCATCTCTCCGAAAGGAATGAGCAATGTTTGTCACTCCTGTTAGACGTGTAAGTTGCATGGCAGTGTGTTCCATGTGTACGTGGACTGGCACGTTGTGGTCACCACTGTCGCAAGAAATTGCTAACTGTTTCTGTCACTTACTGTCAGATGAGGTGATGGCTAATGAGTTTGTCCTTACTCCACTGTCAGAAGAAAATAGTAAGAAAGAAAGAATTGCAATGTTGTCACGTTTACTGTAGAGGTATGGCTATTTATTGGTTGGTTCACTCCACTGTCAGGAAGGTATGGTATGCTTGTCACTTACTTGTCTGAATGGTATGGGTATCGTGTGCCAATCCTCTGTTAGAAGGAATGTGTGCATGTGTCCCTCACTGTACAGAAGCCTCGCATATTGTTGTCACTCACTGTAAGAAGAATAGCCAAGGGGTCACTCACTGTTTAAAAGGAAGGCAATATGTTGTCACTTCACGTCAGAAGAAATAACAATTGTGTCACCTACTGTTAAAAGGAATTGGAACCGGATGGCACTAACAGGTAATTGTGGGGGGGCAGGTCGAATAACCAGTGAGGCTAAGGGCAAAATAGTCCACTTCATGGCTTGCTGCAGGGGATGGTAAGGGTGCTCGCAAGGAAGGACATAGGGGAAAAATTAAAATGGGGTGTTTTGTTTGTTTAAGACAGCTTAGCAGGACGAGCCAGACAGGCGGGGCCTAGCGCTAGAGAACCAAATATGGATTGGGGGCCCCACTTTGGCGACCCTGCCCTAGGGGATGAGTTAGGGAGATTAGTGTGAGACGAGAAGAATATTCGAAAATTTTTAATAATATTCGGCAAATATCTGTCGTTCGAGAATTCACGTCAATATCTTTGTGCAAATGTGGTGCTCGTATATTCGCAAATGGTGGGATATTCGTCATATTATTAGCTTGCAACATTGTTTACACGGCATACAAGTCGCGCCAATATCTGTGCGCCATTGAGTGGGTTTGGTGCGTGGCTAAGCTCACAGAATGAAGAGAGAACGCTGCACAAGCTGCATTGCGCATCTTTGCGAATCATTTCGAACCAGGGCATTGCGCAATGGGAAGGCCATAGATTTACAGTCGAATTGAATTTATTGAATTATGAATGGGTTTTGTTTGTATTTGTGAACATCTACGCAAATTCTGCAATATTTGACCTCTATTGCTGCTCCCTTTAGTAGAGATGGTGGATTTGTTTTTTTTAAAATTCGACCAGTTTAAAATTGTGTGAGTGTGATTGTAAAGCCCCTTGAAAAAGGATAATGCTTTATCAAACTTTTGCTGGAGACTGTAGCGAAGGGTTGGGGTGGGGGATATGCCTACAAAAAACTAAGTGTTTCTTATACACAAGAGTTTTTTTTACATATAACTTAAGTTCAAAGTCAAGTTTAGAATTCATTTCTAAAATGGTCAATTACACTTTGTAGGGTTCAATTTGAACTTCAATTTATACTACAAATCTTGTAACACGTATGAGCAAAAACGTATTGTTTTCAAAGGTTCCAAATCCTCTCGTACCAACTCCAGACAGTTTTGTGAGTGATGGATACCTATTTTAAGGGGAATATTTTCATATTTATGAATTATTATTTCCAGGAGGCATATTTTCTTACAATGTCCTTAAAACAAGACATGAGGATAAGGCAGTGTAAAGTTTTCAACAGTTTTCCCTCAATACACCCACCTCCCATTTGTTTCCAGATTCTAGTAGGCTAGAACATCCCATGTTCACTCACTACATTCCTCACATTATCCCTCACCTTCTCTTCCGTTTTGCATTATTTCATATGACGAAGGATGAGCAAGTGTTCGGGTGTTTGGTTGCTCGGTCCGAACAAATGTGTGTTCATGTGTGTTCATGTGTTCTACCGAGCACCCAAGCCTAATGTAAGTCAATGGGAGACAACCTGGCACCCCCTGCTGGGATGAGGGGAGGGTGCCTGGTTCATTGGAAAAGTTCATAAAGTGACAGAAACACCACCCAAATGGACCAGGAACACCATGGGAACCATGTTAAGGTATTCTGAATATAGCATGTGACCATTCATTTAGAAGATTTTTTGATTTTTGCAATGCGGATATTACTTTCGCAATTGCGGTAATATTTTCGCAATGCATGGCCAAACCGAAATATTGCGAATTCGAATATTGCCAATGCCGCTCATCACTACGATACCAGCAAAACCTGCCATTTTAAAATCACCAACACACTCAATTACCCCAAAACACCTAGAAAGTTTCATATTTAATAATTTAATCAATTATTAGATATAAAACCGCAAAGCCAACAATTCAACATTGCCATCAAAGCAATATGCTACAAACCGCATATAAGACCACCTGCAGCTATTACAGAATGGCCTCTACCAAATCCAAATTAAACACCAGCACACCAGCAATACCCTAAAACACACAACATGAAATACATATATCCAATAAATAAATGCAGTTAATGCATCACACAATGAGTAGAACCCACAAAATGTTCCCAAAAACCTGGAACATGCACAAAATTAGTCCCATTACATGAATCCCTATGCAATAATCACCAATTTCAAATAAAATTTTCCCTAAGCAATGTTATATGTCCTAATTAAATACATTAAGACATATAACATACAACACAACAAGCGCATGAAACGACAAACAATTGCCCCAACATAACACATTGTCTACAACATGAAAGCACACAATTAACGAAACTGACAATTAGTAAACATTAAATATATATATATATATATATATATATATATATATATATATATATATATAAAACATGTTACACCACAAGCAACACCACACAGCCAACAACACATCATATAACATACATCTCAAGCAAACCCGACAATGAATAACAATTAAACATATATATACATTTCCATACTGGTTACATGTAATAATACCATTAATTATTACATGTAGCCGATATAAATATGACATATATGTTTCACAAAAGTATTGGTGTGTTATCACTACAAATGCAAAACAAAAATATACAACCCCCTCCCCACATCACAATAAATAAATTTCAAGTTACTAACAGTTAAATGTCCAGTCCAGTGTTGTAGTCCCATCACAAATCAAATCCAATTAAACCATTGTCCTGAAAAATAAAAAATTAAAAAAAATCCCCCCAAAGAAAAGAAAAATATTCCACCTTCCAACCACCAAACCCCCCCCCCCCAAAAGAAAAATTATCCATCTTCCATCCGCCCCCAAAAAATCCTTTTCCACCCAAAGAAAAAAAAAGATCATTCCTCCCCCCCAAAAATACATTCAGAAAGCACATGGTCAAAATAAATCAACCGGTCTTCCATCCAATGCCAAAAAACAAGGAAAAAAATCTTCACTCCCCGTCCGTAGCACCTACGAAGTCCATCCAGGTGTGACTTCCGTTCCTGCACAGTGTATGTGAATTTTCACACGCTCACTGAGTAGGCCCATGACATCATGCAGACATCATGTGGGTTTTGCTTATCAACATTACCCACTTGATGTCTGCATGAGGTGTGAATATTCTTCATGTGCACACTGCGCAGGACCTTTTTCGTTGTTGGATTTCATGGGGGAAGGACCTCTTCCGCGATGCTCCATAAAGGGGGTGAAGATTTTTTTCCTTGGTTTTTGGCATTGGATGAAAGGCCCATGGATTTATTTTGACCCTGTGCTTCTTAAGTGTTAAAGTTTTTTTGGGGCGGATGGAAGATGGATTATTTTTCTTTGGGGGGATTTTTATTTTGGCGGATGGAAGGTGGAATATTTTTTTTTTTCGGGGGTGGGGTTTGAACAGATGGAAGGTGGAATATTTTTCTTTGGGGAGGGATTTTTTAAATGTTTTTTTTTCGGGACAATCGTTTTATTGGATGGGACTACTGTGCTGGATTCGACATATAACTGTTAGTAAATTGACATTTATTTAATATGATTTTGGGGGAAGTTGTATATTTCTTACATGTTTTGCATTTGTAGTGGTAACACACCAACACTTCTGCAAAACATATACCGTATTTTTCAGACTATAAGAGGCACCGGATCATAAGACGCACACAGTTTTTAGGGCAGGAAAAACAGAAAAAAAAGATTTCATATGTTCACATCAATTGGGTTAATGCAAAGAATTCAATGAATGCAATATTCAATTTAGCCAGCAGGGGTCACTAGCAGCAGTAAACTCTCAGATTCAGCATCATACTTCACACTGATCGGGAGGAGGAGGAGGGGGGCCAAAATCTGCAATCTTCTCCCTCTGATCAGCTGTGACTGTCTCGGTGGGAAGTGCCGAGTTATTGCAGTTCCCATTGACACTGAGAGAGGGAAAGATGGCAGCCCATCTCTCTCTCTCTCCATTGCCTATGCCAGCAAAGCTCTGCATAGGCAATTATACAGTACAGCTGGGAGAGCCGATACCAGACGGCATTTCTCAAATGACAGTTCCTCCAGCTCCCCCAGCTAATCTCCGGCTGGCGGGAAGCCAAGATGCAACCACCGGCGGCAGAGTGGCTGCGGGGGTCACACATTCGGACCATAAGACGCAGGCACTTTTTGCCTCTATTTTGGGGGTGAAAAAGTGCGTCTTATGGTCCGAAAAATACGGTATGTCATATTTATATCGGATACATGTAACAGTTAATGGTATTATTACATGTAACCGGTATGGAAATGTATATATACGTTGTTATTGTTATTCATTGTTCGGTTTGCTTGTGATGTATGGTATATGATGTGTTGTTGGTTGTGTGGTGTTGCTTGTGTTGTATGTTATATGTATTTCAATGTATATGTATGTTTAATGTTTACAAATTGTCGGTTTCATTAATTGTGTGCTTTGATGATGTGGATAATGTGTTATTTTTATATGTCATAATGTCTTAGGACATAAAGCATTGCTTAGGGGGAAATTCATGTGGACTACTGTGTTTATTGTTATATTTTATTGGTGATTGTAGGATAGGGGTTAATGTAATGGCACTGATCATATGGTTATTCCAGGTTTTGTGTAAATTTTTTGAGCACTATGTATTGTGTGATGCATTTACTCTATTTATTTATTGGACACATTTATTTCATGTTGTGTGTTTAGGGTATTGCTGGTGTGCTGGTGGTTTTGATAGTTTGGATTTGATAGTGGTCATTCTTTGATAACTGTATGTGTGGTTTGTTGCATATTGCTTTGATGGAAATGAACTGTCGAGTTTGTGGTTTTATATCTGATAACTGATTAAATTATTAAATATACAACTTTCAAGGTGTTTTGGGTAATTTTTAAATGGTGGGTTTTGCTGGTATCGTAGTGCTAATTAATGTTATCATTACAGATATCACGATTTTACTGTATTTGGAACGTTTATTTGTGCACTTAGCGCTTATTGCTGCACAGGGATTAATGGCGTTGGAAGGAGTAAGGGGTTTTTCCTTTCATGTTATTATCTGTAATCTTTTATTTTTATGATTACAGGTAAATATATATTTGTTTGGGGAGATGGATACAGGAAAGGGAGTCGTATAGGTAATTAGGTAATTAGCTGCCGGTCCAACGGGAAGGGATCGAAAAAAACTAATGGACGGATCAATGTCCGATCCTTATTTTGTTAAAAAAATATTTTTTCGGGTCGATCGTCAAGGTGTGCAGAATACAATTTAGATGCGTGCAGAACATGGGGATTTTAGCACAGATGCACCCCCATTCATATTTGTGCGTCCATTAATTTTCATTGGAAGCTGCAAATTATTGTATGCATTGTATACATCATGCTCATACATCCTTGTTACCTCCACATTACAATTATGTGGCAATAAAGATGCCACAATTAGTGCCACCCCTCCTTCACATGTGGGATTATCTCATCTCCTGATACCAATTCTCTTCATATCTAAATCCATTCGATCTATTCATAGGGTACCCAGCCTTCCCACCTAGTATGGGTTGCAAAAAATGTTCGCAGTGGTGAAAGGAAACTTTTATGCCTGTCTCATTAGTCCCCCAGTCAGAGATTATAAAATCACCTCCCTTCGCTCAACATAGCTCAACGCATGATGGTAGTGGATACACCAACTACAGTGTAGGAAATTACATTAAAACTATTTCATTCCTAGGAGGCCTTACTTGAGACACAACCCCATTTGGAGACTTTTGCCTGTTAAAACAGAAACCTACTCACCACTTTCCTTTCATCTACGATATCCTACTGTAGGTTGTGCATAATGACAGACAGTTAATGGGCTTCTTGGGAGAAGGAGCCAGGCTGTAAATCTCACCAAGCTATTAGCCCTTTCCAACTTATTCAGTTATTCTACTAAAGCTCAAGAACGCAGTTTCAAATTATTATTTAGATGGTATAAAAGCCCCTGCGACCCTCGATACATTCATGTGTTGAATATCTGCTGGAGATATAAAAATGGGGAGGGAACACATCTATGGTGGACCTGTCCCCCAATACTGGAATTTTGGAAACAAATTATACGCCTCTACAAAAAACTTGTGCCTGTCTCTCCTCAGATTGCCCTTTCCAATTTTCCAATCTTCTTACACTTTCTTTCATTGCAACTAGACAATCCATATCTCCTTATTGGCAGTGCACTCAAATTTCCACTGCCAGAGAGTATTCCTTGAAAATCCTTAATAGCTCACCTACAAGACCAATTTACTGATCATACAGACACCTGAAATTTATGGTCACTTTTTGCTGATTTCAAGGTTTTCAAATTGTGGATATCATAATCTGATATAATCCCCTGTTGTCATGATTACAGTTCCAATCATGCCTCCTCCTTTCTTGCTCTTTTCTGCCTCATTTTCTTCTCACTCCATCCAACTTAATTTCTTACTTATTTCCCAATTCCTTTCTGATTTTTCTAAATGATATACTTCCTTATCCTCTCAATATGTTGAGCAGCTTTTTCGCTTTCTCTCCATTCCTTTTGTTATATCCTATTTTTATTAAGTGTTAAATTATATAAATGATGATAGTTTGATGTAGTATATACTCAATAATTTGCCAAAGCAAGGAAAATAATATTTTTTGTGTATACACATTGTTGCGCTTTCCTTAATAACATTCTACTGGTTTTTTTTTTTAAAGGTAGTCCTAACCTGTTGCTTTTTTTTGAAAGCCCACTAAAGCTTTTAAAAATTATATATAAATATATATATATGTAAAATGTTGGCTTCATGTAATTAATGACAGCAGAGAAGAACTGTAATTCAGAGGGGCATCCTGACAGTATGTAAAGGTCAAAGGTGTTCAGTGTTTATCAATAAATTGTGGATGAAAATACAGAAACTAAACAGGATTTTGGTCATTTTAATAACGTTTATTATATAGCACACACATTTCTACATTTTCAAATTCCAGTATGTGAAATACAATTCATGAGTAGGATACAGGCATACAACCAGTCATTCACCACTTTGTTTTCATCACCACTTTGTTTTGTCCAGCTGGTTTTCAATGTCTAGCTACAAGGTTTTCATTACGTATAGTAGAGATTGCTGTGTCAATAGATGCAAGGTAAATAATATAATTGTTTTTCTCATTTCTACCCACAAAGCTACCAGAACCAGAGTCAGCAGGAGCAGATATCACGTCACTAGAGCTAACCACAAGATACTATGGTTAGCCAAGACTGTGGTATATGACCACACAGGAAATAAAATCCTTAATATTTTACATTTATATCATAGGACAACAAGGGTATGCAGGTCATTGCTTTGCCATTCTGTCAGAATCATAAAAAAAAACCCCCAAAAAAACCTTAAAGCATCAGTAGAGATAATTTTGTTTTTACTCTTTACCAGCCTATTCATTGTTCTTCATTGTGAAGAAATAAAATTATTTGAGATAAATTGTGTCGATAGTAAATAATAAAAATCATTTGGTAGCAAAAACTATTTGTCTGAAATGTGAAAAAAGTTATGTTTTATCATACCCTATAGAAATGTGGGTTTTACCTGAAAGTCCGGTCATTCTGAATAGCACTCCATTGCAACTTGCTAGTAGAGATATGATGCAGCCCACCACGGTGCATAATTTAGACATACCATGCTTTGTGGTACATGGCAACAGGTAGAAAACAGGCAGACACATATCAGGTTATTATTATTTAATATTTATTTATATAGTGCCAACATATTACGCAGGGCTGCACAATAAATTAGAGTTCAGATGCAACACAAGATAACACACACAGGTACAGGATATGACACAGGAGCGTTAGAGGACCCTGTCCTTTCAGGCTTACATCTAATAGGTTAGGGAAAAAATATATAAAGGGTAGGGTGGAACTGGCATGATGTTAGGAATATTATGGGTAGACCAGATTAAGAAGCCCGGTTTTTAGGGCTTTTTTAAAAAGGGCCATAGTTACGAGCAAGTCTAGTGGGGTGAGGAAGAAAGTTCCAGAGAGTAGGAGCGGCCCTAGAGAAGTCTTGAATCCGCAGATATAAGTGGGTCAGGAGATGTCGAGTGATTTAAAAGCAAGGCACAGAACTTTGAAATTAATATCCTGGACAATTGGAAGCCAGTGTAGAGATTTCCAGAGAGGAGCAGTAGATGCGGAACGATTAGAGGAGTAAATGAGCCCAACTGCACCATTCATAATGGACTAAAGAGGTGACAGTCTAGTTAGATGTTGCAGTTATCCAGACAAGAAATGATGATAGCATGTCCCAGAACTTTAGTGGTTTCTGGTCTCTGGGGAGGGACAGATCTTGGTGATGTTGCAGAAATAGAAGTGGCAGGATTTAGCAATATTCTGTATGTGGGGAGTTAAGGAGAGTGCAAAGTCAAAGATGACTGTGAGGCAGCATGTTTAAGGAATAGGGGAGATGATGGTGTTATTTACTGTAAGTAAGATGTTGGGGAAGAGGCTTGAAAGGTGATGGGGAGAAAAGATGAGTTCTGTTTTACTCAGGTTGAGTTTAAGGAATCTGTCATCCATGAAGAGATGACTGATAGACTCTGGGAGATGTTGTCTAGGACGGAGGGGGAAAAAATGCCTTGGCAGTGAGCAAGTCATTGTCAACTTTAGTGATGGCTGTTTTAGTGGAATGAGAAGATTGGAAGCCGAAATTAGAGGGGATCAAGGAGGGAATTCGCAGTCAGATAATCAGTGAGTCTTTTGTAAACAATACGCTCAAGCAGTTTAGAAGCGAATGGAAAAAGAAAGATTGGTCAGTAGCTAGAGGGAAGAGAGATGCCAAGCAATGGCTTCTTCAGTATGGGGAGAACTATGGTATGTTTGAAGGATGATGGGAAAATACCAGAGGAGATAGAGAGGTTGAATAGCTCAGTTAGTGCAGGGGCCAGGGTGGTAGAATGGGTCTTAAGCAGATCCGCAGGTATAGGTTCAAGTTGACAGATGGTTAAAGCAGAGGAGCGAAGCATAGAGGCAACTTCCTCCAAACTAACAGAGGAAAGTGAGATGAGGAAAGAGTTATAGGGGGATCGGATTGGAGGAGTGGGGGTAGTGTGGTTAGCAGAATGAAGAAATGGCGCCAATTTTTTCTTTGAAATATGTGACCAGGTCCTGAGCAGAGAAGGTGGCAGTGGGAGGAGTAGGTGTAGGATTAAGCAGAGAGTTTAAGGTGGAGAATAGGCAATGAGGGTTGGACTCTTGTGAGGATATAGAAGCTTTGTTTGGCAGTAGTAAGGATAGCATTAAATTGATGGAGTTTGGCCTTGTAGATGAGAAAGTCGCTGTTCTGCCCAGACTTTCTCCACTGCCCTGCGAGCATCTTGTTGGAGGCTGTGTGCTTACTGTGCCAGGGGACAGGGGTTGGATGGTTTTACCCTAAAGTAGATATCCTAATAAAATGAATGGACTACGTTTTTAAAGCACAAAGTATCACACTATGCACTTTATGGCAACAAATGTGCATTGCTATACCATATAAATGTGAACTCAGTCTAAAGGTTCTGGTATGATTAGCTGTAGATATATTCAACTGACAACAGTAAAGAATACACTTGAAAACATCTTAAACATTTAGTTTAGGTGACTTATAGTCAATAGCTAATTTTGCTAGAATTGCTCTACAAATTACTAGTAGTAATCTCCTTTTTTTAAAACCGGAATCAAATACAGCACACATTGTTTTTGGGGTGGTGGGTAGTTGTCAATCACCCCAAAAATGCTCACATGGGATACCTTTGGGTTGGTTGGTTGGTTAGGAGTGACAAACCTGTGAATTCAATGTAAGGGTAAGATCACCTGCAAAGTGCTGGGGGCTCCCAGGAGGTGTTTTAGTGCCATTTCTTTGACGCCTGTGTCACCCTTATCTTAAGGTATTCATATACGGTTCAATATTTTCATATGATCAACTTTAAACAATAGATTTTCAGTCAATCAAAGGAAAACCGTAAACCGAATACCTTGTTCGATTGATCAAAAGTTATTTCAAAATATTATTATCAAATTTTGATGTATCTGTCAACTACAAATGTAATCATGGTACACAAAATCTTCTAAAACCTAGCTCTCTGTACCTCTCTTTTTCATTCTCAGTGCATCTGTGGACTACAGAAGGAGAGAAGTGGGGAGATAGACAGAGAGATAGACAGAGTTTCCCCCTCCTACTCCTTCTCTCAGTGATCAGTAGAAATGTGCTTGTGTTGTGCTCTGACGCAAGCGCCCTCTAATGACACCCGGTGGCTGAAACTGATATTGCAGATTGAGTTGAGATTACAATCTGCAGCATACAGCAGCAATTTATGTATATTTAATTACTATAAAAGGTTGCAGTTAGGGGTGTCAAATTGGGAATGTAAATTACTAATTAAAAAAAAAAGATTGGACTTATAAGGATGTTGGAGATATGGGGGAAAATCAGAGTAGACATATGTATGGGTAAAATCTGACAAGAGAAAAGTTGCAGTTGAGATCTGGGGGTTCAAATTGTGTTGTACTGTAAGAGTTACATTTGACCTAAAGCTAGCTGGTGACCTGTGGATAGAGACAGCTAAACTGAGGCTCAATCAGGAACAGGGAGGTCTATTCTGCAGCAGAATCTACCATGAAGGAGGACAGTGAGTATGAAAGTGAGGTAGACCACCCTACATATGGGGTGAGTACCAAACACCATCTCCTGGTTCTCATCTGAGCCTATATCTTTCCCGAACTGCACTCAGTTTCGCTCTGTGTTGATCTTTATACAGACTTACAATAGTAGTGATACAAAATGATGACAGCTGGAATGAGGTGAGCAACTAAAGTATCATATCACACTCTATCAAAGTAGGAAGTGGAAGTTGTATTTTTACATTCAGAGATTCAATAGTAATGTCTGTAGCTCTTTTGCCTCCAGTCTCCACTGTCCCTGCACATGTCTTTAAGGTGTAAGGAATTAAACATGTATTAATATTGAAGATAATAAAAAAGTCTGACATTGCAAGAGAGCAGTTGCTCTGCTCATCAAGAACTACACACATCTTTACTGCTTTCTCTCTGCTTCCAGTAGGGTATACAGATGCTAGACAGATTTTGGAACATGAACGTACCAACTAGCATTTTGCTCCCTGCCCTGATCTTTCCCAGACTCTGCATTTTTAGATGGCTGAGGAAGAGGATCCTGATGTGACCATTTCCCTGCGGATGAGGTATTTTGTGATGTCTGGTAAAGGACGGTGTTCAGGCAGGAACTGTTTAGGTTGAGAAGGTAATAGTCTTTCATGTTTGATCCTAGGGGTTAGATCGTAAGATGTAGTTTCAATGTTAACATCATTTTGCTTGTCAGTTACTTTTAGTGTTTGAACTGGCTTTGATCTGAATTCGGCTTGTTCAGTTTTAGGAGACTTTAGTCCTGTGTGTACATCAGTAAGTCTCTGGATGTACTCACAAGTATCTGGATGTACACTGGAATGAGGTTATGTGGTTCTACATAAGCATTTTCACATTCTGATGGGTCTGCTTTAGTGTAGACTTGGGCCTCTGCTTCAGCTGCAGCGACTGAAGAACATGCAACTTTGCTTCTTGTTCAGCTTTTTCTTTTACTTTTTAGCCTTCTCTTGCAGTGTAATGGCTTCCTTTTCAGCCTTCTCTCACAGTATAATGGCTTCCTTTTCTGCATATGCTAGCTGAGCTAGCTGTGCTAATAGTCTTTTCACTGTACTGTCCTCACAGCACTGAGTGATGTGTGTGCTGCTATACAGCTAGCTAAACAGTTGTACAATCTTTAATTAAGGAAAGAAGTTGCTCTCTCACATGTTTGCTGAGTAATTCTAGTTTTATTAAAAATCTTCAATTTAATACAACTATGAAACTGTAATACATATAGAATACATGAATACATATACACAATAAGCAATACAAGTGACTAACATACGATGGACAGAGGACATTACAGACTATTGGGGTCCCAGACTTGGAGTCACACAGCCAAATGTCGAACAGGAGGGATGCAAGATGGAGGTTCTTCAGAGCAGGGCCGGGACAAGGTCCACCAACAACAGAGGCTGAGCTGCCCAAGTGCGCCCCTCTTCCAGCCCAATTTGCATATGAATGTCCTGGGGGGGGGGGTGCCGGACATTCATATGCAAATTGGGCCAAGAGAGGCGTGACATCGGCCAGCTTAGAGCATCCCCCGGCAGCAGTAGAGAACAGTGAGTATGTGCTGCTGCCGGGGGATCTGAGCTTAGCTGGACGGCTCCATCTCGTCAACTGCAATACTGAGAAGAAAGTTCAGGATGAGATGGAGCCATCAGAAGCGCTAGGGGGGTTAAAGTTTAACCCCCTGAGCAGCGCCCAGACATGACCAGCGCCAAGAGACTGGAGCCTCTCCAGCCTCTGTGTCGGCCCGGCCCTGCCTCAGAGAGTCTCCTAAGGCAGTGTTTACTATCTGGTAACCATGGGAACCTAACACTATGAAGCTACAAACACATGCTATGTCAAACAGGACCAGTAGATAGCGATTAGTAATACATTAACCTCCTGAGCATCTAGCCCGAGTTAACTCGGGCTGAATTTCATGCATCATGAAACTCAGCCCCAGTCAAATAGAGAGACGCTCTAGATACCGCCGGATTCCGGGTCTGCCCACCGGTGACGCGAAAGGGGGTGGGGGCACCATACACCTCCATGTAAATCTGGTGTAAGTCCGGTGTCTCAAGTGACGCCGGATTTATGTTTAGAACCTCCGGCTGGGCACGGTTATAAAAAAATCGTGCCACGTGCGCAATCCCCAGAAGGTTAATAAGTGGCCATATAATAATAATATGGGCAGAGCAAGCACTATATCCAACAGTTGTTAATTTTCCATGTCTGAAAAAAAAAATAGAAACAACATGGTATGGGGAAAAATGTCAACACATGATATGGTTGGTAGCAAGTTAACAGTTATCAAAGGAATGGTCCAACTGTTGAACTAGTAGCAGGGTGAAGAGTGACGTATTGGTAGTTAAACAGTATGCGTGGAGCGTGGAGCATAAACTACAGAAATACAGAAATAAAAATAGATACCATATTTTTCGGACCATAAGACGCCCTTTTTCACCCCCAAAATTGGGGGGGAAAGTGCCTGCGTCTTATGGTCTGAATGTGTGACCATCCGCCGGTGGTCGCACCGGGAGCAGAGCTGAGGAGCAGAGCTGCGGCAGCTGTCATTTGCAATGTTCTGCTCTTCTATCTAAATGCCGCATCCCCTGCATCCCCACCAAGGAGAACACAGAGGAGAGCTGTGTGCTGTGTTCAGTTAGGCTATGGATGGCTCGGCCGGGGTGCAGGGGATGCCGAAATCCACAGAACACTGAACAGATCAGTGTAGTGTGACATGTTGTGCTGAGAGTGTATTGCTGCTAGTGACACCTGTGGCTGAATTGAATATTGCATCCATTAAATTCATTGCATTATCCCAATTGATGTGAAAACGTATTAAATCTTTATTTTTTTGGGGATTTTCTGCCCTAAAAACTGGGTGCGTCTTATGGTCCAGTGCGTCTTATAGTCGAAAAATACGGTAATAGTGTTATAAACAAATTCTGTCACACATACCTTTGATTGGTGCTGTGTTTTCTTTAGGATATGTTTTGGGTGTTTTACTTATTCTTGGTTCCTTGGTCAGATGCTCTGTAGGAAAAAATATATGTTGTACATGACAATCATGGCTGTATAGTTTCTATGAAGAGTTGAACTCATGAACAAACTGGTTTTGCTGGTTCTTTTCCTGCCAGTGTGACCAGGTACCTTGCAAAATTATCATGAAAATGTATATCATGACTGTCACTTGTCTTGCACTTAAGATGGAATTTGTGTACATACTGGATTTTCTGTCTGTGGCTTCATGACTGTCACTTGTCTTTTACATGATAGTACATACTACATAGATTAAAACATATATTGGGGGCACTGGAACCTACTTGGTAGACTTTGGAAGTGGCTTTTGGACTCAGCCTGCACAAAACAGCTAAACCATTCTGTCCATTTCTACAGATATTAAACTTTTAGATATGTAGGTTTTTTTCTAAAAGTTAAGTAAAGTTAACTGCATATCTATATTATAATACATGTACGTGATTTGCTTCCTCCCCTGACTTGGCCTCCACAAAAAAAAGCTAAACAATTTTATCCTTGCTTATTATAAACATATTTTAGAATATGCTTTGTTTTGGGTGCCTTGTTTTTAAAGAAGACCAACTGGTTCTAAAATAAACATTGGGTTTATTTACAGATAGGGATATAAATAAATCTGAAGGTCCACAATGAATCGGTATTCACCCATCTGAAAATTGGAGTTTTGTTTCATTGGTCATAGGCTTATTCAGCTATGGTCAACTTAGAATGGCAGGTATCAGGATATCAGCCTAGAAGGGGGCCTGGAGAAAACTTTCATCCATGGATGAAGATCCAAAGCAAAGGCTGTAAAACCCCCAAAGGTGTTTATTGAACTGAAATTGCTTTCATCAGCTCAGCTCTCCTCAGTTGGAGTTGAGAAACTCAGATGAAACGCTGGCGGCTGAGATGGCCAGTACCTGCAAGGCGTAGATCGCAAGTTCGTGCCACGTGTCCAGCTTGGAAATCCAGTAGTTGTACGGCACTGAGGGATCATTTAAGATGCTGACATAGTGTGCTCTGTATTCCTTCCCCAATCTTCCAAAACTTTACACTCATTTAACCACCTTTACAGTCTTTAATTTTGTTTTCATGGGTCACTTAGTTATACATGCAAACCATTATCTTATAATTACTGATGATTAATAATAATAATAATAATAATAATTTCAGAGGGTATACTGACTACATAGTGGGGGAGTATCCTGATTCTGCCCCTTGCTAGGCTAAATGCAAGCCAGCACATGGGCAATATATCACTTCCTATAGCAAATATCCCGCTTCTTCCTGGTCGGACGTCACTGGGACAATGCGATGAGGAGTTTTGGGCAAGGAG
Source organism: Ptychadena robeensis (assembly GCA_036250615.1). Taxonomy (NCBI): domain Eukaryota; kingdom Metazoa; phylum Chordata; class Amphibia; order Anura; family Ptychadenidae; genus Ptychadena; species Ptychadena robeensis. Next base: position 23,939,163 of record CM070040.1, on the reverse strand, counting down.
TTCAGTAGTGAGACATGCAAGCAGGCTGGAAAGATGTAAGGTAGAGGACGATGTGGCATGATCATACAATCTTGGCTAAGTATCCATTTAGTCTATATTGTTAATCTATAGGCCAGTTACATTGTGTGTGTACTTGTTACATATGACCATGATAGAGTGTACATATATTGTATGTGTTAATACTTTTTGTAACTTAGTAAAGATGTCTTTTATGTTATATCTGCAAAGTTTCGAATGATTCCTATTACATATTGTAGCTGAGTTATAACTGAGGGTAAAATGCCAACAGCTAAGAGAGAAAAGGCTGAATATTAAATGCTGTCTTATTATATGTGGTAATATCCCGCCTTATTAACCAATAAGGAAAGATATTGCTTTGGAAACAGTAATAAGCAATATTCAGACTGTATTCAATGGTGTATTATGTGCTTGTCTTTTAACTGTTCTCAAAATGTTTTGCTATAAAAAAAACGCTTCTTCAAGAAATGCTTAAGAGATAGCATTATCCCATGTAGACAACGGTGTATGTCAGTGCTGTTTCAAGGTCCTCATCCAAAGTATCGAATGGGATCGATTGCACAGAAGTGCTGTGCCTGGATTCTCTGTTCAATCGAGAAAGCTTGAGTGTCATCAAGCTGCACTAGAGGGTTCATCGATAACATGGCCAGCCTAAAGGTCCCCATGCACGGGTCAATACCCATTCAATCCATGGTCCTCGCAATCGATGAGATCATGCTGTGCATGTTTAAAACCCTCCGATTGCACTCGAAGACAGCTCAATTGAACAGGGAACCAACATGTTGGTAAACCCCTGTTCGATCCTCAATGCTTTGGGTGGGGACCGAGGTTGACCTCACAATAATGTCACCACGCTGCCCTCGAGCGGTTCATCAATTGACTGGGTATCGACTCGTATATGGGGACCTTAAGTGGAAAGGCCAAGAACAAGCTTGCGCCTTGCAAACAAAACTCTGACCGGTCTTATTCCGCTATGTGACTCAAGTTACACCATGCACAGCAGAATAGAAGAAAGAGATACTATAAGGAGCCTTGAACATCACAGAGAAAGAAGTTACCTACCCAACTGTGATGTATGTGACGTCTATTGATCACAAAAGTTGTTGGACAGAATTATATATCTCTTGGCAAATAAGAATTTACCATTGCGTATTGAGAGTCAGGATTAACACTGGGTGTTTACCTACCTATATCTTCTCTAACACTGGGTGTTTATTAACAAGTGTTGTTATCTAGACATTTGCATTCTTTCACTAATCATGGATTAACCAGTGTTAATATTTAACAACTGAATTGGAATCACAAACAGTTTCTCAGCAATTACTAAAGAATCAAACAGCAGCTTCAGGGTAATACATCACATACGTTGTCTTGGCTGCTGGACCATGTAAACAGAGGTCTTGGAAGTAAAGATATGTAAATCCGGCACCTCAGGAAGTTCACATAGTGGCATATAACTATGGATGTAGCTAATAATGTTGTGAAGCGGTGACGTAAAGGGTCTGTTAAGGGGAGGTTCATAACCTTTGCCAGGTTATAATTGCCCTCATGATGATTATGCAAACAACCATGAGATAATTCCCTGTTCAAAGTACAAAGGGAGTGTCACTGGAAAACAGTCAGATCTGTTGATGCTTTGTAATCATTGTGCATTTTAGCACCATATGCGCATCACTGCCAAGTCTGGATATTGTTCTGTGTGGATCTCTAACTAAGGATAACCTTTCTGGACCAAGTCTGGAGGTAATGAAATTACTGGGTTTAGCATGGGTTATGTTAAATTGGCATTTGTTATGTTTAGTAAAACTTATAGTAAAATTTGGTTGTATGTTGAATTCAATAACAACCATTTTATTTAAACATCCCTGTGAACTTCTCTATGTTGCATGGAGCACCAGGCTGTCAATACCGCTGCAATACATTTTTCTTATAGTTACATTATTTAGTGTTTAGGAATTATTGTTCTATAAAAGCAGACACATGCAGTCATTATATTCAGAAATGCATTGTTACAACTTGTTGACTAAGACAAGGAGATTTTCAACGTTCTATAGTCTTTAATGTTCTTTAATGTTCTGTTACAGACAATGGCAACCCAAAAAAATTATTACTTTTGAATGATTAATATTTATGTTAAAATAGTAAGCAACATCAAACTTTAATGCTTCTGTGTAAAACAGCGTCTGATATCAAATTATGGTCTCAAAACATGACATGCTCAATTCTTTCAGTTGCAAAACGTTAGTAAGACTTTTTGTTTAACATCACCACTCAAAACCTCAAGCTATGTTTAGATTAAGTCACTGGCTGGGCAACCAAATAATGAATTCACTGGCTTAATCTCGTTATTATCATGTTAAAATATCCATTTCTAGTTAAACATTTAAACAAATGGCCGCACATTCTAATCAAGTGCATGAATGATAAAATTTACATCTCATAATTGACTACAAGTTGCCGAGGCAACATTCTGCATTACAGAAAGCTTTACAGAACTCTACTGCAGTGCTTTACATTGCATTTTTGGGGTGCTTGGAAATGCATGTGTTGGGATGGATAATCCTGAGCAGCTATACAACCTGTAGATATTTTATATTTATATATTTAAGGTGGTGGTAAATATAGAGGTGTATCTACTGTTTCCACGTGAAAGTTAGGTTGTAAGAATGAGCCCCCTCATCTGTACCACTTCTACCCATATTGTTTACCTTCATACTCTTTCACCTATGGATAATGTATAGTCAAATAGAAAATACATTTCTTATGTCATTTATTGGAGGTAACCAGGTCCTTTTCAGATATTTTAGAGATATATATGCTTGGTCCTGTCATTCACGGCTAACATATACACGCAGTAAAACAATGTCCACATACCGCTGGTAGGGCATAAATGTTTTACTAGAGGAATATGTACATTCTCTCCCCATTACCCATGGATGGAGCACCATGCATAGGGAGCTATATTGCACACAGAAACCCTCATTTATTGGATCACAAAAGAGAAACGTTGTTTAGTTAAGACAATGCTATGTCTTGATTTTCAGTATCCAGGGAACCTTCATGACTTTTAGGTCATCAACAAAAAAATTTTAAATGGTGTAGATTAGAGAGGTGTGTCAAAAGGGCAATCTTTGGGTGCAAATGCTTAAAAAGTTTCTCTTTGTACATACTTCTGCAAAAAATCACAGAAAATATATGTTTGTTTTCTTCCATGTCAGCTACTCATTTTATGTTATGCAATGAACACAAGTCTGGGCTGAGGGAGGCAAAAGTGGCTTCTGCCTTGGGAACTCTAAAGCTGGCCATACACCTGCAGGATTCTCTGTCAGATTTCCTTCAGATCAGATCAGATCTACCAACAACCATGTAGTATAGTGTCCTCCCTGATAGAATACATAGTGATTGGAAGGTGTAGAAAGGTCCTCATATTACATGGTTGTTGGTAGATCTGATCTGAAGGAAATCTGACAGAGAATCCTGCAGGTGTATGGCCAGCTTTACAGTAGGGTGTCCGAAAGAGGGCAAAAGCTGTAACCTGCTAAAGTAGTGATGAATATAGAAAGGGTGGACACATTGAACTTTAGACGTAAGTGCTTAACCTTCTGAGCGTCTGGCCCGAGTTAACTCGGGCTGAGTTTCATGCATCATGTATGCCGATGCTTCCGGGTCCGCC
>CM070040.1:23924963-23935372 GCA_036250615.1 Ptychadena robeensis | reverse complement strand
CCCCCCCCCCCCCACGTAGCAGAGAGCCTAGTCTCTGTAGGAGGTGGAGTGGAGGGGGATATCAAATATTCAAGCTCAGCACTATTTCTACTGATGATATTGGAAGACTGGGAAGAAAGGGATAGAAGATGAAGGTTTACCAGTACAGTTTTGCTGCTCCTGAACTGCTCCATAAACTCTTTCTGCTTTCATGCTGCTAGACAATGTGTCCTCTGCTATGACAACTCTGCCCCTCTCCACTGAGATTACAGATGAGGGAGGAGACAGACAGCTCCTGCTTCTAGCTCCTCCATGCATCGGCTCTGTCATGCAGCTTCCTCTGCTATTTCTGCTGTCCCGTCACTTTAGCCATATAGGTTGTGTTCAGCACCTTTTGGGTGCCAGAAAACTCAGCTTATACTTGAGTACACCCCCTCAGTCAAAATTAAGTGTTCATAAAGTGTGGGCTGAACAGTTTCTCTTTGCCGTTACTAAACATGATGGCTTCAGAAATAAGGAAGGTAGGAAGTGAGGAAGGTAAGTATGTTTTTTTTTTCTCTGTAGCAGTTTTCACAGATGAAAACAGCTGACAGGTGAGTATTATGCCAATGTAATGTATGAGTGTTTTTTTATTTTGAGTATAGAACTGCTTTAAAGCAAGGTCGTTCTCTGGTTGCTTAAAAGACGACAGTGTAAATTTTGCATACATTTAGTGTAGCTAGGGACAGCAATCTGGGAGTTCCCATCACCCCTTGTTGGTTGCTCTTGTAAATGCCAGGGGACTCCTTAGACTGCAAGCCTGGAAGGACAGGAAGGAGCAACATGGGCCAGGCATTGTTGGGGCACTGATCCCACTCCTCATTCTATTCAATGACTACAGAGGTCACAAGGACCTTTTACCCATTCACAGTGAATAGTGATGGCTGAACATCGGCCACATCTGTTCGTGAACAGGCGGATCAGACTTTTAGAAAAGTCTGGCGTCCGCCTGTTCGCAGGGAACTTCAAATTTCCCGCCTGTTTGCTGGGAATTTGAATTGTAAAAACCAGAAGTGACATCACTTCCGGTACCTGAAACTCTTAGTTCCTTATTCCGATTACTGGACACGACACCATTTAAGTCACTTCTGGTTTTAAAAGCCGATTTCTCTGTAGAGACTGGGGTCTCTAGTGAAAATATTCTTCCTCCAGCTGAATCTTTCTGCTGAGTTGTAACTCCAACACTTCCACCGAAGGGTCAAGTGTTCCACGAAGGGGGGTCTCTCCCTAAAGCTCTGTGTCTGTGTGCCATGAAGTCAAGCTTGCAAAATGCAAATGTTAGGCCAGTGTAAAAGGTACAAGAAAGGTCCTATGGAAACCTCATGGTGTACCTCAAGCTACTCAAGCCGCGGTGCATTGCAGTACTGTTGCTAGTGTAAAATGACACAATCTGAATCTGTGTAGTTTGAAGGGGGGGGGGTATCTAGAAGAGGGGGGCCTGCAGAAATAGTTTGGAACAACTGACAGATTGCAACTTTGCAATCCAGAATATATTTAGAACTTTCATCTATAGTTGTACTTCACAACTTAGACCATTCAACACATTGCACACAAACAATACAATTGGCTTACATCCTGATCCATATTATTTAGATTTATTAACAAATTATATTGTTCTATGATTTTCCTAAATAGTCAACTTAAGGTGCAAGGTAGTATAATTGCCATTTATAAAACTATTTTATTTGCAATTTAACTGAACAAACCTCCCAATGATAAGGGGGTGTTTTTCAAGAATAAAAAACTTGCTTGAATTTCCACCCAGAGCTGCTGTTTGGATGTAAACTACCTCCAACCTTCATAGATCTTTTTCTTGAGGACGCTCCAAAAATTCTCAATAGGATTTAGGTTAGGGTAGGATGGGGGCCTCCCCATAATTTTCTTTCCTTTTATGCTAATAGCAGCCAATTATGCAGATATATTACTTGCTGCATGAGGTGGTGCATTGTCAAGTATAAAGATGATTTTTTATGGAAAGTATGGTTCTTCTTTTTGTACCAAGAAAGTGGCCAGTCAGAAACTCTAATAAGAACAAGGACAGAGGCGCACAACCTAGTACAACAAATGGTTTAATCATGTGCAATAGGATAAGATAAAACAAAATGAAAAAAAAAAACAGACAGGATACTCACATTAGGAGAGGTTTACAAGGATGGATCTCTCAGGGCCATGTGTTTTCCAGGAGGACCTCACTTTCTGGTTGGGGATAAGATCACTTCCTGCTTACAGATGCTAGGGGGCTCAATAGGAACAATGGGACGCGTTTCTAGCGGACGCTCTTTTTCAACCATAGGGGCTGCCCACCTCCCACCTCTAGTCTGGTCTACCAACTTCTCTCTTCTATCACCATGCCAGTCCCATCCCCCCACCTATTGTATACTCTGTTCACCCAATTCTTATGCAGGGTCCTCAACACCTCATAACCTGTACCTGTGTGGCATCTTGCATCTCAACTCTAATTTAATGTACAGTGCTGAGTAATATGTTGGCGCTATATAAATTAAGGTTAAAGCGGACCTACCACCAGGAATCTATGTTTCCATGAATGGAACTAGAAGTGCCAATAATAGGGAGGAATGCAGTAAAAAAAATAAAACTTACCTGTAATGAGCAATTAAAAAATATAATCCGGCAGCTCTTCTCACTTCCTGGTTCATTCTAGGCAGAAATCGGCAGGACGTCACAGGAAGCAGTGATCTACTTTGAAAATTCCCATAGAAGATCACTGAACGCCTCCCAGTGGCCATCCACGATATTGCACCCCCCAGTTTCATGCGTTGCCTTCAGCGAACCAGGAAGTGAGGGGAGCTGTGTGGTATCTTGTTAAATTGCTCATAACAGGAACGTTTTTGAGTTTTTTTTTACTGCATTCCTCCCTATTATTGGCACTTTTATTGCCATTCATAAAAACATAGATTTCTGGTGGTAGGTCCACTTTAATAATATTATTAATAATAATATAGTATTTTATTTTTATACAGGTTTGGCCACCACAATAATGGATGATTTTCTGAATGCAATAGAGTAAGTAGCAGCAGCATGATCAATATTTTTGTGCCACAGTCTCCTATTTTGACTTATTTGTGTTAAAGAAATACCCATTGAAATCTGTTGTGTGTTGTTTAATACCTAAGTTTAGTTTTCATTCATTTTACAACCTGCTATAGCCTGGATTATTATTATTATAACATCATAATCTGTAAAACCTTAGTGAAAAAAAGTGGATTTTTTTCTCATGACAAGCTCAGTGTAAGCACTTGGCATGCCACAAAGACACTCTAGTTGTCAGTTACTGACTGTTCCATGTTTGTCAGCTATCATTTCAACAGTTTATTTTTTATCAATGTGTATTTTATCAATTAACTTAATTTAATCAATGTGAAGGAAAAGTGGGTAATGTAGGAAATGTGATATCACTTATCCAAAAATATCTCAGGCTGATAAATGGGATACATTCTTAGCAATCTGTAACCTTCCCCAGCCACTCTTTTGGCACTTCCACCTAAAAATCATCAGCATGTTGGCGAGAACCTCTGTACAGCTTTGGAAACAAATGGACATCATTTTGTTCAACAGCTAACTGCACAGACATGACTTGTAATGCTGAGGTCTGTCCGGAGTGTTGCAATCACCTAAAAATTAACTCTGTAATAATGACACCACACATGTGGAAAATTGTTATATATATGCATGTATATTTGAAGGCTGCAGCTTAGAACCAACCAAAATAGTTGTTCAGTTTTAACATTTTACCAAGTAGAAAAAAGGCAGCCTTATATACTTATAATAACGTCTGTACTAGCCAGCAGCCAAAAAGTAACCAGCTCAGATGGTACCCTATTGAAAAACGTTAACAAACTTCATCATGTAATTGATGAACCCTCCATCATTTACATATTGCTGAAACATACGGTAATACCTGATATGTCATAACCAACCATCCATTTACCATGTATGTTTCAAGGCACTGCCGAGGACACGCCATGTTGCGACAAGTTAATTTACAGAAAAATAATACTAGTACATAATACAAGTACATTAAAGCACCACACTAAATTATGCAAAGTTATTACAAGCCAAGAAACATTACCCAAAGGGAAGGGAGGTAGGTGATTTTTTCTCCATAAAACTGAACATCCATGATGGACCTTTGACTTGCTAACCGCCCCATCCTATTTCTTGCACGTTATATCTCCCTATCACTAACTATCTTTTTTTAGTTTCTGCCCCAGCCCATCCAAGTCAAGTCTTACCACATCACCCACCATGCTCAGCTTATCCCAAGCTAAACATGGTGGGTGATGTGGTAAGACTTGACTTGGATGGTAAGACTTGACTTGGACTTGACAGAATTTTGTTATAAAAAAAAACATATGTAGGTATGGGAGAGCTGGGCCCCAGGGTTGGTTTGGGATACAGTTCCAGAGCTCAGTGTGAATGAGCCAGGTGCAGGAATCCATGTGGGAGAGCCAGTGCAGGAGTCAGTTTGGCAGAGCCAGATTACAATAATTACAAGTATTTTTTTTGTAGATGCATTCTGCTCCACTTGTAGTGTCAGGAATAGTAAATGAAAATGCAGGTGATAGGTCCACTTTAATTTACACATAAACTAGACTTGATAGCTAGAATAATACTTTGTAATGTTATCACAACTAATGAGCCATCAAACGTGTTTCGCTCAAGCATCACTATGCTCGGAGCGCATTTTTGCGGTTTGTAGACAGGCAATCATGGGGCAAGGAAGTACTGCCCTCACTGTAATGCCAGTAGCCATGTTAGGTGCTGACATTACAGTGATGGTGCATGTTCAGCTTAGACAGTGAGGGACAGTTTAAAACAGTGTAAAATGTGGTAAATTAAGTAAAATATTGTTAGCTGTAATCATGAAATAAACAGGTTACAACAATCAAACATGGAAAACCTGATAATTCCAAACAAAAAACACAGTTTTACATGACAAATACCAAGTAATTAAAAAAAAACTACAATTCATAGACAAAAATAAACACTTTACCTAAACTAAAAGCAGCAATTCACATAACCCAACAACTGACAAAACCCGACAACATTCTGTAGCAGAATGCCACAGACATAAAAAAAAGTAGAGTAGACATGACATGACAATTCAAACCAATACCACAAACTTTAACTTTAAATTACAATACAATGTTATATGTCATAATTAAATAAATTATGACATGTAACATAAAACCCCTTACACAATTTACAAACCTTTACCCCTACACAATAAAGCTGACAATTCAAGCCAAATAAAACACACAATTTAACAATAAACAAATGTGCAATTCACAAATCCTGAAAATCCTGACCTGGGGGTGCCGATCGCCCCAATAGCGCCCGGGAAAGCGGTGCTATTGGCACGATCGGCACCCCCTGCACCAAGTGCATTCCTTGGTGGGGATGCCGTCGGACCCGATCTGCTTACCTAACCACAGCACCCGATGTTCCTGCAGCAGGAGTGAGGTAATAGCTTAGCTGTAATCGGGTCCGCCGCATCTCCCACCAAGGAGGGGTGACCGATCGCCCCAGATATGCCCGCTTGAAACCACCCATTGTGTTTTGAAAATAAAATAAAATCCCGCCGCCTTTCCGTCACACCTGACAGCTGGACCGGTCTTTTTTGAATTCAGACCGCATGGTGGTCACTTCCGACAATGCCCACGAACCCGGCGTAACCCCATATTGTTTTTTTTTACTTCAATGGGCATGAGGTCAACATTAAAATACACCAAGGAAACACTTTATCGGCCACAATGTGTTGCGAAAAGTTATTCAAGGGACTATACATCCTGGACATGACATGACAGAGGGGAATCCATTGTGGTGACTAACACCTGGACAATGACATGATCAGAGGGGGATCCAGGTCAAAACTACCCAATGAAATTTATCTTTTTACGCAATAAATCCGCACAAATTCTACAACTGATAGTCAATGGTTTGAACTAAGAGGGGAGCTGGTTAGAGCACTCACAAACCACTACACCTCCCCCCGCCGTTCCGTCACACATGCCTTTTTAATCCTTCCACCCTTAACACAACCTGTGAAGAATCTTGCTTTCCACGTTTGCTCACAGCTTAAAAGGTGAATTTAATTTTTGGAGGACATGTGGAGATGGACGGTGGCAGGACACTGGGGAGATGGTCAGTATGGACGGACACTGGTGGTGATGGCTACGTGTGGAGGACACGGGGGAGATGGGACAGTTGGAGGACCTGGGGAGATGGTCAGGGGAGGACCACGGGGAATGGTCAGTATGGAGGTCCACTGTCTGGTGATGGTCACGTGTGGAGACACGGTGGAGATTTCAGATGGAGGACAATTCGGTAGGAGATGACATTGTGGGAGGACAACTGGTTGGGTGGTCAGTATGGAGGACACATGGTGGACCATGCTTCAGCCTATGGAGGACACTGTGTGATGGTCACTGTGGAGGACATCGATGACATGTGGAGGACACTAGGGCGATGGACATTGTGGAGGACACTGGTGGAGATGGACAGTGTGGAGGACACTGTGTGAGGTCCATGTAGAGGAACTGGGGATATGGACAGTGTGGGAGGACACTGTGGAGAGACAGTGGAATGGTGGAGATGGACAGTGTGGAGGACATGGTGGTGATGGTCAGTGGAGGACACTGGGGGAGATGGATATTTCCCCATGGAAGATGATGGGATTTCAGTGAAGACTGTAGATCACACAGAACACTGCCCTAGCTAATGGTTTCCTATAGCAGCAGCACAGCTCTCCTTTCCTAACTCTCTCCTTCTTCGTCAGCAAATGTGTAATGGCGTCCTGTACTTGATATGTTCTAGGGGGTGTGAAGTCTTAAGGTGGGGGTGCTCATTGCTGGATTATGTCTGCTGACTGTGACTCACGGGGTCAAGTTTCTGCAATGTTAAAGATTGGGGGCGATCGAACCTCGCCGTATGTTCGTTCGAAAAGACGTGGGAACGCGAACAATGCGTGTTCACCGCGGATAGTTCTCCGGCGAACAGTCCGCGACATCACTACACATTAGGCTATGTTTTCATTATACGTCGGGACGCTTAGCGGGATGTCCCGATGTAGCACAAAGGCTTACCTGCTCGGTGGATGCTCTGCTTCATTGGGTCGAGTCTTCACTGCGCCGAGCCACTCTGTCGATGTAAGGCTGAACGTAGTGGAGTATGTTCAGCCTCTGCATCGGCGGATGTGTAAACAGAGGGTCCACCGGCAGGCAATGTCTATGTGCTACGTCGGGACCTCCCACCAAGCAATACGCTTAGTGGAGAGGTCCCGATGTAAATGGAAACAAGCCCTTAGTTTACCACAAAGTTTACATTCCTATACATAATTCTTAAAAATTCATAATATATGATAACAGCTATAGTACAGATCAATTATATAAAACTTTTTGTCAGAATGTAATGTAAAATTACATGGTCTACATATCCACATTTTCTGTTAAAGTCCTGGAGTTCAGTCTCCATTTAAAGAGAAGTGAGCTGGTGGTAGATTTGATGCCCCCATCTCCCTCTAAATTTTTTTAAAATTTCTTAAATCATTGTTTATTCCACAACTACACATGCTACAGTCTCACCTTTTTTTTTCAAATGTGTATACATATATAGTTTTCCTTATGTGAAAATGCCAACATTAGATGTAATTATACATAATGTATCAATATTTCTGCCTTCATATACAATGTATCAACCTCTGTATGTAGCTATAAACATTACATAAATTACTAGATGTTTACATCCACATTCAGAGGTTGATATGAAGGCAAAAATGTTGGAATTTTCACTGAAGGAAAACATTATCATGCTTTCTGTTAAATTACAAATCCCCTGAACCAGAACCAGGTACCCTCCCCTCTTCCGAGCAGGGGGTGCCTCGCTGTCTCCCATTGACCATTTTACTCAGAGGCTCTCTAGAACACCTGAACACTTTGGTGCTCGCTCATCACTAACCACAACCCTTCTCTATTTCTCCAGCAATTTTGGTGATGATACCATGTTCAGGATGTATGATTTGTTGAGGGGCTAGTCGCAATTTCACAAAAGGGGTCCTTTAAACAACACAATGTTACTTCAAGTCAATCACACTACTGTGAAATAAAACTGTCCAGTTAGGGAGCAACACTGATTGACAATCAATTTACATGCTTTTGTGCAAATGGCATAGATAACAAGTGGAAATTATAGGCTATTTGCAAAACATCCAAACAATAAAGAAGTGGTTCTGCAAGTGGTGACCACAGACCACTTCTCAGTTCCTATGCTTTCTGGCTGATGTTTTGGTTATTTTTGAATGCTGGAGGTGCTTTCACTCTAGTGTGTGGTTTGTAGACTCCATCTCATGCTACCAAGTGGCCCATGTAGTGCAGCTCATCCAGGATGGCACAATAATGCGAGCTGTGGCAAGAACGTTTGCCATGTCTGTCAGCGTAGTCCAGAGCATGGAGGCGCTACCAGGAGACAGGCCAGTACGTCAGGAGACGTGGAGTAGGCCTTAGGAGGGCAACAACCCAGCATCAGGACCGTTACCTCAACCTTTTTGAAGAAGGAACAGGGGGGGGGGCACTGCCAGAGCCCTGCAAAATGACCTCCAGTGGGCCACAAATATGCATGTGTCTGCTCAAACGGTCAAAGGATGGTATGAGGCTGTACAGCCCTCCATGTGCTCGCCAGAGGTAGCCTGACTGCCATTAGGTACTGAGATGAGATCCTCAGACACCTTGTGAGACCATATGCAGATGCAATTGGCCCTGGGTTCCTCCTAATGCAAGACAATGCTAGACCTCATGTGGCTGGAGTGTGTCAGCAGTTCCTGCAAGACAAAGACATTGATGCTGTGGACTGGCCCACCCTTTCCCCCAGACCTTTATCCCACTGAGCACATCTGGGACATCATGTCTATTTATATCCACCAACACCACATTGCACATTGTCCAGGAGTTGGGAGATGCTTTAGTCCAGGTGTGTGATCCATCAGGGGACCATCAGCCACCTCATCAGGAGCATACCCAGGTGTTGTGGAGGCCTCACATACTATTGAGCCTCATTTTGACTTGTTTTAAGGGCATTACATAAAAATTGGATAAGCCTGAAGTGTTTTTTCCACTTGAATTTTGCGTGTGACTTCAAATGCAGAACTCCATGGTTTAATACATTTGATTTTCATGGATAATGTGTGATTTTGTTGTTAGCATATTCAACTATGTAAAGATCAAAGTATTTAATAAGAATATTTAATTCATTCAGATCTAGAATGTGTTCCCTTTTCCCTTTTTTGAGCAATGTATGATATAATATACAGTTCATGATTGATATTAATGCCTTTATCTTTGAAGTGTAAACAGTATACAATATACACATAGCAGTATTTAAATGAATATAAATATTATGTATTTTTCTATTCAGTGGAGTACTAGAACAGCATGGAGAATCCAATAATTCAAGCAATTTTACCAGCAGACCAAGTGCAAAAAACATATATGGTAGGAAATTTCTCTCTATTTTTCTCTTGCACAATATGTAAGAATCCTATTTTTTATTATCTCACAGGTTAAAATCAAATATAAAAAAACAAATCTAAAACAAATATATTTAGCTATCCTGCTGCCGTCATTTTAGATTCAGTTTTTCAGTGTTTGAATGAGTCAAGGCTGCAATAATGCCAGCGGCCAACGGGGACCGCCAGATACAATGTGTGTCAATGGACACAAAGTTTAACTAGGAAAAAGAAATCGTGAACAGCTGCAGAAGAAATGTCCCGTGGCAGACAGTGTGTTGAGCTCGATGCCGCAGCGATGAAATCGATCCACAGAGGAGAAGGGGTGAGGGGGGAAGTATACAGATATCTCCTCACAGGTAATGATTTTTATTTGCATATTGCTCCAATAATGAGGGATTGGCTAGCTAGGGGGAAAAGTTTGTCTGCTGGGTTTAGGTGCGCTTTAAGTAGGAGATGTTGTCTGTTAGGTCTGAAGAAGTGTGAACAACATGATTATACTTGGCTTTCCAAGAAGTTTTGAATGAAGGCGGACTTGGCTGTAGCAAGGGCTGGGTGTCCAAAGGAAAGTTCACAAAAGCATTTTAATTATACTTTTTGTATATACATATACAGTATACATATACACAGTTAAGCCCATAATTATTCATACCCCTGGCAAATTTTGACATAAAGTTACTTTTACTCAACCAGCAAGTTATTTTTTTATGGGAAATGCTAAGGTGTCTCCCAAATCCCAAATTTGAGCAAAACGTGTCATGTCCAAAATTATTCATCCCTTCACAAACTGTCCCAGTCTCTGGGAAAATCCATAGTTATACAGTGCTGCTTGAAAGTATGTGAACCCTCCAGACATGGTCACTGTTTGTGC
>CM070040.1:23899720-23919285 GCA_036250615.1 Ptychadena robeensis | reverse complement strand
CCCCCCCCCCCCCCACCCATGGTTAGTCAGGATGCATGTGGGGAAGGCCACTGGAGACCAGCACATCTTAATAGAGGCTAAGGATGTATTTCTCCTCCTGTCAATGACTTGTGGAGAGTTGGTATTTGTGTGCTATTATGCTGTATATATCCAATCTAATCAACTTTGAATTTTAATATAATAATAATTATAATATGGTGTGTTATAAATAACTGTTGTCCCTTCCTCCTAGACAGGGACATTTAATAATATATGAGCATGTGCACTCTCTTTTCGCCTTTTATCAATATATGATGTAAATATAAAAACCTCCTGAGAAAGCCCATAAGAAGGGTGAAACACGTCAAGGCAATTCTGTGCTGTTTTTTAAAACATTAAGGCTCAAAGTGCAACTTTTTATCACTCTCATCTATATGACCATGAGTACTGTGAAAATTCACTTGTGATACCTCTAACATTTGTTTGTATGACGTTTTATTATTGTAATAAAGTGTATGATTTTAGCATTTTTAATTGGAGTCGTGCCTCAAAGTCCCAGTCCCAGGGTCTGGCCACCCTAGTTTGTTGATCAGCTAACCACTGATCAGCCTTTAGCTATACATAATTTTTAACTGTTATTACACTTAATAATTAATTATAATTAAAATTATTTTTATCACTAATAGTGTTGAGTAAAAATATTCACAATTCAAATATATTTGTAGAATATAACAAATTCGACAATTCACAATATTTTACGAATGTGCACACGGATATTGCCATTATTGAATATTCAACATAATATCACTGTGATTGCCTACTGGCATTCATGTGGCCATTCATAGGGCCATTGAATGTCAATGGATTGAATTATTTCGAATATACCTTGAAAACATTTGCAAAATTACGCAAACTTGAATTTAGTATATGTCGTTCAACACTAATCACTAATGTATTTCATTTTAAAATAGAGCATCTGCCATCACTGCTCTATGTTTCTATAGAGTTATAAAGTTCTGACGTTTGGTCTCTTAACAAAACAATTGCAGTAATTCTATAAGAATGGTTATTTTTGTACTTTTTTAATACTTTACTAAATCTACAAAATCAAAGACTTTCAGTAGATAAGTAAAGAAGTACTGAAGTTATATCTTAGCTTTCTTTTATGATTATATTGCAGAGCAGAGAAAACAGTACACAAAGTCATTATCCAAACACAACAGCAACTTTCATCATAGGGTTGAGGTAAGAACATTTCACTTAAATGAACTTATAGCCTTATTGAAGGGTGCACATTAAAAAGCATAATATGTACTAATTTTATACCTATACATTCTATACTATATGTTTTGTATTGGGCCCCCTACCTGCTCCCCAACATTTCCCGAAAGTCCTATGATTATTTGTCAATGTTCTTGCCAGGTACACAGTTGACAATAGAAATAATTTACATGAAAAATGCACAAATTGCTTCCTACATGCAGGCCTGTTTTTATACAAAATAAGGTTCTGGCAATAGTATGGACAGGTTTGTTTAAGACTTAAGAGTAATTATTTTGATATTCAATTAGATTGATTTATAATATAATAATATTAAAATTTTGTCTACAAGGTCTTTTCACCCTGAGCTACACTTCAATCATAGGATTTAAAGGGGAGTTAAATATTGTGTGTCCAGTTAAAGTTAATCGATCCTACTGCCACACATTGTAATAAAGGCACAATCAATTAACTTCTTTCCTTTTCCAAATAATTATCACTTGTTTATTCACTTGATTGTTATATAAATAATAAAGATAAATTTGTTAGTGCATGTTCCAAAATTCAAACCAAACCAATCCAATTAAATTATTGAACAGAATATTGGGCCACATATTTTATTTTTATTTTAGTAAACATGATAAAATAAATAAACATATAATATTTATTATTTATTTTTTTATTTATTTAATCAATTTATTATTAACATTTACTTCATCTCACTAATACCACTAATAATTATTTTATTTACTGCAAATACTGCTACTAGATCTTTGAGGGGCAGGCAAACGGGGAAAGAGCATCCCTGGTCCATGGCCTCACAATGAAAGTAACAAGTTTGTTGGTCTATTTGTTGTGAAATAAAAACGAGTACAAGGGTACAATGTTTTCCTTACCAATCCCCAAAAAGGTAAGGAGTAAAAATAGAAACATCCAATAAAAAAGTATTCAAAAATTGTTCGGCGTTTCTGCCGCAATACCACTGTACCGCTTGCTCACAAATCACAGATCACCACCATTACTGGGCCAATAAGCCCCCCATATAATGTCCAATAGCCAGAGTCCAGGCCCCCCATATAATGTGCCAGAGTCCAATAGCCAGAGGCCCGCCTATTAATGTGCCAGAAAGTCCATGCCCCCCATATAATGTGCCAGAATTCACCCAGGCCCCCCCCAATAATTTCCATATCCAGGCCCCCATATCCTTAATAGCCACGATCCAATATAAGCCGCCCAACCCAACACCAATCATATACGTGGCCAGAGTCAATCAGCCCCATCTAATAAATCAATTCCGATGCCCCCCAATCTATGTCCAGATCCAATAGCCCCCCCCCCATAAATAAAAATTAAGTGCACAATCCAGCCCCCAAAACCATATCCAATGTAGCCAATCCCAATAGCCAGAGTCTAGGTCTCCCTCAATAATGGTCATCAAGTCCAATAGACCAATCCACCCCCCCCATAAATGTGCCAGAGTCCAATAGCCTCAGAGTCCAGGCCCCTTCATTATAATGTGCCATAGTCCAGCCCCCCATATAATGTGCCAGAGTCCAACTAGCCAGCGAATCCAGGTCCCCCCATATAATGGCCAATCCCAAAAGCCAACGATCCAGCCTTTCCCCATAATAATGCCATAGCCAATATCCAGTCCCCCACCATATAATGTCCAGAGTCCCCAGCCCCCCATAAATGTGCCAGAGTCCAATAGCCAGAGTCTCAGGTCCCTCACTAAATGTGCCAATCCAAGTCACAATAGCCAAGTCCAGGCCCCGCCCCCCATATAATGTTCCAGAGTCCACTAGCCAGATACCAGGCCCCCCAATAAATGTGCCAGATCCAGCCCCCCCATATAATTTTGCCGACAGAGTCCAATAGCCAGAGTCCACCCCCCCAATAATGTGCCAGAGTCCAAAAGCCCAAGAGTCCAGCCCACCCCCATATAATTGTGCCAGGTACCCAGGCCCCCCATAAATTTCCACAGAGTCCAATAGCCCCCTATATAATGTGCCAGAGTCCACATAGCCCCCCCCCCATATAACTTGCCAGAGTCCAATAAGTCCCCCCATATACATGTGCCAAGAGTCCCAATACAGCCCCCCCATACTAATGCGCCCAAGTCCAACTACCCCCCCCACTATAATGTGTCATCCAGAGTCCCATAGACCAGAACTCCCAAAACCAGACTCCCTAGGCCTCCCCATTATAATGTGCCAGAAGTCAGCCCCCCCATAATCAATGTTCCAAGTCCAGGCCACCTCCACTATAATGTGCCAGAGTCCAATAACCTCCCCATATAATCTACGCCCGATCCAATAGCCCCCCATATACTATGCCAGAGTCCAATACCAAGTCCCATGCCCTCATATAAGTGTGCCAGAGTCCACCCCCCTATAAAGTGTGCCAAGTTTACTAAGCCAGATCCAGGCCCCCCATATAATGCTGCCAGAGTCCAACTAGCCCCCCCCCATATAGATGTCCAGAGTCCAATAGCCTAAGTCCAGCCCTCATTATAATGTGCCAGAGCTCCACAGCCCCCCATATAATGTCCAGAGTTTTAAATAGCCAACCAGAGTCCCAGGCCCACCCCCCATATAATGTTGCCAGAGTTCCATCCCAATCCCCCCCCACCATATAATGTCCACAGTCCAAGGCCCCCCATATATAGTGCCAGATCCAATAGCCCCCCATATAATGTGCCAGAGTCCGGCCCCCCCATATAATGTGGCCAGCAGTCCAATAGCCAGAGAGTCCAGGTCCCCTCATATAATGTGCCAGAGTCCAAGCCCCCCATATAAGTGGCCATGTATCATAGCAGAGTCCAGGCCCCCCATAATGTGTCCAGAGTCCAAGCAGAGTCCAGGCCCCCCATATAACTGTGCCAGAGTCCAGCAGCCCCCATATAATGTGCCAGAGGTTCCAATAGCCCCCCATATAATGTGCCAGAGTCGCCAATAGCCCCCCCGGCCATATAATTGTGCCAGGAGTCCAATAGCCCCCCATATAATGTGCCAGAGTCCAGGCCCCATCTAATGTCCAGAGTCCCTAGGCTCGCCCCATATAATGTGCCAGAGTCCAATAGCCAGAGTCCAGGCCCCCCATATAATGTCCAGAGTCCCCAATAGCCAATCCAGGCCCCTCATATAATGTGCCAGAGTCCAGCCCCCCCATATAATGTGTGCCAGAGTCCAATAGCCAGAGTCCAGGCCCCCCATATAATGTGCCAGAGTCCAAAAGCCAGAGTCCAGCCCCCCATATAATGTGCCAGAGTCCCCAATACCAGGCCCCCCATATAATGTGCCAGAGTCCAGGCCCCCCATATAATGTGCCACAGTCCAATAGCCAGAGTCTAGTCCCTCATATAATGTGCCAGAGCCAATACCAGAGTCCGCCCCCCATATAAAATGTCCAGAGTCCAATAGCCAGAGTCCAGGCCCCCATATAATAGTTTGGGATAATTGCCAGAGTCCAGGCCCCCCATATAATGGCCAGAGTCCAACTAGCCAGAGTCCCAGCCCCCCCCATATAATGTGCCAAGAAGTCCCAAAAGCCAGAGTCCAGGCCTCGCCATATATGTTCCAGATGCCAGGCCCCCATATAATGTTCCAGAGTCCATATACCGCCCTATATAATGTGCCAGAGTCACAAGTAGCCCCCATATAATTGCCAGAGTTCCAATAGCCCCCCATATAATGTGCCAGATCCACCAATAGTCCCGCCCTATAATGTGTCCAGATCCAATATCGGCCTCCCCATATGAATTGGTTCCAGATGTCGCATATTCCAGAGGTCTGCAATCTCAGCCAGAGTCCAGGCCCCCCATATAATGTGCCAGAGTCCAGGCCCCCATATAATCAGTGTGGCCAGTCCAATAAGCCAGCCCCCCATCAATAATGTGCTCAGAGGTCACATAGCCCCCCATATAATGGTGCCAGACGTCCAAATATTAAGTGCCCAGAGCCAATAAGAAAAAGTCCAGCCCCTCATATAATGTGCCCAGAGTATCCAGCCCCCCATATAATGTGGCCAGAGTTTAATAGCCAGAGTCCAGGCGCCCCCATACTAATGTGGCCAAGTCCAATAGCCCCCCATATCTGTGGCCAGAGTCCACATAGCCAGAAGTCCAGGCACCCTCATATAATGTGCCAGTCCCAAGCCCCCCATATCATTTGTGCCAGAGTTTTATAGCCAGAGTCCAGGCCCCCCCATATAAGTTGCCAGAGTCCAGTAGCCAGAGTCCAGGCCCCCCATATAATTGTGCCGAGTCCAGGCCCCCATTAATGTGCCAGAGTCCAATAGCCCCCACATATAATGTTGCCCAGAGTCCAATAGCCAAGAGTCCAGGCCCCTGGCATGGGGCCCCTCATATAATGTGCCAGAGTCCACCCCCCATCATCCTGCCAGAGTCCAATGGTCCAGAGTCCAGGGCCCCCCAATAATGTGCCAGAGTCCAAAAGCCAGAGTCCAGGCCCCCCCAGATATATGTGCCAGAGTCCAATTAGCCCCTAATAAATGTGCCAGAGTCCAATAGCCCCAGTATAATGTGCCGAGTCCAATAGCCCCCCATATAGAGTGTGCCAGAGAGTCCCATAGCCCCCCATAAATAATGTGCCAGAGTCCAGGCCCCCCATTAATGTGCCAGAGTCCAGGCCCCCCATAATATGTGCCAAAGATTCAAATCAAGGCCCCCCCATATAATGTGCCAGAGTACACATAGCCCCATATATGTGCCGAGTCCATCTAATGTCCCATCCATATATGTCCAGAGTCCCATAGCCCCCCTATAATGTGCCAGAGCTCCCCATTCTCGCCCCCCATCTAAGGTGGCCAGAGTCCAGGCCCCCATATAATGAGCTCAGAGTCCAATAGCCCCCCATATAATGTGCCAGAGTCCAGGCCCGCCCATATGTGCCAGGTCAATCCAGAATCCAGGCCCCCATATAATGTGCCAGAGTCACAATAGCCAGATCCAGCCCCCATATAATGTGCCAGAGTCCAATAGTCAGTAGTCCAGGCCCCCCATATAATGTGCGCCAGAGCCAATCAGCCCCCCCATATAATGTGCCAGATCCAGCCCAATAATTAGCCATTGGTGTTACTTACCACCTGAGAGCTAATCACGTGCCTTCCTTCAGCCCGGTCAGGCAGGCTCGGCAGCGCAGCAGCAGTCTGGCGGCGCGATCCGGCGGCATCTCTGATAGGCTGCCGGCCACACATGTCCTCCGTGGCGAGCAGCCAGACAGGTGGCGCCTCCCATTCTTCAGGAGCACGCCACAGCCACTGATAGACTCCGGCCCGCGACACACTACCGGAGCCGCGGCGAAGGTGAAAAAGAGCCGCATGCGGCTCTGGAGCCGCGGGTTGCCGACCCCTGCTCTATGTATACATCCATATGCACATGTTTATAGATGTAACACTACTTTCAAAATAAATACTAGTGCACTTTTTACTGTAAGTAAAAATACTCAATTAAACACTATGCTGTCTGACGAACTTCAGAAATACATGGACTTATTGTTACTAATATACAAACTACACTAAAGCATATAAAGGATAAAGATTAGCCAAGTGGATGTGAATATAAAAATGTAATAAAATTTTTCTTAACTCTGAGCTGGCACGATGGTGGAGAAGTGCTAAAATGTACCTACCTTAGGAGTTGCAATTTCTAATTCTCTCTAGCTGCCGGCATTACAGGGGTTAATGGTCACTAGATTGAGGTCACTTAATGGCCACTAGGGAATGGTGAAAAATTATCTTTGAAGGGTTGTTCAGGGAGTCACATTTATCATCAGAAGCTACCTCCGCCATTAGAGGTCAAAGATTATCACTATGATACAGGGCTGGATTTGCCCAAACCTTTTGTATAAAGTTGATGTTATTCTTTTTGACAAAAATGTCCAAATTCTCATGTACGTATGTATTTAAATCCCAAAACTACTAGGTTCACAACATATATGGAGGTTGATCACAATTGGAGGAGATTTACCAAAATCTTCTCTACCGGGGTATTTCAAAAAGACAAAGGAGCTTATCATTTATTTTATTGCAGCACACCATGTAGTGGCCAGCTTAGTATGTGTCCAACCTGTTATGTGGTTCTCAGTGCCCATCTCAACGTCCAATATTTAATATATATTTTTTATTTCAGCACTTGCTAACATGTGATTTGGATAACAATATGAGAAATGTAGAGGATTGTATGAAACAGCTTCAGTTGCTAAAATCTGAAGGAAAAGTATGGGGCCAGGAAATGATTCTTCAGCTTCAAAATGGAGAACTGGCATTAACTGACCTGGAATCAAGGGTAAGCTGGTAATTTTTGCTTAATAATTTCAATATGCTATTCACAATACACGTTACAAGGTTTTATGTATATTTCCTATAATTGCTACCTACATACACCACTCTACTACAGATCAACAAATCAGATCTAGTAAGAGGCATTAAAGAAAACAATGGCAATGTGGAAGTCATTATTTTCACAAGAGAAGTCAGCCAATCAGATAAAAGGGTACAGTATTAGGAAGACAGTGACAGAGCTTTAATGAGGGATCACTGGCTGCAAAACAGTTGTTGTTGGAGAAAAAGCTGATGATTGTAAAGTATGAATCTAGGAGATTATATTCCCTTCATAACATTGACCAAGTTGACCAATTACATGCCATAATGTCTACATTAGCAATCAAATTATATAAAGACAGAAACTGAGCCAATCAAGCACATAAACTTAAGGATTTAATAGGCTCAGTGTTTGTCTGCAATGTGCATGCTAAAGTTGAAATTTAAGCATCTCTCTAGTCTAGTTAATGTATAGATTGTATGTTTAGTGCATGTTTAAATGGTTTAAATATACTTTAATGTCAGATAGCGTCAATACATATTTATAATGCTGTATTTAAGCAAATTTGTCTCATTTGATTGTATGTCACTTACATTTTACAGGACAGTCTTGAAAAAATTCCTTTGAAAAAAATAGAAAATTGTTGTTCAAAGATGGGGTACACCTTCTATAATTCTGTTCTAGCAATTACAGTTGTCAACCAGGACAAATCAAACATAATGCTTTTTCAGTGTGACGAGCAACCAGTAAGTCAGTTCAGCTAAACCAATATTTTATTGTCAACTGTAAGTACATATCATTGTAATGATTTCTCTCTTTTTAGGCTACTATTGTATATAAAAATTTGGAGAAAGTTTTGGCGCAATTCAAAGGAAACCAAATGAGCAAAGATAACATGAGGTATACAGTTCAACTTTTTTTTCACTAACACTGTTCACACTAGTGTTAAATTTTTGTAACTTACACATTTAGCACACATGGTTTGTGAAAACAAAATATATTTTTGCTTAATTAACCAACCTATGTATTTTTATTTATGGTACGTCTACTTGCCTTATTGGCATCTCATTTCCAATTCTATCTACTGAACTGAACCTACAGCAATACTAACCTCAGCTTCAAGTACCAGATAGGGACCACCACTTGCACAAATAGCACCTTGGTGTCAAAAGAGCAGGACCAATTACTAGGGTTGCAAATCTTACATATCTTACATTGGGACAAGCAGATATTGTAAGCAATATTACCATAATTAAAAGGCAAAACTCTATAAGACCTACATAATCTATAAACAGCATATATTGTAATACAGCATCTATGCTCAGGGGTGCACAATATTTTCTTAGTGAGCTACTTGGATGAGTACCAAGAGATGGTGTTTGGTACTCACCCAATATGCAGCATGGTCTTTCTCTCTGTCTCCCTCACTGTCCTCTGCGTCAGCTTCCTGCATGGTCGATTCTGTTGCATATGGACCTCCCTGTTCTTGATTAGCCTCTGATTAGCCGTCTCCATCCACAGATCAACAGCCAGCTTTGGGTCAAATGTTACTCACACAGTACAACCCAGTTTGAACCCCCAGATCTCAGTATATATCTCAGTGTCATATCTCAGTAGTGCAACTTTTCTCTTGTCAGATTTTACCCGACATGTGCCTACTCTGATTTTCTTCCCCCAGATCTCTAACACCCTTATAAGTCCAATCTTTTTTTTTTACATTTAACATTTCCAATTTGACACCCCTAACTGTGACCTTAGTTATAAAAGTTTCTCTGCGGATATCCAAATGACATATATTGTAAATGTAAGCGAGCACTCGCCGACACCACCTACCCAGATGGGAACATTTTTTGAACTGATGCAGCCTAGATCATCCCATACCAGGGAAGCCTTTAGAAGACCCTGGGGGTCGTTTTACTACTTGTAGGGGATTACATCCAGCCGTCCTAACCGGGAAGTCACACGGATACGAGCCAACCAAACATATTGCTTAACTTCTCCTGATGAAGCGAATGTAATCGCGAAACGAGTTGAGGTGCAATATGAGATGCAATGTGAACATGAAGTATTACCCTCTGAATATCGTTGACTTCAACAAGATTTTTCATTAAAATTTACTTTTTTTACGCACAAGTTTATGTAACCCTTCTTATAACCTGTGATAGATGCCTTAAAAATCCCTTTTACCTACCCACACAGCTGGTTGTGTGACTAGGGACTTTGGAAGTTCAACCTTCCTCCTTTTTGTTTGTATTATTGTCGGGATGATGGCACAAATTTAGGGCTGTTTTGTGAGGTCATTGTCTTACAACTAGTGATGAGAGAGCATGATCGTCCAAATACGTGTTTGGCTCGAGCATTACCATGCTCAGCGCATGGCCCTACTCGGACAAGCACCTCACATGCTTGTGTGCCATGCTCGGGTCTGCGCCACACACCTTACGCGGGTTGTAGACCGGCAATCAAGGGTCAGATAAGTACTGCCAGTAGCCATGTTAGGTGCTGACATTACAGTGATTGGCTGGCCTTAACAGGTCATCGTGTGCAATATAGCACCTGATGCCATATGTTTGGCTCAGACAGGGTCAGGGACAGACAAGAACATATTTATTTTGCAATATTATTATTCCAAAAGAATGATTACATATCAAAATAAATATAGATTCACCCCCTGTAGTCGGCCCTATGTATAAACATGTCCCCACACACATATAATAAATGAATACATATAACTACCCCCCCCCCCAATATCATCTGTAATCATGAAATAAATGATAACAAATAATAACTTGGAATGACTATTGGGTTATATTTACCCCTTAGTGGTTCCAAATCTATTAACCCCTAGCAATAAGCACATTAAAAATCAAACAATTGTCAAACCCCCCAAAAACACATATTTGTCCTCTTAAAACCGCAACATTTATTAATTTGTCAATTTTAAAACAAAAAATAGCATCTAATGTCAATCATAAAACCGCACAATTTACTAAACCCAGTAACAGTAATCCAATTGTTATAAAAAAAAACATAACGGGGGGCAATTTGAATCAGTGACGTCACAACCGGCACCTGGAACGCATAGTTCCTGGTGTGCTAAGCCGGGTTTTCACTGAAAGACCGGGTTCTCTACCCGGTCTTTCAGTGAAAAGATTCTTCCTGCGACGGGATCTCGCTGCTTCTGATCCCACCGGAGGAAGAATAGAGGGCTTCTTCTCGCCGGCGAACAGGGCGGGTCGAACACCCGTACTGTCCGCTGGCGAGAAGGAGGGTGAACATGCTTGTTCGCCGCCGAACTGTCCGCCTTGTGGGCAGTTCGGCCATCACTTACCACCAACAGCTATTAAAGGATAAAGTTAAAATTAAATAAATACATTAAATACATAACTAAAAAAATAGAGCAATAAAAATCTTCCACATAACCTGAAATAAGCCATTCAAAACATTAACATTATCCTACACTAACTTATAATTCATACCACTAAAAAGTATCCTGCAATACATATAAGGAATACCCAAACCCTCCGAAAATAACAGTAAATAAATGTACATTTATTTACAGTTAATATGCCCACTCCAGCGCCATAATCCAATCACGATAAAATCCAATCGAGCGAATCTTGATTTTAAAAAAAAACATAAAAAAATCCAATCAAAATAAAAAATTAATCCAACTTCCATCTGATCAGCCAGTTAAAAAAAAAATTAAGAAAAAATTATCCATGCTGCGACGACCCCAAATAGATTTTTGTACACGATGTTGTTAAAAAAAATCTTCTGAGCTCTGCTGGAGAGACCCATCCTCCTTGACGTCCCACTTAGAAAGAGACTTGATTTTCAGTCTTGCGCAGTAAGTATGGGGAAACTTTCTTGGTGTGTAGGGGCAATTGAGTGTGTATAGGTTATTTATTTAATGTCGGATGTTGCTGTTATCTGTGATAATAATTTTAACCCCCCTAGTCCGATGAAGATCAGAGCCTCGGCTGTGCATACTTACCATTCTGTGCTGTCCCGGTGGCTCTGATTTTCTGAGCTGGCTTGTCCCTTCTGAGCTAGAGGGAGATTCGAATGAAAATTGCGCTAAAACAGTTTTCTTTGGAGAAAAATTTTCAGTGTGATTTCCAGATTTGCTCCTTTGAGGTTAACCTTTTCTCCCTTGGAATTGTACTGGATACAGTGAAAACACAAAAAAAACACAAAACACATTTCCAATTGTAATAAAAAAAATCAAATCTATCATACCAAATAAGTATTTTAGAGATTTTATCATTCAAATTATACCTTTTATTATTTATTTTAAATGCAATTTTGTTTAACATAATTGTGTGTTTCAAACATCATTATATTCAGGATGTTTATTAGACCCTTGTACGGACATATTTATGGAAGTTACAGGCCTACAACATAAAAAAAATCCATTTAAGTCTATGGTGCACTTTTGGTACAGAATTCTGGACCTTGCAAGAGTGCTAGGGAGGTTACTTATTACAGATAACAGGGTTTTACTGTATTTGGAAAGTGTCTGTTTCTGTGGTTAGCGCTTATTGACGCATTGGTGTTAATGCATTGGAAGGAGTAAAGGATTACTACAAAGAATATCTCTTCAAGGGGAGGTTAGTGTAATTCCCCCTAAGAAAAGGTAGTGGGAGCTCCAATTTTTCCAATAATGATGTATTGTAAGGATGTTGATAACGTATGGGTGAGTCTGGACCTGACCCTCCGGCTGCTGGGTCAGGAGTTGCCTTTTCATGAGAGAGCCATCGTGATGTATAAGTACCTTTTTTTAATTTAACGTCCCTGAATTTAAACCTCGATTTGGATTCTGATTGCTATATTTCTGGTTGCCCTTTTTGGATAACGAAGACCATTTGGGCTGTGACTACTTGTTATCTTCGGTGAGAGTAGGGTTTTGTGAAAGTGGGGGATTTCCATAAGAATAAGGACTTATTTCTGAGGAGCCCATTAGTTGCAAAGAGGTGTTTCCTTATTGGTATCAGAAGATTTAACAATTTTAGTCAACACATTTCGTGGTCATCTGACCACTTCTTCAGGACAAATAAAATTAAATTTTGGTCTGTCAGATAAACATAGTAAAACAACATATATAGTGTATGATAAAATTTCATTTCATTATTAGGATGTTTATTAAAAACCATACAACAACATATATAGTGTAAAGTAAAAGTTTGTTTAAATTTTTTGGATGGTCATTAAAGTACGTATATCATGCATGATTTGATGATAAGCATATTAGACTGTATATGGGTAAATTAATAAATTATTACTTAATGTAAGAATTAGCATTGGAATGTACTATAGGTAGCCAATAGCTGCATCTACAGTGGGTACGGAAAGTATTCAGACCCCTTTAAACTCTTTGTTATATTGCAGCCATTTGCTAAAATCTTTTAACTTTTTTTCTCATTAATGTACACACAGCACCCCATACTGACAGTAAAACACAGAATTTGTAGAAATTTTTGCTGATTTATTAAAAAAGAAAAAACATAAATATCACATGGTCCTAAGTTTTCAGACCCTTTGATCAGTATTTAGCAGAAGCACCTTTTGATCTTATACAGCCATGAGTCTTTTTGGTAAAGTTTTCCCACCTAGATTTGGGGATCCTCTGCCATTCCTTCTTGCAGATCCTCTCCAGTTCTGTCAGGTTAGATGGTAAACATTCTTCCTCTCCAGTTCTGTCAGGTTAGATGGTAAACATTCTTCCTCTCCAGTTCTGTCAGGTTGGATGGTAAACATTGGTGGACAGCTAGGACTCTAGGACTCTCCAGAGATGCTCAATTGGGTCAGGGCTCTGGCTGGGCCATTCAAGAACATTCACTGCCACTCCTTCGGTATTTTAGCTGTGTGCTTAGGGTCATTGTCTTGTTGGAAGGTAAACCTTCAGCCCACTCTGAGTTCCTAAGCACTGGAGAAGGTTTTTGTCCAGGATATCCCTGTATTTGACGGCATTCATCTTTCCCTCGAATGCAACCAGTTGTCCCTGCAGCTGAAAAACACAACCATGCTTTACTGCTGGGACTGTATTGGACAGGTGATGAGCAGTGTCTGGTTTTCTCCACACATACCGCTTCGAATTAAGGCCAAAAAGTTCTATCTTGGTCTCATAAGACCAGAGAATTTTATTTCTCACCATCTGGGTGTCCCTCAGGTGTTTGCTAGCAAACTCCATGCTGGCTTTCACGTGTCTTAAACTGAGGAGAGGCTTCCTTTGGGTCACTCTGCCATAAAGCCCTGACTGGTGAAGGGCTGCAGTGATGGTTGACTTTCTACAACTTTCTCCCATCTCCCGACTGCATCTCGGGAGCTCAGCCAAAGTGATCTTTGGGTTCTTCTTTACCACTCTCACCAAGACTCTTCTCCCCCGATAGCTCCGTTTGGCCGTCCGGTCATCCAAAACATCTTCCATTTAAGGATTATGCAGGCCACTGTGCTCTTAGGAACCTTAAGTGCCAGTTCTGTACCTTGCCACAATTCTGTCTCTGAGCTCTTCATGCAGTTCCTTTGACGCAACTGGACTCAAATGAATGTGTAGAACTAATCTCAAGGAGGATCTGAAGAAATGGACCGCACCTGAGTTAAATATATGAATGTCACAGCAAACGGTCTGAATACTTATGACCATGTGGTATTTCAGATAAATCTGCAAAGATGTCTACAATTCTGTGTTTTTCTGTCAATATGGGGTGCTGTGTGTACATTCATGAGGAAATAAAAAGAAATAGAGTGAAAAATTTAAGGGGGTCTAAATACTTTCCGTACCCACTGTATGTGACTCAGTAAAGGTTCTAAGGATGATAATTGTTCCTTGTAAATCACCATAAAGATAGATGTGATAATGAAAGAATATAATATAGGATAAAGTTATATTTTTTTAATATAAAATGAACAAAAAAAGTTATACCTTATAATCGTATGATCTGATAAAATCTTGAAAATAAATAATCAAATAAAAAAACAAGGAGTTTTGCATATGCCTTTGGAGAAACGTCCTCTACAGGGAGGGATAGTAAGGTAATGTCCTGGTTTAGATGAAATTCGTAGACATCTTTAGGGGTAAAATTATTCTGATGGGATAGTACAACCAAATCTGTAAAAAATTTTTTTTCTAAAGAATCTCCAAAAAGATGAGCTACTGGAAGTCAGCAGTAGATGAACTCTTTTTAAGCAGGAACTTTTCAGAACTTCCCTCAGAATTATTTCATATCCGTTGGAAGACAGGGCTTCTACAGGATAGGAGTGTCCACATAGAGAAAGAATCATCATCACCCAGAATCACAATCAGAGGGGTACACCTTCCTACCATAACCTGAAGATCATGGTACAGGTGGTAAGGTGTACCCCTCTGAAGTTTTCAAACAGAAAACCGAGCAGCCACCGCTTCCGCCTGATGGAATGAAAACAAGTGAAGAACCTGGGAGGCAATCAGACTTCTAACTGAAATGGCCTTTGAGTAAAGCGGGGAACTACTTCCTGGATTTATTTCCATTTGTTGTTGTCTAGAATTTCCTGTAAAAGATAGGCTGCTTGAACATTCCCTCTGCCTGGAAGATTGGATGCTGTTAGATTCCACAGATGGTACTGAGGCCAAGTCATAATTGAAGCAACTTCTTGCAGAAGAATATGCCTGTGGGTGCCTCCCAGTTTGTGAACACAGGGCATAGCCAAAAGCATCACTGACCAAGCCATCATTTCTGGTATTTGATATAACTGTCAGACAAGAAGACTCAAAGAGAGTGAATGTGCTAAAGTTGCGATCACCTGAGGTAATGCCACCCTTGCAGGGGCAGTGTTCATATTTTCTCCTAGAAAGAACATATTTTGGGCATCAGGCAAGAGACAAGAGGCTATATTGATGAAACAGCCAATGAGCTAAAGGGTTAAGAGGATTGTAACCATGTGTTATAGAAGTAGATTGTCTTCTGTAATCCCCCCTTTTCAAAGGTGCTCAACAAAAACCTATAGGCATTTATGAAGACTCCTAGAGATGTAGGTAGCCCAAAAGAACGGTATCTGAACTAAAGGTGGAGACTGCAATAGAAAATGTCAAATATCTGGAAGCCTTAAAACACGTAGAAATAGGCATCCTTAAGGTAGATTTACAGCACCCAGTTTTCTGGATGAAGAGTTTACAGAATAGACTATAAGGATGTTCAAATCTATATAAAAAAAAAAACAAGCGGTGTATGCTTAGCTTTACACCATGACTGCGTAGATGTGGCATGTGCCATCTGTGGATTCAGCCAAAACACCAGTAAGAGGAGAGCATTAATCTGGTATTTTGCCTGAATATGATCTATTGTGGCTTTTGTCAGGAAAGCTGACATGAGTTCCCTGAGGAATAACACTCTAGGTGAAGATGCTGGCAGTTGGGAGGAGAAGAACTCTATACTGTCTGACCAGCAATCCAGAGATCTGGGAACCGCTATAAAAAAGCAACAGCTGGTAGCAGGATGCCCTACCACATAAATCCTGATCAATCTTGTGACCTGTGTTCTGAAGAATTCTATTCTATTCCAATATTACCAAGCCCAGGCCTGCCAAATAGCTGCTCCATAAGTCTGGACTTCTGAAATGTCATCCCTGCTCATGTATCGCGTTCAGTTATTTCGGAGACTTCACTCTCCTGGTCCCTAACCATGAAATCAGGAGTTTGTAAGGCTGCATCCCCAATGCTAGAGCAGAGGTGGACAAATGTTGGTTTACCATCCCCTGTAAGCGATGCGCAGCTCTTAAACATCAGATCTTCCTATGCAGGAATGGCATTGGGATAGGTGATGCATACTGCCTACATGTCACCCTTGGAGTGCCCCTGGAAAGGCTTGTATGACAGGATGGATGCTGAGTAGGAGAGTGAGAGCACGACTTCTGTGATGATAAAAAGGAGGATGATTCCCTCTGGCAATGCTGGGATGAAACTGAAGATTTCCTCAGTGAAAAGGGGGAGTTATTGCTTATTACTATTTCCGAAGCAATATTTTTCCTTATTTGTGTAACAAGACGGAATATTACCAAGTATCATAAGACAGTGGTCAATATTTGGCCTTTTCCCTCCTAGTTGGTGGTATATTATCCTCAGTATTAACTTAGGTACAATATGTAATAGGCATTACCAGGAATCACTCAAAACTTTGCAGATATAAGATAAAAGACATCTTTCCTAAAGCAGGGTACAGACGGCTCGATATACCCTGCAGCAGCGTGATGACGTCATCACGCTGCTGTCAGATATCGGAGGAGCCGAGAGAGTTCTGCTCTCCCCTGCTCAGCCGAGCTTTGCCTGGAGACCTGTGGTCTTTAGGCAAAGCATCGGACATCGGCTGTATTTACGGTCATGTCCGA
Organism: Ptychadena robeensis; assembly: GCA_036250615.1. Taxonomy (NCBI): domain Eukaryota; kingdom Metazoa; phylum Chordata; class Amphibia; order Anura; family Ptychadenidae; genus Ptychadena; species Ptychadena robeensis. The sequence goes on along the minus strand of CM070040.1, from coordinate 23,902,340 downwards.
TAAGGCTGTTTTAAAGTGGGATTGATGGGGGCAGATTATATGGGTCAGATAGATGGCAGTGAGCGTGCACGGCGCTCGAAACGGCCATCTATTTGACCCATATCTCCACGTCTGTACCCTGCTTTAGTTACTAGGTACACTCTATCTGGTCATAAAAGTAGACAAACAATGTAACTGGCCTATAGATTAACAATATAGATAAAAGGGGGATTCTTAGACAAGATTTATGATGGTGGTACATCCCCTCAGCTCACATCCTCTCAGCTTTCTGAATACCCTCTCTCTGCCCAACACTTCCTCATCCCATTGTCCCCTTCATGTCTGGCAGGAAGGGGCGGGATCTTGGCTATGGGAATCATGACTCTCCCTACTTCCTGTGATGTCCAAAAACAGGGCTGAAACTCCTGCCCTGTAACACTCAGCTATGAGTCTTGTGTTGTGCGATGTAATCTGGTCGGAAGTACAGAAGTGTAGGACTACAAATCTCAGCATATTTACACATGTAGCAATGTTGAAGATGAAGCAGGGATGAATAGGAGGGGCATTCATACAGAACCAAGGCTGAAAGTATTACTAGACGATGGAAACATGACAACACAGAGATATAACCAGGCTTGACAACGTGACTACCTGTGGAAATAGGCTAATATGACCAAGTAAGTAGCAGCAGTGAGCCAAGTAAATACACTATATTGGCAGTTAAGTATACCTCCAAGGCCTCCAAGGCAGAGAAAGGATGGATGAACCTGAAATGCCAACCAGAAATTGTAGACCATGCCTTGTCACCTGAGAGCTGGCAAACAGGAGGTTGCCAACAAAACCGTATGTTATCACCCACAAGAGTCACCGGAAGTTGCCACCTGGAAGTCACTGAAACCAGGAGTTGTCACACTCCTGGGTGACAACTTCCGTTTTTTGTGATCACATGAAATTATACACACTTTAAACACCGGAAGGGACGTCGGTGGCGTCGTGACCGGCAATCGGAATAATTAACTGTGCATTCTAGGTACCAGAAATGACGTCAGTGACGTCACATCCCGTTTTTCCGATTCAAATTCCCCACAAAGGCGGGGAATTGAAGTTCCCCATCAACAGGCGGAAGTCGGGCTTTCCTAAATCTCCGATCCAACTGTTTGCGGACTGACGTGGCCGATGTTCGGCTATCACTGCCTAGGAGTAAGCTGTACTGTTAGTTGTCCCCCCCAGAAGTCAGCAGAACTGAAAGTCTACAAAACTTTGCCAGCCGGAAAGTTGTATCAAGAATGTTGAATGGCCATGGGCCTGCATGAGACTGCAAATGTTACACCCTGAGAAGGGGAGATAATATAATAAAAAGAAGTCTCACAGACTCTGTCTGCTTCCTCATCAGCAAGATCACTAAGAATGAGGCACTACCATCTGAAACTCCCCCTTCTGGCTGAGACATACATAACAATTACACTCTCAGGGCTAGACTCAATCAGAGGGTAACAGAGGTAGACTTGCATGTATTGCGGAGGTAAAAGGACAGAAAAAGAGAGAGCAAGTGCAGCAAGTGGTGTTTTATTCATATTTAGCTGGTCCTATGGGGTTAAAGGGGCGGAGTCAACTCAATGTGTATGCTGACATGGAGCCATCAGGAAATAAATTTTGGAAGTTAGATTAATAGAATTTAATGATGCTTTTAGTTCACCTCTTAATAATTTTCTTTTGTCAGGAATAAACTTCAAATTGTCTTGCAACAAAGTGAGGTAAATGAACGCGGTTACTCATCTAAGTCAAGTTTAGGAGTGGATAGCCCAAGATTAGCACGCCGTGACAGAGAAACCTTTCAAGGTAGGTTTTTCTTTCCTTTACTATTTGTTACACTTACACAACCTTTTTTGTGGCAAATATTACAAAAATTGCAAAATCACCCTCTTATTAACTTCAATGTGCATTGCAAACTAGGGGAGTTTGCCCATCACTACTCATGGCAATGAGAACACAATAAAAAAATAAGGAAAAAGACAATACAAACTAGTAATCCATCAAAACACATAATAACATTTAGTGCTGCGTATAGAAGGAGAGCATTAAGAGTGCTTGAGTGTCAGTGATTGGAATGTGGAAGTGTCACTCCACCTTGGCACTTCCTTACCACCTTGGCACTTCCTTATTCCAAATGCCAAAAGTGTCGTCAATGATATAATTTCCTGTCAGTTTTCCCTTACTAAATAAACTAAGGTACTGATGGGGAATTCACAAGAAGAAATGCAAAATGAGAGTGCAATTTTATACCCAAATTTCAACCAGGACCTGGACCATGGCACCTGAACAGAGATCATCATAATTTCATTTGAATTCCTGACCTCAGACAATAAAACCTGCTTTTCCAAAATAAAACAACTCTCATCCTCATGAGAGCTGCAAGTGTGTCTGAACACATTACCTCTTAGTAAATAAACCTTACATTCCTTGTCTGTGATCATTTACAAAAATTTCCCATACACCCAATAACTTCTTTCTTCTCTTTCTCTCTCTCTCTCTCTCGCTCTCCAAAAACTATACAGTCTCCTTATATTAGACTCCATCACTGTGTCAAGGATTTTTGTTTTCAAAAAGTTGTGTGTATACACTTTTCAGAACCAGAATTGTA
>CM070040.1:23860142-23887101 GCA_036250615.1 Ptychadena robeensis | reverse complement strand
AACCTACCATTGAAATGATACTGTTCTGAGACTTTTCATTTCTTTGTCATTGGACAAGCTAACAAAATCAGTGAGGGGTCAAATAATTATTTCCTCCACTGTATATGGATGGGCTCTATCCACATTCCCGGCTTTGTCTAAAGCTCCATATATAGATGCAGAAAAGCCACAATTAATATAACTTTACAAAATAATATATGGAATCATAACACATATGGAAAAAGTTTACGTCTGAACTGAGAGATAGTATGAGACAAAGGTTAAGGATGAAACAACAATTGGCATCACCCCAAGTGATAGCTGTTCCATTCTTTGCTCTTCTTCAGCTGTAAATAAAGCTTGAGTTAAGGTGGAGATAATTCTGCAAAAAAATCCGAAGATTAGGGGTTTTCACCTCTTGAAATTAAGTAAAGTATGAAAATTTTAAAGGGCCTATGACCTATAAGGGTCTATGACCAAAATTCAATAGAAAATATGAGTGCCATGTAAGAGAGATCTTGAGTGATCAGGTACATTTATACAACCACACTTTTCTAGGCAGTATGGTCACTGACATGATGTGTTAAAAACTAAACCCAGCATATCATTTCTGAACTGACCACCTATTTTACAATAATAGATAATAAAACAATAACAGAATATTAAAAAAAAAAAATTATATCTAAATATTTATATAGCACCAACATATTATGCAGCGATTCACAGAGTATATCACTAACTGTCTCTCAGAGGAGCTCACAATCTAATGTCCCTACCATAGTCATGTACATGTAACTAACATATTCATAGGTTACATGCTCACATAGGCTATACGCTAGGCTATATGCTAACATAGGAGAAGTTTTATTTTGGGAAGCCAATTAACCTACTGCATGTCTTTGGAGTGTGGGAGGAGGCCCACACAGAAACAAGGAGGCTGGGATTTGAACCTAGGACTCTAGCGCTGCATGATAAGTGTGCTAACCACTTGAGCCACCGTGCTGTCCAGATTAACCAGGATATAAAGTGTCAGATTAATACATCCATAGAGTAAACACTACCGTGGCATGATATTTATAATTCGATACATTCAGGAATACTCATGTTCATCATTTATCACCAGGGAAAAGTCAAAGACCATATGTTTCAACCATCTGCTACAGACTTGGTCCATATGTTACTGAATATACTTCCCAAGGTGAGCCATCTATGCAAAGTTTACTTACTTACGAAAAGGTATATTTCTATTCAAATCTAACAATGTAAAACTTTCTTTCAGATCTTGTCAAGCTGCCATGGGAAGGACATGCCTAGTTCTGTACTGTCTCCTTTCCCCACACAAAAGGCTATATTTTTGTTGAACTCCTGTGTGACAGATAAAGAAAGACAACTTTGGGAAAGTTTAGGAGATGCTTGGTTGACAACAAGGTATTGATACCGGAGTAAAACTAAAAAGTTAAAGAAATAACCAAATATAAATACATAAGCTTAACTTCCTAAAAATTAGATTTCCCCTTATTTCCTTTTTGCGGTTTTACCAGACAGGAAATGAGGGATAGTTGACAACAACACAAATGGGATGTATGGCATGAAATATACTTTTCCTGGCAAAAAAAAATGGTTTGCCTGCAAACTGTAAACCTGTTCCGATTCCTGTGATCCATAAACTCCAGCCAGAAAGCACAGACACATTGTTTATTGTTTGATCGGGCTGTCCTGAAATATTAATTAACACTCAACCTTTCCAATGCAAAGGCAAAATATCCCTCTGACTACAAAGGGGCAAAATATCCCTCTGACTACAAAGGGGCAAAATATCCCTCTGAATATTCACTTCTCATAATCACAATGATACAGGGGAGTTACTGTGTACTATGAAGGGACCTGGAGGTCAGAACTAGAGATGGTCAAACTGAAGAAAATTCTACTTGATTTGATTTTGAAATTTCAACTCTGGTTAATTCTGAAGCACTTTAAACAAGAATATACAGTTGAATATGAAAAGGGAATTACAATATATTTATTGATATAATCATATATACAGTCAAGTCCATTAATATTGGGACATTAACACAATTCAAAAATGTTTGGCTCTATACACCACCACAATGGATTTGGAATGAATTTAACTGCAGACTGTCAACTTTAATTTTAGGGTATTTACATCCAAATCAGGTAAACGGTGTAGGAATTACAACCGTTTGCATATGTGCCTCCCACTTGTTAAGGAACCAAAAGTAATGGGGAAGAATAATAATAATCATAAATCAAACTTTCCCTTTTTAATATTTTTTTGCAACTCCTTTGCAGTCAATTGCAGCCTGAACTCTGGAACGCATAGACATCACCAGATGTCTATGCGTTCATTCCTGGTGATGCTCTGCAAGGCCTCTACTGCAACTGTCTTCAGTTCCTGCTTGTTCTTGGGGCATTTTCCCTTCAACTTTGTCTTCAGCAGGTGAAATGCTCAATTGGATTCAGACCAGGTGATTGACTTGCCATTGCATAACATTGCACTTCTTTCCCTTACAAAACGTTTTGGTTGCTTTTGCAGTATGCCAATGAGTTCTGAAGCATTTGTCTGAATAGGAGCAGATATTTAGACTGAAACATTTTATAATTCATCCTGCTGCTTTTGTCAGCAGTCACGTCAATAAACACATGCAAACTAGTTCTATTTGCAGTCATACATGCCCTCGCCATAATACTACCACCACCATACTTCAATGATGAGATGGTATGCTTAGGATCAGGAGCAGTTCCTTTTCTTTTCCACACTCTACTCTTCCCATCACTCTGGTACAAGTTGATCTTGGTCTTATCGGTCCATAGGATTTTGTTCCAGAACTGTGAAGGCTTTTTTAGATGTTATTTGGAAAAATTCTAATCTGACCTACCTGTTTTTGAAGCTCACCAATGGTTTACATCTTGTGGTGAACCCTCTGTATTCATTTGTGAAGTCTTCTCTTGATTGTTGACTTTGACACACATATACCTACCTTCTGGAGATTGTTCTTGATCTGGCCAACTGTCGCTTTCTTCACCAGGGAAAGAATTCTTCATCCACCACACTTGTTTTCCATGGTTTTCCAGGTCTTTTCGTGTTGCTGAGCTCATCGTTGAATTCCTTCTTTTTGAGAATGTTCCAAGCAGTTGTTTTGGCCATGCCTAATGTTTTTGCTTTCTTTCTGATGGACTTGTTTTGTTTTTTTTAAGCCTAATGATGGCTTGCTTTACTGATAGTGACAGCTCGTTGGATCTGTTGACAGCAACAGATTCCAAATGCAAAAAGCACACTTGAAATGAACTCTGAACCTTTTATCTGCACATTGTAATTGGTATAATGAGGGAATATTACAACCCTGTACATGGAACAAATGAGAAGCCAATTGTCCCCTTTTGGTCCCTTAACAAGCGGGAGGCACATATGGAAACTGTTGTAATTCCTACACCCTTCACCTGATTTGGATGTAAATACCCCCAAATTAAAGCTGACAGTCTGCAGTTAAAGCACATTGTGTTTGTTTTATTCACTGTGGTGGTGTATAGAGCCAAAAATTTTCGAATTGTGGACCTGACTGTAATATACGAAGCACTACAACCAGATTTCAATAGAGGAAGCCATTTTGGCCACATGGTCTGTCACAGAACCACAAAGCATGTGCATGGCATTGACATAGCAATACCTGTTTCAGTGAGATGCTTTTGCAAAACAAATTTTTTTCTGGCTGTTTGGTGTGTGGCTTTGACAATGCTTGTTTGAGTGAAATAATTTTTTGGGCTGTTGTCACAGCATTTTGTAACATTAGATATTCATTTGTATGATATTGACAATACCCAGCAAAGCTGGGCATACACAGGTCGATACCGGCTCGATTTACCCGCGATCAATCACAGTGTGGTGACATCATTGTTATGTCACCGTGCTGCTTTCGATCGGTCCCCATCCAAAGCAATAGGACTAAACAAGGATTAACCAACATTGTTTTATCACCGAACAAACCATGCATGACAATCGATCATTCGAGAAACCTAATAACCAGCCCGTAGATGGCCAGCTTAAGTTTTAATCAATTGTCAACTGGGTTTTTTCCCTTACAAGTAATGAGTAGAGATGCTGGAATTTTTTTTAATTTTTTTTTTATTCCACCAGTTTAATTTTGTGAGTTGATTGCAAAGCCCCTGAGCATGATATCCTCAGGAAACCTGCTGGAGATGTAAAGAAGGGTTGAATGTATACTACAAAAAAGAAAGTATTCCTTTAAAACAAATATTTTTTGCATTAATTAAGTTCAATTTATATTTATACATAAATTACGCATGCTAGAGCAAAACTTTTTTTTAAAATGTTCTCTTCTCTACCATCTTCAGCAATTTTTGTGATGATACCTTGTTCTGGGGCTTTGCAGTCAGCTTACAAAGCATAGGCATTCACAGGCAAATTTTTCAAATAATTTTCACATGCAAATATTTCAAATAAGATTAGCAATTACGAAATTCGCAATCAACACTCTTAGTAATTTTAATGTCAAAATTTTAGATTCAGACTAAACTTTGGGATGATTTTCGACTTTTTCGGTGAAATTTCGGTTGAAAATTTCAACTTAAAAATGTATATTGCTAATTTTTGGAACATCCCTAGTTAGAATACAGCTGCTCCTTTGTAAGATGTTTATCTTAGAAAATGCATTCCTCTTATTATTATTTACCTTTGAAATTCAAACATTTTTGTTATTGAATTTAATATAGTTATATTTATCTGTATTGCGAAAAAAATGTAAATAAATAAAAGCAAATCATTTTAAGACAAGTATAAGAATATGTATCCTTTTTCATTTAAAACAATGCTAGATAACATCTTCCTCTAATCCTGTCTTACTTAAATCATATATAAGGATTTCAGCAAAGTAATACTTAAAAATAAGTGTTGTTCCCAAACAAAATATGTATGTTTTACATTTTTACCTTGTAACATATAGTAATGGAAATCTTTTTGTTGAAGAAAATTGGCTATACAAGACCAAAACATATTAATGACGCCTCTACAAGATAATGACCGCATTTAATACATAACACATAATAACATGAATAGGGAATGTTGACAAGTGCTCTGAAGTTCTGTATGAATAATTAGAGATGGTCGAATTTTTTTTCAAAAATTCTACCACTTCGACGATTTCGAGTAAATTGCAAAGCTCCTGAACATGGTATCATCACCAAACTTTCTGGAGATGTTAAGAAGGGTTAGGGGTATACAACAAAATAAAGTATGTCTCACAAATAGTTATTGCACAAATTAAGTTCAAAGTCAAGTCAAAATTTTAAAAATTGAAATATCGACTTTCTTTTTTAACTTAATTTATGCAAAAACTACATGTGCTAGAGCAAAACTTTTTTTTTCAAATGTTCCCACAACCCTTCTCTACATCTCCAGAAATGTTGGTGATGATACCATGTTCAGGGGCTTTGCAATAAGCTCACAAAGTAAGAAAGTTGAAAATTCGACCATCTCTATGAATAATATCCTTTAAGTCTGCAAAAGGGCTTGTACACTTTCCATTAAAGCAACACTTTACAAATAGCACTTTGCCTGGGCAGTAAATTGTGTATATTGTTATCTTGATATAGTGTGCTTTATATTTTGAATTAGATGATGAACCAGTTTACTCTTGTTATTTTCTCCATAGAGCTGATTGGCCTAATTCCAAGATGATTCCGCCTTATATACCAGTTTTCTCTGATGGATGGATCCCTCCAGATATAAACACAGTAAATGGACGGCCACAGGTATAACATTCAAAGGCAAAGAAGTGTCTATTATGCATGGCAAATATGGCAAATATTTCAGTACATTAGTTTACATTGTACACTACATTAACTAACAGAGAAAATGTTCACAATCAGTAAGCAGTTACTGCAGTCAGCGTTGAACTATGATTCCACCAAATGCTGGAGATGTAGAGAAGGGTTGTAGGAACATTTGCTTGCTTTACCACATGTAGTTATTGCATAAATTAGGTACAAAATCAAATCAAATTTTCTTGTTGACTTAACTTTGAATTCGAACTATATGCAAAAACAACATAAGCTAGAGCAATATTTTTTTTCTTTATAATGATCTGTATAATGTTAATGTATAATGCTGTATAATGTGCAATTAACTCTCAGATTAGCTTGTTGAAATAATGACATCCAGAATATTAAATACTGTTATAGATGGGTGAAATGTCCCCACGGCGGACAGTTTCCTGCGAACATCACATGTTCACTTTTCTTTTCGCCGTGTGTGTTCACCCGCACCCTTCGCCAGCAAGAAGAAGCTTATTATTCTTCCACCAAGCGGATGAATAACGGACAAATCCGACCTGAGCAAGACTGGGGTCTCTAATGAAAAAATGGGGTAAAAACTGGAAGTGTCAGGTATGTGGAATATGGAACTGTGCGTTCCAGATACCATAATGGTCGAAATGGATGTCACTTCCAGTACTTTACCGATTCAAGTTCCCCGCGAGCTGGTGGGGAAATTGGGGTTTCAAGCAAACAGGCGGATGTCAGACTTTTCTAAAAGTCCAATCCACCTGTTTAGGAACAGACACGGCCGATGTTCAGCCATCACTATTTGCTGTGTGTTTCTGTGCCTGTGCTGCTGCAACCCTAGACTTATACTTGAGCCACTCTGTTTTTCCACAATTATTTTTATCAGGTACCTTGGCATATATTCGGGTCAGCTTATGCCTAAATATTTGCAGTATATGGGGAGTGCAGGCATTTTCCATTTGAGAGGTTAGCCAGCATCCTACCTGCTTTTACGGCAAAACCAGAAGTTTAAAGCCCCCCATACACTTTTTGATTCCCGTTATTAGTATAGAAGTCCCTTGAAGTGCAGGGGATTCTTAAGATCACACATGGTCTTGGGTCTATACTTACGCTACTAGCCATCTCTAATCTTCCACTGGGTAGGCTCCCTACAGGAGGACTTGAACTGGAGTTCCTTGTGTTGTTCATTACCATCAGAACCACCCAGGGGTGTCCTGCACCATGTTTTTTTACATCTATTAGCAGTAGTTTTTCTATAGTACTTAAAAATGTCCCCTACGCAAAACTTATCATAACAACATAACACAAGAAAAAAAAAGTGAGTTTCTCTGCTAGAAACAGTAATGAAAATATATAGCAAATATACAGCAATTAGAGCATATAGGAAACTTGCATTATGGAAGTGTGTTGTCATGTTGCTGGACATCCAAAGCTTTCCCCTATGGGAATTTAATGATATGACTGGGAAATGTACTGGTACGTCATTGCCCATGTCAAGGCAAGCCTGACCTGTGATGTAAACAAAGTGTTCCCAATGTTTTTCAGGTGCATTTTGCTCATTTAAATTAATAGGGGCTATATTGGTAACATGGCTAATACCGCACCTAAACACAACAAAACAGCACCCGAATAGTGGGCAAACAAAAGGCCCTTGAATTAGTATGCACTTAGTCTTAGTATAATGTCTAAACTAAAAAACAACAAAATGGAGGGGTGGGGCGACCGATATGGTCAGTAGGTACAGCTGCTCCACACATCCCGGGTGGAGCATCAGTAGCTTCTTTTTGAGTCTGTACCCTCCTCACCCTGTACTTTTACCTCGGGAGATTTCCAGGATGCGAAATGGGAAGAATTCAGCTGCCAGCCACTCACAATCTCGCTCTGCAGCCATTGATGGCAGATGAGGAAAACGACCTCCAGCTTTTATCGCAGGAACTCCTGGATACACTGGACAATTCGTCCTCTGATAGCACATCATAATCGCTCCCAGGTAAACAGCCTGCGCTCTCATGCAGAGATGCCAGCCTGCTTGAAAAGTTAAAGCTTCTATTACAAAGAGAACTATCTGTGGCCACAGAGAAAATCTCTTCTGACCTAACCAAGATCAGGAAATTTGGCATTTGTATAAATGATCTTGAATATAAGATGGACAATGTTATTAATGTTGTAGATTTCAACAAACAGGAGCTTGATTTAGTCAAGCTTGACCTCTCTACTGCCCTCAACTAATTAAAGGATCTGGAAATCGTCTTCGTCGGAGGAGCGGTTACCACGTTACTGCAGGAGTTGCTGCTTTCTGTTCCCTTGGAGCACTTGGAACTAGATCGTGCTAAAAAGCCTAAAGGTCCTCCTAGGGACATGTCGTAAAACCTACATTTTATGTTTCAAAAGAAGAAATCATGCAAACTACATGGAAGCTAATGGAATTAAAATTTCAGATACACAAGTACTAAATATATGCTGCTTTTCCTTCTCAGACCATTCAGAAACGCAAGGGGCTGAAGTCTTATTTCACTATCTTACAACAGAGTTGCATAAAGTATCGCTGGGGATACCGCTCTTCAGCTACACACCTAAGGAAGTGCAATTTGTTTTGGAAAGTCTTACCCCTTCATCTGCAACATCTTCTTTGGTAGACCAACCAGTCCCACTGAGGTCTTCCTGTCTAGCACTGCTATGGGACAGATTGTTTCCATGCGACAAAAAATCTTCGCCATGTCAATAACACCATTGTCAATGCTCTCTATCACTATTTCACATCTGATTCCAGCTCCTGAAGTAATTAAATACACCTGTGTAAGGATGGCATCATAAGTTTTCACTTTCCTTACTTTTTGTAATATTACCCCTTTCTCATCCTTCTTCTGCTAAGATGTCCCCTGGGCTTCCCAATTTTTGTCTATAGTTAATGAGTAAAAGGACAATGGACTATGGCCCTTCTCTGTCTAAGTGCTGATTTACTCTTCCATTTCCCCAACTTCTCTCATTCTTTCTACACGCTGTATATTCTCCTCACCTCACCCTTCTCTCCTCCCTTTTCACCCCTTTTCTTTTAATTTCTTTTGATAATATGCCTCTGGCCAGGGTGAATTGACATTCATACTGCTTACACATTCCCATGCGTTTTGCATATACTCTTTGGTTTTTGCTACCATGTGTTTCAGGCATACTGTCAGGGGTATGGTACACCCAGGTCAAATGGGTGTTCCTTAGTAACACCTAGGGTGACATGCTATGGCAGGACTTTTTGTGCAGCTGTGTTTAGCTGTACAAACTTTATTAAAAGAAAAGTTTAATGGATTGGGAGACTAGAAGTCCCAGTTCATCCATCCATCAGATTTTTTTCCCTGCCGAAGCAAGGACAAGTGGACTTTCTCGAGACCACCCTACTTTAGACACATTACCCCAAGTGGGATGTGAAAAATGATATATACAGGTATGCTGGGGGTGGGATCGACATCACCATCCACAGTCAAGATCTCGAGGGACAGAGGTAGGGGACTTTAAGGCCCAGTACATATTAAGGTAAGAATGTAGATAGACATATATTTTATAAAAAATCACAGTTTTAATAGTCTTGAATAAAGCAACATAAGACGTCTTTACAGATTAGGCATCCATGTCTTCATATATGGTTACAAAAAACAGCACTTCAAATACATCCATGAAATGTCTTCATCAGTTCCCTGGGTAGTTCAAAGATCATACAGCCTTAATTTTAACGAAATACCCCAACGTACGTTTCGTCTTTGATATTGACTTCATCAGGGGATGTATCAGGGGAGCAGAAATACATCTGTCCAATCAAAGGTAGAAAAGGTAAAAAGTAGAAAGTAAAAAATTATGAAAAGCATATATAATATGAGGCTAGGTGATAAAGACCTTTTTGCGATCTAAAAATGAGGGGTATTTGAAGATTTCACTACGGAGCATTATGACAAAGTAAAAGAGTGGACTAGATGTAGGAGCACAGCAAGGTCCTGAGGGGACAGTAGAACGGAGACTCCCATCTCGAGAGACCAAAACCCGACCGTCAGGACAAACCATCTGGCAATGAGGTATGTAGGTTATAGTCATTAAAAATTAGAAAAGGAGAGTGGAATAATGAATAAAAGCTAGTAATAATGTTTAAATTTAAAGAGAAACGTGGACCAACGTTTGATGGGAGAAAGAGGCAAAGAAATTTACCAAAGTTGGTGTCAGGGTGGTGAAGTAACAGGTGTTGCACACTGTGTAAAGGAGGCGAGTGCCAAATAATGGGGAACAAACCACAAACACAAATACTTAAATCCGTGAAGGGGACAGGTAAGTGAATAGCCGAAAGGTATGCAGGTAAGGTATAGTGATGTGCCTGTGCGGGTAAATATAAGAGGGTCAGTGTGAATTAAAGGTAAATAGTAGCATGAAGTATCAATGAGAAGCCCGTACAGATTTCCACAGGTGTGTACTTGTGTTAATGAATTGCCAGGGTAGAAAGTGACCAAAACAACGACTCACGTAATTGAGTAAGCAGTAAATGCATCGGTCATTCATTAGGTCTATGAAGGAATTAAAAAGTCAATTAAGGTTTAAAAGATTAAAAAAGTAACGGTGATAAGCTTGTTCTGGTAGATATTAACATAAGTGGCTTACATTTCATGTGTATTAGAGTTCGTATCAATGAGAGGCAAGGGGTTGCATGTCTTCCTCGTGATTGGGCTAAGGTCCTGCGGCTGCCTGGTAGGGGTTGATGTTGGCTCTCATTTATATGGGGCTCTCCGTCGTCACGTGGGGGGGCGTAAATCCGGCGAGAGTACGCCCCAGCATCCCACAGTGGCGCCGTCAGAATCTGATGACATCATCGGACCCCGCCCGCCCACTGCGTGCGGACGTACTAGGCTTCCCTGGTCTCCATGGGACCGGACGCCACCGAGTGATTGTTGGGGAAGGTCCTATTTCACAAGGTATAGTAGGTATGGATAGGTATACAAGATTAGGCATTAATTGGTATATATTCTAATAAGGTACGTATACACACATGTAGATGGTTAAAGGGGCTGGCCTGTAGCGCCAATTCTACATTAGGGTTTAAGGTATGGAGACGAGACTAGCCTAAAACGGCTATTTTCCCATCTCAGGACATTAACCCCACAAAGCCCTATTGTGGGACCATCACTCAGTGGCCGGTCCTCATAGGTGCAGGGTGCCCCAATAAAGTCATCACGCAAAAGGGTGACGACTGGCCACATACAGGTATGCAGCCGCTTGGCGTCCGCAACACCACTCTCAGGTGACACCCGTGTGAAAAGTGTTTGAATGTCATAGTTGATAGTGATATTAATGCACAGTATCTCCAGGTCATATAGCAAAGGTCAAAGGTCAGCGCTGCCAGGATTTAGTTAAGTGAAACGATTCCTCTCATTCACCAGGGGCATTGGACAGACCTATGTGGATGATTGATTCCTTGCATAAGGTATATTTTATAATTAAAAAACCCCGAAATGGATCAGTATAATACAAACATCATCAATAAAGGATGTAATCAAACAAAAAAAACGATGTCAAGGGTGGTTTAAAACAAACACTAGCGATGACTATGGTCTGAGTATTCTCCGAATTTAGAAATGGTACAAGTTAAAGGTATTAGTATATATATTGTAATATAATAAGTTGCTATTTAGATCTAAAGGTTAACCGAATAAAGGTTAAATCAGACAGTCGGGTGATAGTGGGAGAGAGGAGCAAGTTTTTGCATCAAGGGGTATTTTTGCTACTGGAAATATATGATAAGATGAAATGTCTTCAGTCTGCAGACAGTGGTGGATGGCATCCCAAAATAAAAAAAAAAATTTATACAAGGGGATGACTGGGGTGGGATACGAACATCACCATCCACGTTTCCAACGATTCCTCTGGGTACAGAGGCTAGGGGGACTTTAAATGCCCCACAGAGGTCATATTAAGGTATACAGAATGTAGATAGACCATATTTTGGATAAAATCACAGTTTTAATAGGCCTTGAATAAAGCAAACATAAGAGCTTTTACAGATTAGGCATCCAGTCTTCATATATGGTTAAACAAAAAAGCATACGTTCACATCATCATGAAATGTCTTATCAGGTTCCCCTGGGTAGTTCAAAGATCATACGCCTAATTTTACCGAAATAAAACAAAGGTACGTGGTTAGTCTTTCTCGATATTGACTCATCAGGGTATGTATCAGGGGAGGCAGAAAAGACATCTGCAAAGCAAAGGTAGAAATAGGGTAAAAACGTAAGAAAGTAAAAAAATATGTGCAAAGCATATATATAATATGAGGGCTAGGTGATAATAGACCTTTGGCGATCTAAAAATTAGAGGGATCTTGAAGATTTCACTTACGGAGGCATGATGACAAAGTAAAAGAGTGACAGATGTAGGAAGCAACAGCAAGGTCCTGAGGAGGGAGAGAGGTAGAACGGAGAGCTCCCATTCTCGAGAGGACCAAAACCCACGACGTCAGACAACCATCCTGGATGAGGCTATGTAGGTTTTAAAGTAAACAGTAGAAAAGGAGTGAGGGGAAATAAATGATTAACAGCTAGTAATATGTCATTTAAAGAGAAACTGGGGACCAAGTTGTGATGGGAGAAAGAGCAAAGAAATTTAACAAATTGGGTGGTCAGGTGGTGAGTAAGTAACAGGGGTGCACACTGTGTAAAGGAGGCAGATGCCAAATAAATGGGATGGGAAACAAAGGGCACAAAACCACAAACCCATACTTAAATCGTGAAGGGGGACAGGTAAGTGATACCAAAAGGTATGCAGGTAAAGGTAGTTGATGTGGCTGGCGGGTAAAGATAAAGAGGGTTCAGTGTGTGAATTAAAAGGGTAAATAGTAGCAGAAGTAATCAATGAGAAGCCACGTTCCGTACAAGATTCCAAACAGGGTTGTAATTGGTTCAGAATAGCCAGGGTTAGAAAGTGACCAAAAAAACGACTCACGTAATTGAGCTATAGCAGTAAAATGCATCGGTCAGTCCATTAGGTCTAGTGAAGGTAAAAAGTCAATAGGTTTAAAAAGTAAAAAAGTTAACGGTTGATAAGTTGCTTCTGGTAGATAGATATTAAAATAAAGAGCTTAAATTTCATGTGTAAAGGTCGGTATCATGGAGAGGAATGGGTTGCAGTCTCCTGGTGAGATTGGCTAATGGTTCCTGGTCGGCTGCCTGGTAGTGGGTCGATGTTGGCTCTAATTTAAAGGGGGCTATCCTTCTCTCTACTCTGTCTCACGTGGGGGAGGGCGTTAAATCCGGCGAGAGTAGACACAGCATTCCACCCGGCAGAACTCTGATGGACATCATCGGACCCCGCCAGCCCACGTGGAGTTGCGGACGTACTAGGGCTTCCATGGGCTCCAGGGAACCGGACGGCACGAGTGATTTAGTTGGGGAAGGTCTATTTCCACAAGGGTATAGTAGGTATGGATAGGTATACAAGATTAGGCAGAAGTAAGTTCATTTGGTAAAATATTCTAAATAAGGTACGTATACTACACATGTAGATGGTTAAAGGGGATGGCCTGTAGCGGCCATTATACATTAGGGTTTAAAGGTAGGAGGGAGAGCCTAGCTCCTAAAGGTAATTTCCATCTCAGGATCATAACCCCACAAAGCCCTATTGGACCATCATTCAGTGGCCGGTCCATCAAGGTGACAGGGTGCCCCAATAAAGTCATCACCGCAAAAGGGGTGACGACTTGGCCACATACAGGTTATGCAAGCCGCTTGGCGTCCGCAACCCAACACTTCAATCCAGGTGACACCGCTTGTGAAAAGTTTGAATGTTCATAGGTTGATAGGATATTAATGCCAAAGTATTCCTAGGTCATATAGCAAAGGTCAAAAGGTCAGTGCCTGCCAAGGCATTTAGTAAGCTGATGTTGAAACGATTCCTCTCATACACCAGGGGCATAATTGGACAGACATATGTGGATGATTTGATTTCACATTGCAATAAGGGTTATATTTTATAATCAAAAAACCCGGACCCAATGGATGCTAGTTATAATACAAAACAACATCAATAAAAGGATGTATAATCTAAACAATAATAATAAAAAGATTGTCAACGGGTGGTTGTAAACAAAACACTAGCGATTGACTATGGGCTGAGTAGGTTCTCCGAATTTAGAAATTTGCGTACAAGGTTTAAAGTGGGGAAGAGTATAAGATTGTTATATATTAATAATGTTGCGTATTTAAGATCTAAAGGTTATAACTCGTAATGAGAAGGTTAATCAGCCATGTCAGTCGGATAGTTGGAGAGAGAGAGCAAGTTTTTTGTCCATCAAGGGTATTGCTACCCTGAAAATATAGATATTTGAAATGTCTCGTCTCGCATTACTGTGGGTGGGCATCCAAAATAATTTTACAAGGGAAGACTGGGGGTGGATACGACATCACCATCCACAGTCAAGATTTCCTCTGATGGTACAGAGCTAGGGGACTTTAAGCCACGAGGTACATATAAGTATACAGATGTAATAGACATATTTTTGATAAAATCACAGTTTTAATATCCTTGAATAAAGCAATAGACGTCTTTTACAGATTAGATCCATGTCTTATAGATGGTTAACAAAACAGCAGTTCAAATCATCTGAAATGTCTTCATCAGTTCCCTGGTAGTTCAAGATTATACAGCTTAATTTTACGAAATTACCCCAACGTCGTTTTCTTTGATATTGACTTCATCAGGGGTATTAATCAGGAGGCAGAAATACATCTATCTCAAAGTTAGAAAAGTGTTAAAAAAGTAAAAGTAAAATTATGAAAGCATATTTATATGAGGCTAGGTGAATCTGACCTTGCTATTAAAATGAGCGGTTGTTTATTGAAGTTTACTTACGGAGCATTATGACAAGTAAGAGTGGACTAGATAAAGTATGCACAGCAAGGTCCTGAGGAACAGGTAAAGAATGAGTCCATCTGGAGAGACCAAACCCGACCGTCAGGACAACCATCTGGCAATGAGATAGTATTTATAAGTAAAAGTAGAAAGGAGTGAGGGAAATTATAAAGCTAGTAATAAGTTCATTTAAAGAGAACGTGGACAACGTTGTGATTGAGAGAGGCAAAGAAATTTACAAAGTGGTTGGCCGGGTTGGTTAAGTAACAGGTGTTTGCACACTGTGTAAGGAGCAGAGTGCCAAATTGGTGGACAAAACCACAAACACAATATAAATCCGTGTAAGGGGACAGGTAGGAATACCGAAAGGTATGCTGTATAGTGATGTGCCTTTCAGGGTAAATTAAGGGGTCAGTGTGAATAAAGGTAAATAGTAGATGAAGTATCAATGAGAAAGCCCGTAAAAGATTTCCACAGGGGTGTACTTGTGTTCATGAATTAGCCGGGTAGAAAGTGACCAAAAAACGACCAAGATTGAGTTAGCAGTAAATGATCGGTCGTCATTAGGTCTATTGAAGGGAAAAAGTCAATAAGGTTTAAAAAGTTAAAAAAGTTACGTGTGATAAGCTTGTTTGGTAGATATTAACATAAGTAGCTTACATTCATGTGTATGAGGTCGGGATCAATGGAGAGGCAGTGGGTGCAGTTCCCTCGGTGTTGGCTAATGGTCCTGGTCGTGCCTGGTGTGGTTGGGTGATGTTGGCTCTATTTAATAGGGGGCTCCGTCGTCACGTGGGGGGGCGTAAATCCGGGCGAGAGTACGCCCCAGCATTGAAATGATAATACCAGGTGTAGAAAAACATGGTCATTAGCAGAATTAAAAATCTGGAAAACATTAATGAAATCCAATTATAATAACTGTCAGCTCTGGAGAGCAGCGTGGTGACGTCATCATGACTGCAATCAGAGCTGATTGAGCTGGCCGCCCGAAAGTCTCGCGCTCAAGTCCCAACGGTGTCGTGGGGCACATGCGCAGTAGCGCAATCCCAACGGACAAAGGGACTGGATGCAGAGACACTTGATATTATTAATGTGATTATTTGTCTTCAAGAAACAAAGTTTTCCACATCTTTTTCCCCAACATATTTTCATAAAAATTACTCCCAAATATTTCAGGTTAAATTTCAGGTTAATGAAACAAAGTGTTCAGCCTTCATAAAAAACTCCCTTTCTCATGTACCCAGGAGATGGCAGACCCTACTGGCTTTCCCTGGTGCAATTTCATGAGTTACACTCATCCGGAACTTCTCCCTAACGTAATCCTTTGTCCCAGCCACCAGCTGCTGCTGTCCTGAGAAAACCTTTATTATGTGCCACAATGTGGGGTTTTCGTTCTCTGCCTTTGGCTAAGATCAAGTGTTGTATCTGTTTTATCGTTCTGGGAGTGTTCGGCATCCTTTCGGCAGACTGGATGCTCTGGGGTAACCTGGAGTTCTGGGAACCGGATGGCCTGCGGGACGGGGGTGGCGCCGACGGTAGATGGGCCGTGGCTGACTGCCACCATGTGGGGGGTAATTGGTGGTGGACTGGGACCGTTGTCTTTCGGGGATGCTGTCAGTACGCCCGTGCCCCGGACGAACGGCTCTGCGCATTTGGACTGGCCTGGGTCGAGTTGAGCCTGAGTAGCCTCTGTTGGGACCAGAGGGTGTAAATATTCACTGTGGGGACCACCTATTATGGCACATTGACACTGAGTTTCCACAGCACGACTTTTTAGAGCAAATACTTTGGGGGCGGCTTTTGGCCACGGAGAATTTTATAGGCGGCGTGGAAGCCCCTTGAGCACGGGCATTAGTTATTTTCTGTACGTCTGTCCCCCCACTCCTATGCACGTTTGGTTTTTGTTTCACCGGAAGGGTTAAAAGTACTTTGGACGCCACGAAACGTGGTAGGGAGAGAATGCTTACGGCCCGGCAGTCTCTCCAAGTTCGGCCCGACTACTTGGGAGACCTGGCTCCGGCTGGGTCACCTTGAGGAAAGGGTGCTTACGGATTTGAGTACCTAGGGGACTTGGCTTTCCGGTCGAGGCCCCCTAGGGAAAAGGTCATCCGAGGGATGTGTGGCTTCGGCTGCTATCCCACCTGTCACCCCCCCGGGGGTATCGGTCCTGCAGCTCCTTTTGGAGCGGGGACAACACGAGCAACCCATGCTTGCTTGGAGTGTTTTCACGTTTTGTGCACTCAATTTTGAGTTTGGCACTAGTTGCACACGAGTTTATCGTATGGGTGCTTGCACTCTCCGAGGCTCAATAAAAAAAACATGTGGGGTTTTTGGACTGCAGTTCCTATTTTGGATCCAAGCTCTCTAACATCCCTGGTATGCTTTTAAGGGTTCACACCATAACTGCTCCCTATATGCAGGAGCACCCAACAGGTTTATTCTCTTTCCCTGATCTTGTTCATCCTAGTCCTGGAGCCTTAAGCAATATATGCGGAGTAATGTTATCATCCATGGGATTCAGGTTGGGAATTGTTGTTGTAAACCTAGCCTCTTTGCAGACTTTAATGCAAACCCATTGTATCTCTCCCAAATCTTTTCTTCTCCTTGGCCAATTTCCCTCAATTCTTCTGTCTCACTATTAATGAATATAGGTCTCAAGCCCTTTATCTTTCCCTCTCTCCTGAGATCCTGTCGTGCCTCCATTTGTCAATGGTCAAATGCTACCCTTCTGTATTTAGGCATTCAACTTACAGCCTTCTACCAGTCTTTGTATGTTGCTCAACTATATCCCTGCCTTATGTTCTCTTGTGGTTTCCGCAATCCCTTGTTCATGGTGGGCATGGACTCCCTGGCGGCCTTTTACTGATGGTTAACACAAAAACTTTTTTAATATCTACAAATAAAACATTGGCTCTCCTCCCTGATCCTCCCTCCAACTTCCTCACGCACCTTCACACTGATAGAACATATTTACTTTTACACCCCCCCCAACAACTCAAATTAATTTCAATAGTGTACTCCCATCTCATAAAATTCCCCTCCACCAATCCCACAAGTATGTTAAAAAAAATGGGAGGCAGATTTACAGGCTTTAAGACCCTGAGTGGAGTGGCAGTACATTTAGGAGGCCACGTTACTTGGTCCCTCTGCCGTTAAGTTACTTATGAGATGGCCTAATAGACTGGCACACTTACATCCACCCACATGTTACTGGTAAAGCAATGCCATTGGAGAGGTTGTGCACATATGGTGGTCCTGCCCTATGCTTCCAAACTTCTGGACATTTTGTCTGGTCAGAGATTTCAAGGGACCCGTGGTCCATGTTCCTCCATCTTAAGCTGGTTAGTTTTACCAAATCTCAGCACAAACTGATGTCTTTTGTTCTCTTAGCCTCAAAACATACAATAGGAAGCAACAAATGACTCCAAACATACAATAGGAAACTCCTGGAAGCAACAAATGACTCCATTCCCAGAGGGGCTGAATCGCAAAGACGTTTTTTAATAACTCAATTACTCATATTAATTCAAAAACTGATTTGGTTGTCATGGATCTCTCATGCTCATCCTACTTTATCAAATGACAGTATTTCTCCCTTGTATTCAGTCTGCTGTACAGTATTTATCTCCTCTTCAAATAATGTTTCTAGTTCTGGCAGGGTGCACGTCCTAGTTCCCTCTCCACCCCTCTTTTTTCCTTTTGTTATATTTTGACTTTCTTGAATATCTGTTTTTTATTTAATTTGCTTTTGTATCCACTCCTTCTTGTTTTCGACAATATTTATAACTCATATCATGAGCAGTACTTTGTATTTCCCCAGTTTATTGTAACATGTTTTCTTTAAACAAAAATGATTGAAACAGAAAAACAACAAAATGGTTTTGGTCCTTGATAGGGAAGTATGGTTTCCATTTTAGAAAATATAACCAGTAAACAGTTACTTGGAAACTACAAACAAAATATTAATAATAATCAGACTGATTTTTTTTCATCAATCTATAGGTTCAAGAAAATCTTCAAGCCAGCACTCATCAGTAAGTTGTATTTGACTTTCTCTTGAAAAATAGTCTTTGTCTTATTAAACCGTCATTAATTTTATTAACATGTCTACTCCTGGGAAGCTTGGCAACTGTTTTCTATGTTTTCCAAAGTGGAAAAGTCAAAGGTTTTGTTAGCAAATTGCAGGCGTTGTAGGCTTGTTTCAAACTCATTATAACCCAACTTTAAATCTCCGTTGGGATCTTTGAGAATTACATATTTCGGTGATATTTCAATCATACATTTTATAATTGTTTTATTCGAGAACATTAACATTTTACAATTGTTCAACATGAATTAACAGAAAATTTCAGCAAGTTCTTTACGACTTTGAAGCCAGGAATGAGCGTGAACTGTCAGTGAGGAAAGAAGAGAGAGTTAAGGTAATAAGTGATTTTTACACAAATATTTATAATCCCGGTGTATGTGCCGGTATATTGCTCAAGGTATGAAAAAACTTTCTGGTTACAATAATTATCACAATATGAATATATGATTTACTGCCTAATGTAAACTTTGATGATCACATTGATTACACCATAAAAAAACAAGGACAATATTCAGTTTATCAAATGAAATAGATACAGATCATTTATATTTGGAGAATTTGCATTTTCTAAAACCTTCACAAAACAAAAACATTTGTGGGTATGGCAATTGTAGGGTGAAGACGTAACTATATGAGCTCTGCATGTGTGAATTTGAGATTTTCCTCTCTAACCACATCCCTTAACTCATGTCTCTCATATGCAACCAATCTTTACTCCTGCTATTAGTCAATTAATAACATTTTTGTCATTCTGGGCTCAAACCCTGCTTGTATATACAAGAGATACTTTGTACTAAGCCCAAAAGACTAGGCTACTTCCATGTGTCCTAATTATCAGGTGCTTCGGTCTTTGATCCTCTATCCCAACATCTATTATCTTTGCAGCCATGGCTTCTCTTGTTCTCATTATAATCCTTAGAGGCAGGGTGACACAGGAGGACAATAACTAGGAAACAGGAACAGAGTGTTGTCACCCTAAGAAAATATGTTGCTGAAGGGCAATGTATGGCAGGATTGTCAGTTGTTTTTTCTTTTCATTTACTTAACCATTTTGTTAAGGGTTAATGAAACATCTTAGTTTAGATGGCTCTGGTCAGTCACACTGACTTTCCATAGAACCATGTTATTCATTATGTACAAATATTGATGTAGTCATCACTGTTGTCTTGTATTAAATAATTTAATAATCATCTGCCCATTCCCTGTCCTCCATCTAAGATAGGGGAATAACTATAGGAAATATGTACAGTTCAAATCTCCATCACCCCTAAGGAAGGGATGGGGTCCAAGCTTAAAATCTAGGTTCACTAACCAGCTGCTGAAATGTGCTGAGGCTCTTACCCAGAGTACAGAAGGAACAGATGGACCTGGCGGTGGCGAAGTGTGGAGATACGTTTCTGCTCACCCAGACCGAGGTTTGCGTACACTCCTTTGATGACCGCTGGTATCTGTAGTTCTATAGGCGCGTAGTTGCCTGCACCCACTCGGACAAGATGAGGAAGAGGCAGTCGTAGTCCACAGGGGACCCCTTTCATTTGTCATGGGTGTGCAGTCTCCCCACGGCATTTGCTAAGTGGACAGCAGCAGGGAACCAAAAAAACAGAAAATCATGGGAGCATTTGGCTCCAGAGGGCAGTGGCAGGAAAAAGCCCACCAAACAAACTAGGCCGCCACCTTTATCACCGTTGCCCAGAGGTGGGAATTAACAGTTACTGGGCAGATTAGTAAATTTAAATAGCAGGTGCAAGGGAATGACCTCACTTTCTAGACCCATGATGGCAAACCTATGGCATGCGTGCCAATTTAGGGACGTGAAGATCTATTGGCTGGCATGTAAAGTACTGCAGCCTATTGGCTCTGAATGATGTCAGTTCTTTGCCCCTCTCTTGTGATTCCACACAGTGTCCCATACCCTCCCCTTGCTCTGCCAGCCATTAAAAAGCTGGGGGATAGACAAGCAGTAATCCAAGGAAAAGGTGAGAGAGAGAGTGTGTGTAAGGTATGTGTGAGAGTAGAAAAAGAATGATAAGAGGAGCCAGAAGGAATTGTAGCAGAACAGGTAAGACATTGTATTTGTACAGCCTGTAGCCTGTAACTGCCATGATCCCCATGAACACCTGAACCCCGAGTTATAACTGCTATGATTACAACTATTCTAGATGGAGGACAGGGAACGGGGCAGATTGTCATTATTAAATGATTTTATACAAATATACATCAGAAATGATGACTGCAGCAATATTTGTGTATAAGGAGTACTTATATGGACAGATCCCATAATACAGGATATCCCAGCCCCCATAAAAAACTTTTGTTGGTCCCTAATAGTTGGTGATGAAGATGTAATCTGGCAGGGTCGGGGGTAGTGAACTTAAGACACAAACACCAGTAAAGCCCAGAGCTCCTCCTCATTTATTTCCTCGGTGCCAGAGCTCCCCCTGTGAGCTTCCCTCAGCCAGGGACCCTATTGCCTGGTCTCAAGCTACCTGGGTCACGCCCTCACAGTGAACTACAACTACCAACACAACTCAGGAACACAATGCACAGATCCAACAATGCAGGATATAGCTACAGGTCACTGGATGGAGTATAAAAGCAAAGTAGCAAAGCAATCCCTCAATCAGCAGCAGTTCTCTCTATCTATCTATTACTGCAGACATAGGATGAATCCAAGATGGCCAACAGGGCTTTTATGGGGAGGGGGTGTGGTCCAGGAGGCAAAACTGTTTTATTGGCTGTACTGTACCTCTTGACCATTAACCGTGGGACAAAAATTTGCCTCCATTTTAGAGTATAGTGGGCCGGTCGAACACACAAATTGTTCACTGGTTCCACAAACTTTACGCCGAGCGAATTGTTTGGCCATCACTAATCTTAATATTTCATATATTATTTTCTTAATTTAGAATAATCTGAACTTTATTGCATTTGATTATTGTATTACAGGTTTTAGATCAAAGCAGGCAGTGGTGGCTGGTTGAGAACTCCCAGGGACAAAAAGGCTTCATCCCAAACAATATACTGGAGAGCTCAAATAATGGACAGGTACCTTTACTGACTAAGGCTCGGGGAAACAACATATATAACTAAACAGATTAGGTTAGAATTTTGTGGTGCACATTGGAAAACTCTATCTCTGTGTTACAGTTGCCTGGACAATCAATAACATTAAAACCAAGCTCAACTCCAGAAGATGTGAAAAATTGGTTGAAAAACAAGGGATTTTCAAAGATGTACGTATGTTTTTATATGGTCTGACTCATTGTAATTACATTTCATTTATTATTTGTATAGAATATTATTTGACCTGTTTTATAAACGCAAGCTTGTAAGTACTGTTGTAGTGTAGTCGCCTGGACACCTGGAGGTGTGGTCCCCTTTAAGGCAAGTTCCCAGAAGGCTATGCGGACCCCAGAGTTAAAAGCGAAGTTACAGGAAGTGAGCGAGCAGTCCAGACCAGTGATACCTGTAGAGACGGCGGTGGCGGGGCACACAAGCCAGCTCCAGGTTCCTTATGCTCCCCTGATTATACAGGCGTGCGTGCAGCCTGTGGACCCGATAGCACGCAGCACCGTTAGACCCGGTTGCCAGGGTAGCTGCCTAGTCCAGGACCTGTCCGAGTGGGGTGGGCCGCTGACTACCCCGTGTGGCCCGCAACGTGGACCCCAGTACTCACACCCCAAGCAGTGACCAGGCGGTATCGCTGTTTATTTCCCGTGAGCGGCTGGGATATTCTGTCTCTACCAATACGCCAAGGACCGGTGCCCATCTGCTGAGGGACCGGTTGAAGGACTGACAGTCAGAACTAGAGACGGTCTAATTTATTTTCAAAAATTCGACCATTTTGACGGTTTCGACTTAATTGCAAAGCCCCTAAGCATGGTATGGTGAGATGTAGGGAAGGGTTGGGGGTACACTACCAAAAAGAAAGTATGCCTTTAACACAAATAGTTTTTTCACAAATTAAGTTCAAAGTCAAGTCAAAATTTCAAAAATCGGACATGTGCTAGAGCAAAACTTTTTTTTTCAAATGTTCCTCTAACCCTTCTCTACATCTTCAGCAATTTTGGTAATGATACCATTTTCAAGGGGCTTTGCAATAAGCTCACAAAGTTAAGAAGTCGAAAAATTCGACCATCTCTAGTCAGAACCCGCTGAGAAGACTTATAACTATGGACATTTCCTGTTGTCTGCTGTGAGTTGCCGTATTCGTTTGGCTGTTTTGGTTTATTGGTTCAATAAAGAAAGGGTTAGTTGCATCACGCGTGTCTCCGTGTCATTGGTTGATTCCTGAACTTGTACAGTATTATTGCAAACTGGAGAAGTTTAGGAACAACAGAAACTCGGAAATAAAATTCATAAATTTGCCAATGCTCTGTTGAAAAAGAGTTTCACAAGAGTTCTCTGTCATAAACCCCCCCCAAAAAACTTTTTGCTAGGAGTTTCATGCAGGACGTTTCCATGGCATGTAAAGCACACCACTGAACTTCGCTATCTGCAGTCTTATGGACTAGTCTGGCTGAAAAGCAAGGACCAGCTCCATATTAATATTTACTTGTCTATCTACTGTTCTGAGTAAGTGATTCACTAAATAGTGAAACAAACATAATTGTAAAAAAACATGGTAATGACAACTGGAATATTCAATTCCTAGCAAAAATCTATTTTAATAAATTAAAAAATTATTTCTCAAATTAAATCGTTCTAAAATTTACACATTTTGAAAAATGTGTAGGCTTTCCTAAAATGTCAATATACTGGCAACCTTTGTACTCTTATTAAAAATAACACTCTTATAAGGCTCCTATTTTCTGTTTTTGTAGCACGATCAAGAGCTTGGGAGTTCTAACAGGTGGTCAGCTGCTGGAATTGTCCTGTGAGGACCTAAAAGCAGTTTGTCCTGAAGAAGGTGGCCGTGTATTTATCCAACTCAATGAAGTTCGATCATCTCTTGGAGTAAGTTGCTCAATAGATTTTTGCGCATTTATTTTACATTGATTCTTTATTATTATGTTTTCAAGTTTAGCAACAACCAAAAATACATTCCTAGTAATTCAACATCAAAAATATGGATAACATCCAAAACCAAAGTCAATCAAATATTAAAAATAAGAACAACGTGTGTTAGCAACCAAAAACAAAATATATGAATAAACAAAAAAAACATAAGTGAGGTGGAAAAAAAGGAAGGGCAAGTAACGGGGGAAACACATAGGTATACACTTTATAACATACAGTATATTTAGACTGGGTTGTATTTTAATATGCTACCCCTCTTAGAATTTAGGCATTTGAGTCCTCTATTTGAGACCTATTTTCTAAATTCTTCGAGAAAGTTACTATGTCACAGTCCCTGCTTCTCTGTATACTTGTAGTGAGGTGGGAAATCCAATAAAGGTTACCCTTGTAATTGTATTTGTAATTGCCTGTGCAGAGGCTAGTGAGGTTCTCCAAGTGGGCATAGAAGTCTTAGATAGAAGGGGCCAGAGGTCCTCTTGTTCCTGCTTCTGAACAATACAGAGTGGAATCCTTGTGGGAGACAAGCTAAAGGTATCCATACACTTCGATATTTGCTACTTTGATTCAAAATTGATCGTACATATATCAAAAGTATACACTCGATTTTCATTCGACTAAACGTGATTCTGAATGAAAACTTGATCGTATGTACTCGAACAAACTATTGTTCGTTTTTTTTGTTAGTTAGATCGAACAAATACAATCAAATGAAATTATTTTACATGTTCAATATGCATTCGATTTGGCATTACATTCGATGAGATACTTGGTACTTGGTTTTTGATTAGATCCACTAAAAATTTATCGGTTTCAGTTGATGAAAATAGTGAAAGTGAAAATATCAAAACATGTGTGGCTACCTTAAGTTTGCAGCCTGCTGGAATACAAGCACCAACAAGCAGCATGTAAGTATGTATTCCCTGACTAGTAAAGTACCCAGCTGTTTGCACCAGCAGTGTGGACATTAGATTTATTCTGATAGAGGTCTTTGAAAAAGCAAAGCTAAAAGAATCAGTGTGTGGGAAGTGGGTATAACAAGGGGTAACTTGTCAGATGGACCAGGATTAACTTGGAGCTGGGGACTTTGTGGCCCAAGCCTGCCTGGGATGTGTCAGCAAGTAGTCAAGCTCAACAGTAACCCCCTGGACTGCCTCAAAACAGAATACACCAGGAGTGAAGAAATATAATACATGTCTGGGTACATTCAGGAGGTTCTACATGGCATCTGAGGTGTATGTGCTGTAAATAAAAGTCTGCCAAAGTCAAGGTCACAAGTTCAGGTCTAACATGCGAGGTCATCAGGTTCATCATCATCCGGCTTTGGAGCTCCATGGACCTGACTGTCACTCGACTTCATCAACTAGGTTTCTTCCTCAAAGTGCCAAGTCTTCATCAGAGGGGAGGAGTGACCAGGGACAATTGTAATTTTCTTACAGGTAAGATTTTATTGGGGAACATAGCTTTAACTGGCTGTGGGGCACATGGAGTACAAAAGGTAAGTATATGTTTGTCTTACTGGAATTTTCAGCATTAATAAATTAGCCTAAACATGTCCACATATGTGTTTGCAGCAGATTAGATGTTTTCACATTGCACTTTAACAAAAGTATTTTTCTAAATACATAGGTAGGGATTGGTAGGGAAACCCAGGTGGGAAAGTATCAAAATAAGATATTAGAGCCAATAAAACTGTGCAGCATCAGAACAGTCAACATTCTATTTCTATGCTAATAATTATCTCTATAGTCCCTTCTCCAACACTATTATTATTTTTAGATAAACTGCTCTTTGTAGACCTGAGATGTGTTTGCTATATATGGTAATATTTTATTAAAATAAAAAACTGCATGTGGATTCATCATCAACATTTCTTTTCTTTTTCAGATATAAGAATTTGTGATTTTGTGGATGAGTACCTGTCTTTCTGTATCTTGAGGATTACATCATTGCATGCATCCAAATGACTAATAGTTTAACCGTTGTAATATGTTAACGATTTTCCTTTTACTTCAATAAATAATCAGGTCCTGAACTTTGGAAGTATTAGTTGTCTTCAGCTGACATTTTTCATTATTAAAATGTGACTAGGCTGCAAGCTTTTATATCTCAAGAGAATTTCTATTCTGTAGATAGATATGACCATGGCAGATTTTATTGTTGCAATGTAGGTCACTTCACAGCTAAATTCAGATACTAAAGAAATGTGATTGATAAAAAGGTATCATGTCTTTCCAGTGTAAAAGTTGTTTAAAGACATATTTCTGATATACAGTTATATCTACCATTACTATACACATCTAACAACAAAACTGTATATCCTCTCTTACTACCATCCTTAATAAAGGTGGTATAAAGGTAACACATAAACCTATACAAATGGTCCCTCTGGAATACCCTCTGGGGAAATTTAAAAGAACTACAAGAAAATTAGGGAAACTGTGATGGGTAGCTCTATGGTACTCTTGTTGACTGATGTATTTGTAGAACATTTGTAAGAAAATAAATTTTTCTATTGGAGGGATTTTATAATCATGCTTATAAATTTGGAAGGACTTGTTGGATGATCTTTTAAAGTTTGTTAAACAAATCAGAATGTGTGCCCTTCAATGCATTATAATGTGATACAGTCTTTTCAAGATCTTTTCTTTAGGGGTACACAGCACCTTAAATCAAAAGGAAAAAATACTCTTTGTACAGACATTTTATTCTTTATCACAGCAGTATTTAGATCAGTTACAAGACAACTTATGATATTTGGATTCAACTAAGGATACTTTTTAGGTGCTGTATGTGTAATGGGAAATTGACAACAGAGTGTAAATGATCACCAGAAATCTGTAGCAGTACACTTTGTGACTATTGGACGCTTGGTACATGAATTGAGTGGGCAAGTAACTGAACAGGGAAACAGACTAGGAAGTGGACTCAGAGTGGACCTGGTTTAAGTATCCGGTTCAAGGAGACTTAGTGAGGGAGATGGCCTAAATGTTCCCTTCCCACGTCTCAGAAGATTGTTTTTCAGCATCACAATCATTCTGTTTCCCCTTGTGGGCATTTGTTGGAAGGTAGAAAGATAGACATTGGAAGACTGTCCAGTACATGGCTGTGGTGGACATGTTATGGACATGAACAAAGAGAAGTACCAGTGAAGGTTATGGTGAGAAGGGATGAAAGGAATCAAAAAGC
>CM070040.1:23824193-23848313 GCA_036250615.1 Ptychadena robeensis | reverse complement strand
TAGGCACCGACTTGTATGGTCGATCGATCAACGCCTGTGGCTTCACCGGAATCGATCGGATGTTTGATTGATCGCTCAGGAATCGACACGTGTATGGCTAGCTTAACAGCGTCTGCACTTTTTTATACATGAGATCTCAAGCTTTAGTAAAATTACTCCTGGTAACATGCCATTACATTTCTTCAGTAAACAGTGCTCTGATTTGTACACCTGCAACTATCAACTTGTTATTGGCTTTCAATAGACTTGAACGTTTCAAAGCATGTTATACAGCCATAGTCTAGTGTTGTTGCCATCTTGGACACTTCAATGTAATGCAAGCATGTTGAATTGCGTCTACATGCCAAAGTACACAGGAGAAGGGGAGTGCTGCATACTCCATATTAAAAAGCTGAATGGCCTGTAATTTGCCCATGCCTAGCATAACCCATTAGTATGCTGCTATGAGGTACCAGAAAAAATGTTTTGCTTGCCTTCGACCTTGCTCCCTTTGTGGCTACACACTCCTTTTTTTTCTTTACTAAGCTTCTAGGGTTTGTTTGCAGGTGTTTAGCACAGCTTTTCATTCTTACAAAGTTGGATTCTAAGCTTTGGCTTATAGGGCATGATGTCAGAGGGTAAGGGGATCTTAACATGTCTGCCACACAGCTAATACTAAAATGGGGAGTGCAAATATCCCATTGTTTGGTTAGGCATGTGTGCCATCCAGTGGTCGGTTACTGTTTACTGTTAAATTCCCCACTCCTTCAGCTTACGCCAGTCTGTGTTGGAGGATTTCATAGCAGTATGGAACTGAAAAATACATAAATATGTTAGCAACTAAAGGGAGGAAAGGCTGCTGTCCTGAAAAAGACCTTTGGAAACGGAGTTACCGGTAAGTCTAACTCTAGTTTTTCCCCAAGTTGTCTCTTCTAGGACAGCCACCAATGAAAGGATAAATGAGCACTCACCTCTTTTAGGGCGAGACTATTGCCTGGAATGCCTTCCTGCAGAATGACTGTTCTCAAACCGACAGGAGATCCAGCCAGTAATGGCGAAGGAAGGTGCTAAATAAAGACTAGATAGCAGCCTTACAGATTTGCTTTGGGGTCGCTCCCGCTTTTTCTGCCATGCCCTGGCTGAGTGAGCCTTAACCAGAAGTAGACATGGCAACCCTTCAAGTTTGTATACTTCTTTAATGGCTTGTCTAATCCATCTAGCAATGGTGGCCTGAGAAGCTGCCTTACCCTTCCTGACTCCTGAATGTAGAGTCCGACTTTCTAAAGGATCGGGTAAGTTCTAGGTAAGAAAGCACCGACTCCCTTACATCTAGGAGGTGAAAAAATATTTCCTAATCATTGGAAGGGTTATTACAGAAAGAAGGAAGTACTATTTCTTGTGTCATGTGAAACTTGGATGCAACCTTTGGAAGAAACCCAGGATCTGTCCTAAGGACTAGCCTATCCAGGAGGATTTGCATATATGTTTCTTTTATGGAAAAGACATGAAGTTCACATAATCACCTTGCCAAAGTGATGGCCACTAAAAATACAACTTTCCAAGTAAGAGTTTTTACCTCTGATCAAAAGGTGGGGACTATATGACTTCTCACTGGAGTAGACCTCCCTGTAGAAATCTGGAAATCATGGGATTTAAAGCAAGTTTGCATTCCAAGAAATGTGTGAGAGCTGCCACTTGTACCTAAAGAGTACTAAGGGAAAGACCCAAATTGACCCCCTTCTTTTTTTTTTATATATAATGCTTTATAAAAAATTTTAACAACTACAAGTTTAAAACAAGAGCAAAGATACAGGAGTACTGCAAAATACAGAGCTCAATTCGGGGACTCAGACCTCGTGTCCTGTTTGAAACAGATAAAGAAAATCCGAGGCATAATCTTTAGAGTCCTTCGGGTGAGACCGCGGAAGTCCTGTAGCAATGCAGGGGAGAGGGCTTCGCCATTAGCAGATACATTAGTCCTACTGAAGGATCTGAGGAATGTCGGGTGATAGGCCCCGGTAGGGGTAATGGGGGTGAAACTATGAAACTTACATTCAATACACAAGAGGAACTGTCCCCTGTAACCATACAATAACAATAAACATAAACAAAAAACAACCCAGTATCATTCACGACCATGCCATAGTAAATTAAGCTGGGGTTTCACCAACAGGAGCTTGGTTCCCTAGCAACATTAAACAATTTTCAGGGGGCCCAAGGTGTTCTTATGTCAGCTAACGCATACCATGTAGAGCCCAGGTGCCCAACCTGTGCCCGGGGGCCGCATACGGCCCTTTGGGTGTTCATTGGCGGCCCCCTCAGTCCTCCACTTGCCGTCCCTGAAACTGTTAATGCAATTGGCATAGGAACTTACTGAATCGAAGGTTATGTGCCCCATAGATATTATCAATGGTTTTAATTATATCTAACATGTTGTTATTTAAAAAATGAAATGTCTTCTAGCTCTGCCTGCTGTAATTTTTTCATTATAAAATGCTTATACAAGTCAGTATAGATTGAACATGTTATGTGCGGCCCTTTAGTGATGCCGAGGGCCGCACTTGTGGCCCTCCATATCAACTCAGTTGCCCACCACTGATGTAGAGTATCTGTATTTCATCATAAGATCTCTTAATTCTGGAGGAGACAATGCTATAGGTAAAAATTTTCGCCACCTTTTAAAAAGCTTAGTAACCTGTTTATCTCCTAAGAAGTCAGCCATAAGCCGTTCAGTGTTGAATAGATCCATCAGGACCGACTGCAGCATAGCCACCGTAGGGGCCCATTGAGATAAGGATTATTTGATTTGGGGCTGGACGGTTCTGTCCAAGTATGCAAATACGAGCAAAAAGGGTTCCTTAGCGACTACCTCATTGGTAACTACATGTATGTACGATAACACATCCGACCAGAAAATATTGACTGCCATACAGGCCCACAAGCAGTGAAGCAGTGGCGCCCTGGGGAACTTACATTTTGGACACCAGCCTTCAACTTGAATGTGAGGTTTGTCAGATGTACTAACAGGGTAAAAGCCCATGTAGGCCTTATGATATATCTTATATTGAGTTTTTCTCCATACCTCACAAGTTATCAACTTATGGACAGATAAATAGCCTTGCAGGAGTTTATCCGCTATGTCAGGGTCTGGGAAATCTTTACACCACACAGTGATTTGGTTGCAGAGACGGGTACGTAACATCTTGTAACAAAAATTGGTATAAGCTTGATACACTGACTGGCCTTGTAAGCATCACCTTATCAAACACATGGGGTAGAAAGACTGGTATTGAGTCCATTGTCATGGCCCTCCAAAAGCTAACCACTTGTAGGTAGAAAAATAAATGCTTCGGTGGCAATCCATACTTTACATTGAAGGTTAATAAGTTGTAAGTACAGGGAGTGCAGAATTATTAGGCAAGTGGTATTTTTGAGGAATAATTTTATACAGCTTTATTTCCCGTCCCTAACAGCCTTGTTCCAACTCTGTTTGTGCGCCCACACCTAGAACTGTCCCCAGTGCCCAACCCATATTTTATCTTTAATTTTCACTTTTTTTACAGGCCCACATGATAGTTTTTTTTTTCACCATCTATTGTAGGGTCTACTAGATTTGCAGAGGGCTTTTTCCGTCCATTAAACAGCCATATGTGCCAACCTGGTATTCTGAGCCCATTCGTGAACCTCGCGCCACGTTTATCTGGTTGGCCAGGTTGTAATACCATACAGGCACTTTTTTGTAAATTGTTGTACCCCTTTTCATAAAAGGGTATTACTAAAAGTGCACAAGCGCTTTCCTCCATTCCACACTACATCCTTGGTGCTTCAACTGTCTGTGCCCCAGGTGCCCAGCCACGTTATCTTGTGGCAGGGTAGTACCCAGCAATTTTGTTGTACCCCATAATTTCATAAAAGGTTATTACTAAAAGTCACACGTCTTTCCATCCATTACAAACAAAAAGCCCTTGTGCCAACTGTCTGTGCCCAGCCACAGTTATCTGTGGAAGGGTAAGACCAACCCAGCAGTTTTGTTTGTACCCTCAATTTATAAAGGGGTATTACTACTAGTGCGCCGGCTTTCCATCCATTACGCCCTTGGTCCAAAACTGTCCCAGTGCCCACCCAGAGTTATCTAGCTGCCACCAACTGGTCTTGTGCCGCAAAACGATAAAATTACAGGCAGAGGCCATATTCATACCCTCGCCGCAGGTGTCCTTTTTTTTATATTTCTTTGTCCCCCCTATAAAGGAATTGGCCATTTTTCCTGCCATTTCCCACTTACTTTCAAAAAACACACGAAGAAATGCTGGTGACTTAGTTGACTTGAGTTTACACAGAGGGCACCCAATCTTCGTCATCCACCGCCTGACGCCTGGACAACACCATCCTCCCACAATTCTCGGCGCTGACACCCCTCAAGTTGCCACATCTTCTCCTTCCCCTCCCAAGGCCAATACTAGCATGCCCAGCAGTTTCCTCACAGGGTTTTATCCATCATTATGAGTTATTATTTTGTCACATCCCTTTGAGAATAGATGATTTTATGCTTCAACCATTTATTCTCTATTTAGCCAGAGATGTAGATGACATGGACCCCTGCCTCTGATGCCCCTCTGACTGGTACATTACACAACGATGAGGTGCGGTGTGTGACTATTGAGTTGTAAACTACCCTCCAAGCCCGCTGCCTGCTTTCTTTCTGAGTTGTCAATAGAAGTGAAGCGGTTGATATGATGATGTGGGTCCGTAGGAATGTCCACGTGAGGTGTTGGAAGAAAGTTGCCTGTTGGAGGGTATTTGGGTTCCCATTCCTTTTATTCATGGCTCTGTTTTTGGTCAAAATTTTGAGTGAGCCCACGTCACCTGTGGGATGAGAAGCCCAACTCCAACATGACATGTGTGTTCTCAGGACTTCGCTTTACGTGTGCATGACTCTCACTCAGGACTGATGGTAGCCTTCGGTCGCATTGACCTTTTTCCTTCCTCCGGACTAGCGGAAGCCCCTTCTTTCCGCCCATTTTTTCCCAGATGCCCACCCCAACACATGGAAAGGTGGTCTTCATCTTAAAATATGACTTTGCCCCCTCCTTCGAATCCCGGTCCATTCTCACCCTACTTTTTCTGCAAGAAGATCAATCTGTCCTTGCAATTGTTGTATTTTTTCTGGGAGAGAAGTTGCATTCCTGCTACTCTTTTCGTGCCTCCGTCTTTCTTACTTTAGCACTCCTCTCTTAACGGATTGTTTCTTTTCCTTTACTCCGAGTTTGCGCCTTCCCCCAGCGTTTTCCTCCTTCTTCGTAGAAGTCATGTTTTCCCGCATTCCAGTCGGTTGTCCCATCCGAGTTTTCCTTCGTCTTCTTCTCTCCTCACCCTGTTGCGTGCCGATTGCTTCACAGTTCTCGAATCCTGCCTTCTTGGCCCATCTTCTGAGCAACCTGTGCCATCCTGGTTGGCAACTAAACTTCATCTGCACTTAGACTCATCTTTCTACCCCTTATAGACCCACTGGGTCTTCTGTCCAACCGGTCCCATCTCACCCCCTTTATTGTTCCCCGTCACCTCACCGTCGCCTATCTATCTTCCTTACTCTCTGCCCCCCCCTCTGCTACTGCCCTCTTTAGGAGGTAATGATCCTCTTGGGCACGCTGCTGGCCTTTACCGCTTTCGGTACGATGGTCAATCCCCCTTTTATAGCCTTCTATAACCAAAATTAAAACTCTTATGCTTGCTTCCTTGTATTTATCCCTCTCTGATGATGAACCTCTACATAAATTGTGTGATTCAGTCTGGCTGTCTACACTTCTATAAGTTATACTGCCCTATGGCCATCCTTTGCCTTACGTGCGCCAACGCAAGGATTCTGATCACGAGCGTTACCTTCGTTTCTTTCGTTTTTGCAGGGCACCAATGGTAACAATGGAAGACATGATTTCAAATATTTGTGGTCATTCCACTCAAAGACTTTTGGGCCAGGACTGTAACTGTAAAGTTCGCACAATATGGAATGGAAATAAAATAAAAAACAACACAAAACTCAATTACTCACATTAATCAGGAGGTTTACAAAGTATTGTCTCTCTCAGATAGTAACCCCATGTGTTTTTTTTTCATTTTCCATTACCCTCACTTCCCATACCCCCCCCCTCGACTTCCTGGTTGGGGGAATGAGATCACTCACTCCCACATCGACTCGTGGGTCAGTCATGTCCCTGCACTCTGTTTCCTTATTACATATTCCCTGGAGGGCTAATTAAAAAGCTTATCTATCTCTTTAATGATAATAAGCTAACTACTACAAACAAACTTCTTCCCTGTTTTGTCGCTGATGAATTCGGCATGTCTTATATTTTTTGAAACGAGCCCAACAATATACACTCTCAACGCAATACTCAAGTAGTCTGCGTCCAATGAATCTTAGGAGTTGGACGAACCACACACACAAGATACACCCAGGTACATATTATGTACAGCACATGAATATTATATCACCCCATTCCTTGCTTTCCGGGAACCAAATCTAAATAATGTTGGGGAACAAGTAATACAAAAGGTAGGTCTTATTTTCACGGGTCATGTCTTTATTCTGAATCACTCCTGCTCTGTGCTGGTGCCAATTCCATTGTCCCACCCTTTTGATCATCTGTGCCATTCATTTGTCCGCCTTGATCACTCTGCTGTCATTCACTGTCCCCCTTTGAATCACTCGTGCCAATAATTGATCCCTCGCCTCAAATCCTGATCTCACTTTTTTCGGGGTCACACCAGGACTTTTATTGCAGGTGATCATCAGCCTTGTAATGTTCCTCTTCCTCTGCAACTTCATGCAGCTCTGACGGAGTCACAACACAATAACACCGTATTAATGTTACCTCCCCAAATTGGATCATATTTCAGGCAGGGGCATGTATCAGTGGCGTTGTCTTATTTGAGCGGGGGGTGCATATTTGGATGGGAACTTGGGTATATCATAGGGAAAATAGGGTAATGTATTATGGAGGTTTTCCTCGCCTGATAGATACATGGTGATTGGAAGGCTTAGAAGGTCCTCCATTATTACATTGTTTTATTAGAAGAAAGTTATGTCCAGAAATTGTAGTGATAGAAACTGACGGAGAGTTAGAATCGCTTCATAGTTACTAACCGGTTTAATTCCGCAGCCGAAATTCTCCCTCATAAAATCCTGGTCTAAATCCATTACTGACAATGTTCCTATTCTAAGATCTAATTCATTACCAAAGTAGTGCTGGCACACAAAGGGTGCTGGTGTAAGTCTCAACCAGGAGCGGCTGCATTGTGATGACGTCATCACGGCGTGGTTTGATCAGGGAACAATCAAACGTGTATGGGGTAATTTTAATTTTGTCAGTTGAGTAATCCCACCACCACTAAATTTCATGAGACTAGTAGTCTGCACTATTCATTCTTGAAAAGTTGTCACACATCCTAGTCTCACCAGATGCAGATGAGGAACACAAAGTGTCCAACAATAACAACTTTGACCTCAACAGTTACAATAAAATCAATCATCTTCTAATACCATCCTTGTATTTTTGTGTGTGATTAAGATTTCAAGTGCAAAACGAAAGTATGAAAAGCTTAAACCACAGACAGCCAAACACCCAGATCATGAGTACATCTACATCTTACTCCCCAGTGTGGGTTTCACAATTCACAAAGAGGGCATATCTGTGCCATCACTCAATATGACTGTGTGACTTAAGCCTCCTGGCAGTGGTCTTAGCATTCACATTTGTGTTAGCTTGTCAGACATCCAGTTTCTTAGACTGCCCTATATAAACCAGTTGTAGCTTATTGTGTACTAGTTACTTCAAACCGACGAACTCCTGCAATGTGTGCAGGAACACCTTTTCGTTCCTTAGAGCGTAAGTTTCTATTTCCACCTTACTTGTTATGCTGTGTCTGCCCTCCTACTGCCTCTGCTTTCATGTCTACTCGTCGTCTCGTCTTGGTTATACAATTGATTAAACGCCCCCTCTAGCAGCTCAGGCCTGCGTTCTTAACCAATAATAACGAACCCTTTCCCAAATGCCTTGGTCACATCCCCCCCCCGTTTTCTCGCTCTAATCTTTTACAAACAAAGTTATAGATAAGGAGGACGATGGTTTCGGCATGTTTCATAGTCCCTTCCAGTCCTTCGCCATCTGTCGAGATCTCCTTGTCCCTCCCACTTCCTGTTGTTCAATCTTCACTACAACATTCTCCTCTTCTTACCATTCCCTTTATGGTTCCCGTTCGATCTTCTCATCATCTCATATACCTATATGTCTCCTAGTCTATTTAATGTTTATTGTGTTGCACTTGCCTTCCGGGTGCAGTTCGTCATTATCGTTCTACATAGTATCATGCAGAATGACGGACGGAATCAATGGTCCATTCATCACAGTCACAGAGCATAAAGCTCCTACGCTCATACAGTGTACCTACTTAAATTGCATGAATTAATTCATCCTCATCCACCGATTACATCTGTCATCTCTCCGTCCCTCTTGTTCCCTCTCTACTCGCGCTTTCTTGCTCGTCTCCATTGCTCGTACCCACTACCACTCTACCCACCGGTTCATATCTTTCCCCCTCCCGCGCCCTTTGGGTCAGTTCTCTCCTATTCACGACCCCCGTGTACCTCTGATATCATCTGCGTGTGTGGTGATCGCACTCCTATGTCTCCCTCTCTCGTCTCCTTAATTGTTCCTTTCTAGCCGGGCTTCCGTTTACAGGTGAAATACCCAGCCCCCACTTTACTTATCAACTATCATTCCCTCGCATCGCAGCGGTCCTCTAGGTGTTCCTTATTACGGGAAAGGGGCTATTTCTTGTGTATATGAAATGTTTTGCGTACATCTATATCAAAAGTATTATGAATAAAGCTGACTTTATATTTCTTCGCTCGATCCTTCATTCTTTTACTCGATAGATCTCCCTATTTTTTTTTGATCGGCCTTCTGTTGTAGTGTGCCAACCCGAGTTTTACTCCTTGGATGGGTTCGTGCCCACAACATTCGTCAAGTCATATCCCTAACTACTATCTCTACTACCCCTGCTATAACCTTTTTCCTTTTTGCGCTCCTCCGATTTTAATCTTGATGAGCTTCTGTCTATGGGGGTGCCGATCCACATAGTGTAACATCCGTCCGCCGGTTAATGTCGCGTGCTAAGGTTTTTGGTGCACTATTACCTGTGGTTGTCGTAAATCCGCCATAAGTTTGGGTCCCTCCCCTATCCCTACCTGCTACCTTCTTCGCGCGTCTCCCGTTGGGGGGGACACCTTCCGCCCGCGTTTCCGCCGACGCTTGGCCGCGATTTGGGCTTGCATTGCACCCGCCTGCTCCTCTTGTGCAGCCTCTCCGCCATCATGGTCACGATTGTGTGAGGGCTACCGCGAGAAGGCCCGGGCGCGTATAGGGAGGCCTACTATCTACTGCATAGGAACTCTGTTTGCTGAATCGGGGTATGTCCCGATCAATATAATCAATGGCTTTGAAGCACATACCTTTGATGATTCACCTTGACACAAATTTTTTCATTAATTACCCATCTACTTTCTCCCCTCAATCTATTAATCAATAAATTAACACAGAATATTAACTCATTGCCTTTGTCCCACCACTTGTTTTTAGATTTACCAAGGGTAATTGATAGCTAACACTCATATTTATCTCATTGATGAAAAACAGAGCTTCAGATAAACAAGGAACCAAAATTGCAATGCAAAAACCACACAATTCGCTATGTTCAGAAGGCCCTGGACCGTTTTTGTGGTTTTTTATTTATTTCATTTTCCCAACATCAAACCACCGGGCTATATTGGTATAAAAGACGGTCGGTCGGAGACATTTTTGGGTACCTGAAGTCCGTAGTCGATCAGCAGACATAGCTCCGACTCTCACTCCCTACTAATATATATTGAATTTTTAAATTTAAATTTAACAAAAAATTACTTTATCAAATGTTCCTCAATTTCACAACCACATTCCCTAACTTATGACCACTTCTCATTCTCTCCATCCTAATTTCCTGTTCCTTTCTTAACGTTAACATGGTTTCCATCACCC
The DNA here is from genome assembly GCA_036250615.1 of Ptychadena robeensis. NCBI lineage: Eukaryota > Metazoa > Chordata > Amphibia > Anura > Ptychadenidae > Ptychadena > Ptychadena robeensis. Next base: position 23,838,264 of record CM070040.1, on the reverse strand, counting down.
CCTTTTCCTCTATCCTAAAGTCCCCCCACACACTTCCTACAAAGTGTTGTCTTAAAGACATCCCAGATGCTCATCCTTCATGCGTGAATGAACGTCATACGCTGTTTTCCAGAGTTGACACACAACCCTTATTCATAATTTTCCCTTGAATACCATAGTCATGTGTAAGTTGAAGCTAAAATCGAAGTATTTGTCGGCCTCATCTACTCACCAGGGGGTTTTTTAAATGGTCACAAAGGGGTGCCGGGGCCGTTAGCTTAAATGAGAACGCCGGTCTTCATTGAAACTAAACAGCAGGGCCAGAGAATATCGGACATGTCCGTTCGCTGTCCGGCCGACAACGATCTGTCGTCACCCCCCCTTTGAGCCCCCCCGATTGTCGCTCAGACGACAACCCAATCCCATCTTTCAAAATCGTCCCTTCTGCCGGTCGTGATGGCAGCCTTAACTCTCACTTATAATGAAGGTAATGTTTGTTTGTGTGACTAGAGACGCTTGTATAAGTGGGAAGTGAATGGAATCGCCAATAGTTTTCAAGATTGAAGCTGTAAAAACATTTGAAAACCCTCTGTGATTCAGCGAGGCGACAAATACTTCGATTGTTAGGCTTCAACTTTCAACATGAACTATGGATTCCAAGGAAATCATGAATCATGTTTTGAAAGTGCCCCTTCCCGCCCTTCCTCTTCTTGGAGGCCTTCCCACTGACCTATCTTCAGCACAGAAGATCATAATACTAAGCCTAGGCCACACGGTAGATCTGTAAAAAGATTTGAGTACAATCATCAACTTGCGTCACCACCTCACGGTGCTTGATGTTACTCCTAATGTGGTATTTATAAACTTACCTGTGTGTGCTTTCCTTCGGGCATGACATAGAGCCAGCTCGAAGGAACTTGATATTAGTCAGGGTTCCAACATGTTTGAAAACCCTGTTTCAATATCTCCAATACCTTGGCATGGAGAACGTGAGTCTTTTTGGAAAGTAATTGAAACCAAAAAAAACAGCTGAAAAACAGCTGCGGCCTCCTAAAAAAAACCACAGCACCTTCGCTGTCAAGAGAGTGCAAGATTTTCTTATCCGAAAAAAGACGGGACATAAAGGAGAGAAGTCCTCACAAGGGGAAAAGGATCGTATAATCTGTGTTAATTGAGGCATCTGTAGTACAGTCTGGTTCTCTCCTCCCGCCAGCTTTGGGGCGTGTTGTAAATCACACACTGCAAGCTGGGGGTCCCCTAAACCTGATCCCATGTGCCATGTGTTGCACTTGATTTCCGTCATTGATCCCCGATCAATGACAAATCGTGGTGCCTTACTTAGGAAAAAGCAGCAGCAATCCTCTGCCTAACTAACATTCCTTCTCTTCTTTACCCTTCTTCTTCCCTTGTTACTTCTTCCCCCTCTTCTTTACATTAAATTACTTTCCATTTACACCTTAACTTTTTTTTTTTTTCTGCCAGTAGTTCTGTGTTAATTACTGTATGTCGCCTTCCTTCCGCAATGGATGGATAAAAATACCAGTTCCCATCTATCGTACATCTGTATTCTTATTCTATTATTCTAATAATCATAAACTGAGTAATCGTATTCTGGTAATTTATAATCACCGACCCACAAGCCTTGAATAAAACTTTATTGTATTTTTAAATTTTAATTTTCAAAACTATTACCATAAATCAATTAATACAGTTTTTTTTTTTTTTTTGTTTTATCTTTATTCTCCATTCAACTCTCCTCATTTTTGTTCTTCCCCGTTTACAACTTCCACTTACGCCTTACATGGGAATAATTATTGGAAGGGAAGGCCTTTTTTCTAGTATTAGAAAATAGGCATATATTAAAGTCCAATAAGCCCCTACATTTATGAGTTATTTTAAAGCAAAAGAGCTGGGAATAGAATTCAATTTTTTTTTTTTTTTTGACTTGCTAAGCTGTGTGAGCTGATTGCAAAGAGCCGCTGAACAAAAGGTATCATCACCATAAATTTTCTGGAGATGTAGAGAATGTTTGTGGAAAATTAAAAAAAAAAAAATATTTTTTCTGAGCACATGTAGTTTTTTGCATAAATTAAGGTTAACAAATAAGGTCTGAAATTGCCAATTTTTGAAATTTTGACTTGACATTTGAACTTAAATTTGTGCAAAACTATTTTTTTTAGTGACATACTTTTTTTCTGGAGTCTACCCCCAACCCTCTCTGTATTTCCCGCAGTTTGGTGTTGATACCATGTCAGGGGCTTTGCAATTAACTCGCATAACTCGAAAAATCTTTAAAAAAAAAATACACGTTGAATTTGAATAAAAATTTCGACCATCTCTACTGGAGAATGGGCATTTTTGTTTGTTTTTTAAATTAATAAGTTACTCTGTAACCCTGTTACGACCTCTGCAAATAACATTGTGCCTGGTTATTCTTTCAGTTTGTTGTGCGTTTTAATTTTATTGAACCCGCACATTAGCAATTTAATCACCAGACGAACATCGACACATTATATACACACTGTATTATACGCTACTCACTGACTGCTGACAGCGTTATGCTGTTCATTAAAAACACAACTTTACAAAATGGAGAATTACAGGTGCTATCAACCCTTTACATTATTACATACATCCCTTCCTCCTATCCTCCGAGACTCACTCACTATATATTTTCCTTTAACTAAATTGACTTTGCCTTTTGAGTGATTTGACATGTTAGCTGAATAGTAGGAGTCAGGGTCAACGAAGTTTGACATCACAACTGCTTCTCACCTGGACCTGAAATTTATGTTATATCACATTTCCTTAATAATAAAATGTATCTGTTACTCCTGATAATAGTCAATTTATGCTTATTCATACTCTCTGTTATACAGCGATATACGATAACAGGTAATGTAGCTCAATTATTTGAACTAGTTTGGCCTACTACAAAACTGCAAGGATGTGAAAGTTAGTGACCCTGCTTGGGGTTGTTGTCTTTTCTTTTGCTCAGTGTATGAGAGGTAAGGTAGTGGTCACAAGAACGTTAGCAAAGAACTTTTGCTTCATAGAGAAACTGATAGGTAATATTCCTGCGAACACAGCCAACGATTGAAAACTATAAGGTGCCCCCATCAACCTTTAGTTTATCTGTCGAGATTTCCCTTTAGATCTCCTTTGTTTCCAAACCATGTACTATAAGGGACTCTCTAAGCATCAAGTCTACCTGTGTTCATCACGGCAGAGGACTATACTACATAAAAAAAATGTGGTATATCTAAAAAATATCTGACAGAGAGGCAACATTCCCCGTATAAGGGATAGTCACCCACATCCTAAACATGAGGATCTTTCCAGTTTCTGGTTGTCCCCTTACACTTTCCAATATTCCCACTCATCTATCCCACTTTTACCTGTTGAACCAAAGTCCACCTATGGACTGGCTAATAACTTTAGTTAACATGAAATGCATAAGGTAATTTTAAAATGGTATAATGTGTATATGAAAACTAAGCACCACACTATGTGTTGAAGGCCATGTATGAAATGCTTACGAATTACTATAACATCAGCATGTAAATCCACCTTGTGGTATAGTGTGGATGCAGTTTGATGTATAGAGGAGTATTTATAATAAAAATATATAGCGTTTATTATAAATATAATCCTTAGTGCTGGACCCGACCTGTTCGCGACGACCATCGCCTGTCGCCGTTCGCCTCATGTTTCACGAACATTGTGCGATTTTCGAGCCGGCCCACCTATCTTTTTTACATGTGCACAATACTTTGACCCTGTTGAGTCACAGTGGAGCAGACATAATCCACCAATCCAGTCACCCCCCCCTCACGACCATCCACCCCCCTATAACATAGCAAGTTAGGACTCGGGCCATTTCACATGCTGCTGGAGAGAGTGGAGGAGTTTTGTTTAGAACATAGAGCGCTGCTGCATAGGCACCATTAGCTTGGCAGTGTTCTTCTCACAGTGTACTCTTTCTTTGCCTTGCTTCCACCAGTTTCCTCCAACTGACCATCGCCCTCCAGTGTCCTCCACATCTGACCATCCCCACCACCAGTGTCCTCCATACTGACATCAAACCACAGTGTCCACTGCCATAACTGTGACCATCACCCCATTGTCTCCATACTGGACCCATCGCCACCAGTGTCTGCCACACGGACCATCACCACCCATGTCCTTCCAAACTGACCATCACGCCACCCAGGTCTCCAAACTGACCATCACCACTAGAGTGTCCTCCACACTGACCATCAACCCACCACCAGTGGTCCTCCAACTGTACGCATCTCTCCCCCAGTGTCCTCCACACTGTTCCTCTCCACCAGTGTCCTCATACTGACCATCTCCCCCAGTGTCCTCCACACTGACCATCACCACCAGTGTCTGTCTGGCCATACTGACCATCAACCACCAGTGTCCTCCCAACTGACGCTCTGCCCAGTGTCCTCCACCTCCACCCTCGCCATCACCACCAGTGCCTCCATACTGACCATCACCCCAGTGTCTTGCCACACTGACCATCACCACCAGTTTGTCCTCCAACTGACCATCCCCCCATTGTCCTCCAAACGACCATCACCACCAGTGTCCTCACACACTGAAGAGACCATCAACAACCACCAGTGTCCTCCCAACTACCTCACACCATGTCCTCCACAACTGACCAACATCAAAGACCAACCACCAATGTCCTCTCCCCCTACCACACCCACCGTGTCCTACCACCTGACCCTCAACCACCAGTGTACTCAAACGACCATCACCACCAGTGTCCTCAACTGACCATCCCCCCACCATGCTCCGTCGCAAACTGTACCATTAAAACCACCAGTGTGCAAGAGCTCCACACTGTCCATCACCTAACCATTTTCCTCCAAACTGACCATCACCACCAGTTTGTCCTCCACACTGAGACGCATCACCACCAGTTTCCTCAACTTACCATCACCACCCTGTCCTCCCAACTTATTCATCACCCCACCATTTTCCCACCCATACTTTCCCTCTTCAACATTCAAGCAATCACACTATTGTCCTTCTCCACCCCTTTTTGTTTGTGGCCTTCCCGTTTTTACATTCCCAAACAGACATTTACCAACCATGTTGTTTAGTAAGTGCTCTGCATCTCAAATCCCCATTGACTATAATTGTATAAATCCTTGGTGCAGATTGTATATTGCGTGCAAAAACATTCTTGGGATAATTTTGTCCATGGAATTCCCTCTGTCATGTCATTGGACCCATGTGTAGAAAACCCCATTTCAATAACTTTCCCCAACACTATTTGGCCAGAAAGGGTCCCCCGTTTTTTTTTGGTTTAATTCGCCTTCCCAATTTAAGTCAAGTTTTCTAGTTCGCCCGTTTTCTCTCCTTTCTGTCTCTCACTTCCTTCTATAATTGTCCTCTTAGTCCGACTTTTTCTCCCAATCCCCTTCCTAGTTTGAGCATACGCAAGATCTCAAGCATATGACGTAACACGGAGAGTGCGGGGTATTGACCCGTCCTACCATTACTAACTTGCGATTCCCCCTCCCTCCCCCCCCTTGTCCTTTTCTCACCTGCGCTTGTACCTCCCTTATTCCCTTGTCCCGTCTCCGTGGAGTTTGTTCCCGGGTCACTCTTAGATCCCTTCAAATCGCCTCCTTTTTCACCGCTTATTTTTTTCGCCCTCTTTTAAAATGCTTTACAAATTATATACATGTAGTTGAGGCTCCACTACGCAGATATTTAGATTCACCCTGACAACTTCTCCCTTGTCCCCATTTTATTCCCTTTTTCCCCCTTTCCACCTACTCAAGCGTTTTTCGTCCTATTTTGGGTTTCCCCCCCGTCATAACACCAGTGTTCTTTTTACGCTCCCAAAAGGTGGACAGGTGCAAAGCCCGACCCCCCTCGCAGCCGCACCATCCACATCCATGTTTTTAATCAGATATGATGGTTTTTAGCTATTTACATAGCAATTAACCAACCCTTTTTTTTTAAAGGCCATTGCGAAATCCTGGAGACCAAGTTTTTAAAAAAAAAACCATGGCTGATCCAGGACAAAAAACCCTTAGTGGATCCTCAGCCTTACCGTATTTTTTCACCAACCATCACCTCAGTTTTTCCACCCATTAGACCCCCCCCAAACAAATTGGGGTGGAAACGGGCTTTGCCGTCTCATAAGGCCCAAACAAAACAAAAAAAAAAAGGTACGACCACCCACGCATTCGGTCTCCTCGCGCGGCCACTGACGCAAAGGTACCCCACCACCAAAAAAAAGACTGCCCCTTACATCTCATTTCAACACTCCAATCTGTCCATTTGCTGGCCCAGGTGCCTTTTATATCAGGCCAACAGGCCAAAATGTTGGTACTCTATCATACTACTCGGCTTTCATTATCAGCAGCCAATCTGTTGTTTTTTGTTTCGGGGGGGTATTTTTTTTTTTACGCATGTTTGTTTTGTCTTTTCCTTATCTTTTCTAATAATAAACCCACTTTCAGCAAATCTGACAGAGATTTTTTAGATTTCCCTGAGCTATGCCTGTTTGATACAAAACTTTGCACATTTTAATTTATTAAATTAGTTTATAACAAAACTCATTAAAGAATTCCTAATGTTGCATTTTCTCCCCGCTTCCCCACTTTTCTCTCTGTATATTTTTTCTACTTTCTACTTCATTTCCTTTTGTAACTCACTGACTATAGTGGACTGGGTTGAGTTTGTTGAACGTTCCTTCAACACACATTTACACAATCAGCTAATACCCAAATTCAACAATCTGAAAGGAATTTGTTAGTCTATCTCTTATCTACCCTCCTTTTCCTGTTCATTTTGCACACACACTGATATCCTTCCGCCCCGTTTTGCTTTCATCGTCATTTTCTTTCACCTTCTCCATGATTCCCACACAGTCTCCATCATTCTTACCTTTCCCATCAGAGCAGATGTCCTTAAGATAACCAATATGGGCTGTTTTTGCTCAAGCTGCCTGCAACTCTTCCTGAATGGAGTATGTTTTGCATGGATAAAGGAATTATTCCTTGCCCCTTCGTTCCTTCCTCATTCGCCCCCCTACCACAATATACAACAATACTGAGTCACCAAGCAAATTGAAAGCAGCAACTTTATAATTTCTCTGAGATGCATGCTCCCCCTAGAGTGGCCAACTTCTTTTAACAGCGTATCCTCTCTATTGCCCTGGGACCCCTTACCCGCATTCTTCCATCATATCTAAACCATTTCAATGATCCCGTTCAAGTTGTCCCCATTTTATTTCTTCTCCCTTCTCCCCCGATTATTCGCTATAACCCGATTTCATTTAAAAAACTGTGCATGTCTTGATAACCTACAGACACATCATTGGCAAAGAAAGGTATGTACCAAGAAAAAAAAAAAAACAAAATGGTTTTATATGCATGGAAACCACATGTAACACACGTGTAACCTATAAGGGTTTCACAGTGTGCATTGACTTCACATTCATTACTGTACCTGAAAAACCACAGCCTTGCATAAGAGAAGTAAACGTAGTCACACCCAATTACGACGAACGGGACGACGTGTCCCTGATGTAAATCAATGCACAGAAAAACGGGCCACCTTAAACAATTATGCTCACAGGAGATGAAGTTACTGGATCTGGAGCAGTAAATCCCCATAAGTTACTCTGATTTTAGGAATAGTCTGTCTGTCTATCTGTGTAGGGTTATAGGAATATAATTAAAAGTATAAGAGGGTTCTAGTTGTTGCAGAATAATGCAATTGAACTAATGATTTTTTGCAACCCTTGCCTTCTGGAGCAGTAAAATGGCTTTTTTTTTATTATCCATCATCAATCTTTGATACTACTTATATATATACTACTGTACTACTGGGGTCCCATTCAACTTGGACCTAAAGCTGAAGGCAAAACCACAAAAACCTGTATTGTTTTTTGCCTAAGTCAAGTTTCATCATCATGTGAAGATGTATTTATTTCTGCTTCCTTTACATATCCTTTTGAATTGAGATCAGCTGACAGTCGAAATCGATGCATCGTCATTAATTAGGCATATACAGCATTGGCCCCCTCACAGTATGATGGGTATGATTGCAATACATGCAATGGAAGTTTGCACATGGAGACACAGTGATCAAGCAATAAGTAAATCATATTTTGTTTCAAGGTCTCAGCAGCCTACGGAGACTAAATCTTGTGCAACTAACGCATTGATTAAATGACACATTTCAGACAATGCCATGCTCAGGATAGAAGCAAAATGTAATACTAATAGACAATCAAGGTTTTTTCATTATTATACTCAATAATACAAACAACCCGACTGGAAAAGTATCATTTCAGCAAACCCATGACATTTTTTGGTGATTGGTGGAATGTGAAATTAAGTTTATATCTTTTTCCCTTAATATTTGTATTGTGAATTAATCTACTAATAATCTAATCTAACCTACTACTTTATCTGGTGACAAGGGGATGGAATGCCTTCAACAGCTACAATCTCTGCAGATTTTTTCTTCTCCCCCACGGACTGATGGTGTCTGCCACCCACAAGGCAGCCAAACATGTCACTTGCTCAGGGGCACCCATGAAAAGACCCCCCTCAACCTGAAAACTGGGCCCTTGTGTCACCTCCTCCCAGGCAGTGCACTCCTTTGGCTTGGTCTTGTCACAACAATCCTCACAATATTAAAAGGCATATTCATCACTGTTATCATTATCCCCTTCACACACTGTTTTCTAACATACCAATACCATACACAGGCCACTGCGCTACATTTTTAAAGAAAGGCTTTTACATATTCATGTATATCTTTCTGCTAGTGTGCAAAGGTACTGCTGACAGAACAATCTACAAATCTAGAAAGTTGCTTTTGTAGGGGGAAATTACTGGGTGTCCCTGTATTCAGAAACCTAATCTTGAGTTTATTTACTTGGCTCAGACAGACATTTTGTGTGATGCTATGAACATAGTGGTTTATAGAGTCCCCAGACTGCAAGAAAAACCTGCTTGACTGTTCCTATGTGTCCTTGTCTCATTCATAGTTATTATTGCCAATACCTATTAAAAGCCTGCCCCCTTAACAATTTCTAGAATCTACTTTCTACTTTAATCTCTAATGTCACCCAAATACAGAACAAAGACCAGTGTATTAAAGGCTTTTAAAAGCTGGTCTATTCCAGCTATATTATTACCTTAAAGCAAGGCCAGATTTACATAGTTTGTATTTTTTCATTATACAATCTATAATGACAAACTAAAATGCTTTTGATGCGTAAAATTCCTTTGACGGTGTAACCATCCAGATCCAACATATACAGTAATCCTCTTCTTAAATCTGCTATTTAACTAAATTTTTGTGCCACTATGTGCCTGTGTCCCTAGTTCCGAGATCACACAGCAACTGTAATTCCAGTGGTGTCAAACCTATTTGCCATTTGCCCCCTTCCTGATTTCTATGCTTTTGTTTGTCACACAAAATGTTTGTGAATCATCAAACACATTTCAAAAACGATCAGTCAAGATAACACAAGTAACACAAAATGATGCAGTTTTTAAATAATGGTTTTTATTATTTAGGGAGAAAAAAAACTGCCAAACCGACATGGCCATGTGTGAAAAAAGTAATTGCCATTGCACCCCTGAACCATAACTGGTTGGCCACCGTTACAGGCAATACCTCAATCAAAGCGTTTGCGATAACTTTGCAACGAGTTCTTTACAGCGCTCTGGAGGAATTTTGGGCCCACTCATCTTTGCAGAATTGTTGTAATTCATCTTTATTATTTTAGCGTTTTCTAGCTGAACCGCCTTTTTAGATCATGCCACAACATCTCAATAGGAATTTCAGTCAGTAACTTGACTAGCCACTCCAAAGTCTTCATTTTGTGTGTTTTCTTCAAGCATTCAGAGGTGGATTTTGCTGTGTGTTTTGGTTCATTGTCCTGTCTGCACACCCAAGATCGCTTCAGCTTGAGTTGCCCATCCGATGGCTGGATGTAGGGGATATGATGTTCTTTTTTGCTTAAATTCTGTGTTACTCTTTACGCCAGTTAACATGACACAGCACCTTCCAAAAAGTTCACTTTTGGCCTCGTCGGTCACTAGGTTTTTCCCCACAGTCCTTGGCAATCATGATATGTTTTTTTAGGCAAATTAAATTAATTTATGCCTCTTGGATATCTGCCATGCAGGGCCGTTTTTGCCAGTCTCCTTTTTTATGGTGGAGTCGTAACACTGAAACCTAAATTGAGGCAAGTGAGGCCTGCAGTTCTTTAGATGTTTGTCCTGTCCTGGTGTGGGGGGTCTTGTGTGGCCTCTCCGGAGTGTCTCTGGCGCTCTTGGGGTAATTTAGGTCTGCCGGCCACTCCTTGAAGTTTTAACCACTGTTCCAACCATGTTTTGTCATTTGTGGAAAATGGCTCCACTGTGGTTCGCGGAGTCCCCAAGCTTTAGAAATTGCTTTTTAAAATAGCCTTGTACCAGCGATAGATCTCAATTACTTGTGTTCTCATTTGTTCCTGAATTTCTTTGGCTCTTTGGCATGATGTCTAAGCTTTTTGAGGTGCTTTTTTGGGTCTAGCTTCTCTCTGTGACAGGAAGCTCTACTTACTTGGATTTCTTGACTTAAACATTGTGCAGTAATCAGGCCTTGTGTGACTACAGAAAGTGAACTCCGTGTGATAACCACAGTTAAGTTATTTTTTTTTTCACAAGGGGGGCAATCACTTTTTTTCACTCACAGGGCCATGTCGAGTTGGAGTTTTTTTTCTCTCCCTTAATAACATAACCTCTTTCCATTTAAAAACTGCATTTGTGTTCAATTATGTTATCTTTGACGAATAGTTAATGGTTTTTGATGAGCTTAAACATTAAGGTTTCAGGTGTGGACAAAACATGCAAAAGATAAAGAATCATGACTAATAATGTTTTTTGAGACACACCACTTGTATTCTAACCACCTAACTACGAAAGCATGGATCCTGCTGTGATCACAAGACCAACCCAATCAAGATATTAAGTAAGGGCTTGTTTCCCCATTATAAACGTCGGAGCCCCTACTCTAAGCGTATCCTTAGCAGGGGTCCCAACGATCCATAACTCTAGCCTGCCGGGCAGATGGGCTTGTTTACATTCACATCCGCCGTGTAAAGCTGAACGTCTCGACTGCACTTCAGCCTTACACCAGGCGGACGCCTCAGCTAAAGGAGACAGACCCTCCCCTCCCCGAGCGGTAAGTCTACTGTTACTTTGGGACCAAGGCAAGCGGAGTTTCCCGCTAAGCGTGTACGCTTAGCGAGGGGTTCCCAACGCAATGGAAACAAAGCCTTATTTTGGTAATAGTTGTGTAACAAAGACATTTGTTATATGTAACCAATACAAAAACAAGACCCAGGACTGTTTATTTATTCAGTACATAAACGTAAGCCAGGCTATGGTCGCCTCCATCTTGACTGTGCCCCCTCAATCCTACTGTATCCCTTACCCCTCACTGTGGTCTCATCAATCCTTCTGTACCCCCCTTTATGGGGTGCTATGGCCTCTTCCATTCTGCCTGTGAACCTTTTCTCCTATTTTTGCCCCCTCCCTTTTGCCTTTCACTTCTCCACCCTGGCTGTGATCTCCTTAATCCTAGCTGAGACGGTCTTCCTCCAGTAGACAGGGACGCCTTTTAGAGATCTGGGAATTACTTCTGCTGTAAAGGAAAGTACCCTTGTTAAAGTTGAGTTCTTCTGCCATGTGGTGTTGTTGGCAATATATGCATTAGTTCTTACAGGCTATATCCACAGAATGGATCATACTAACCTACAAGATATAACCAAACCAAACCCCCATTAATCTGACAATGCATTGGGTACAAGCTTCTGTGTCATATCCCATCCTGCACACCAGAAAAATCTCATTAAAAAAATCCCAAACAGGTTGCGGCTCAATGACTGATATTCTATTCTGACCTGTCCCCTCCTTTTAAAACTAGCAGAATAGAGGAATGTCGGCCCCCTCACTCTGGCCATCTCCTGGTAGCATGCTCACTTTCACCATGGCACTGTAGAAATGCTTCCAATATGTGCCCTAATAGCCAGTCTTGTTGTGTTTCTAAAGCTGGGCCATAACACCTTCAGGATTCTCTGTCAGATTTCGCTCAGCTTCAGATCAGATCTAATACCAACAACATGTAATAGTAGGACCTTTCTACAACCTTCCAATCACATGTTCTTGTATCCTTGGAGGCACTCATACTCATGGTTGTTGGTAATCTGATGCTCTGAGGAACTGACAGAGCATCCGCAGGTGTATGGGCCAGCTTAAGGGCTGTTCCCCACTAGAGCCATTCATCCATGGCGCAATCCTATTTTGATTGTGGTGCAACATAGCGATTTGGCGTGATCTCACAGATGAATTGACCAGGCGACGCGATCAAGAGAAAAAAAGTGCATTCTGCAAGATCGCACCCTGATAGAGAATAAATGGACAGGATTACAAAATTGCTACATTCTGTCTATAGGAGGAGGCGATCTTCAGTTCTTCATCAGTGAGATAGGATTCTGTCCTGTGGGAAAGGCAGACAGGCTGTCTATAGACAAACAGAACCCAGAGCTGCATGTGAATATGGCAGATACTCTTCACCAGCCCTTATCGGTCCACTAGAGACTGGTCACAGCACAGACTTTAGAACACATTTGACTGTTTATCCCCCATGCAACATCTTTCCTAAAGTTTCTACCCTGCTCCTGTCAACATATTAGTGAAGCCTGTAAATACTGTCTTTCCAAAACAGCCCCATATTTTTGTTCATCTACAGTTGTGTGGCTTGGAATTTATTGTAATCCTGGGACCTGTGTCATCTATGGACCTGCAAGCAAGTTGCAGCACAGGGAGTGTGGTGGACCATAGGCAATGTGCTAAGTGGTGCTTCCCTGAGACTGATCACTATAGTGTTGAGCTCGAATTTCGAATATATTCGGCGATATTATCGGGTATTTCGAGAATTCACAAATTTTTGCGAATAATACTGGTGGGCGGCGGAATATTCGAATGTGGACTATGGGGATCTTATATGGTCATGGAGTGCGCATGATATTTGGCAATGCGAAAAGTAGCACATGTGACCATCATTTACAAGGCAATTTGAATATTCGCGAATATAGAATTGAATATTAGTTAGAATTAATCCGCGAAATATCGCTAATTCGCATTGCCTATGCCCCGCTCATCACTTACTGTACTGATCACCCTGAGAAGAAAGCTGCGCAAGGGATGTACACAGTAGGATTCTGCAGAACTTGTGAAGGAAGTTCCAGAAAGGTGCCGCAGAGTGACCCTCCCGAGAAGGGAGCATGAAAGTTCCCAACTAGTTGTTGAGCTTGGAATATTTGATTTTCGCGAATATTTAGCTCGAATATCGCTATTTCGCGAATAGATCATCGGATCTCCGACCGATCGCGATTTTTTTTCGCGTTTATTGCGCTTTTAATAATCGCGATCCAATTGCAATGAATGGGATCGCGATTATATAATCGTCAATGCGATGTTTTAAAACGGAATGACGGATATTCCTCCCGTCTAATATCCGAGCTCCATTGACTTCATGCATTGCGCATATTTGTCCGCATTGCGCTTTCTCTCGGATAATCGCGATTTCGGATTCCGCATTCTACATTGACTTGCATGCATTGCGCATATTGGATCGCAATTGCGATGTTTAGATCGCAATTCAATGTGGTAATGCGAATATTCGAGATTACCGAATATGAATGAAATTATGCGGATATATTGCGCGAAATTCGCGAATCGAATATTGCCTAGTCGCTCATCCTATGTCCCAACACCCTATGAAAAAATACTGTAAAGTAAAATTAAAAAAAGTTTACGTTCTTTTAATTCTACCATTTACCCCCCAATGGATTCCCTCATTCAGTATAGTGTTGCCCCCATCTGATTAAGACAAACATTAGACAAAAGAAACATCACAATGATCAAAAATGGTGACCAATTCTCCAGTCACAGGCAGACGGCATCATGGGGAAGGTGACCAGCCCATCAACCTCAGTAGGTTAATAGTAATATCTACATAAAAGAAAAAATGTCCCAGGGCGTCG
>CM070040.1:23808687-23819618 GCA_036250615.1 Ptychadena robeensis | reverse complement strand
CGGCTTCACCCTTAGTTACTACAAAGAATTTCAGGACATCCTGTCCCCCCACTTCTTGACCTTCAACGAACTGTCATCTAATCCCAAACCCCCTCCTGAGGCATTGGCGGCCAACATTGTGATCATCCCTAAGGAGGGCAAGGATTCGATGCAATGCGCCAGCTACCGCCCCATTAGCTTGTTGAACGTGGATCTTAAATTTTTTGCCAAGGTCCTCGCCTTCCGCCTACACCGCCATCTCCATAACATAATCCACCTCGACCAGGTTGGATTCATGCCTAATAGGGAGGCGAGAGATGGCACGATTAGGGCTCTTAGGCTGAGTTTCCACTTGAGCGGAAGCCCGCGGCGCGGCTGCCGCCGCTAAGGACCGCCGCCGCTAAGAACCGCATCTCATGCGGTTTCTAGCGGCGGCCATTCATCCCTATGGCCGCGGTCAGTGCTGGGCGGCCGCGGAATTGCGCGCACGGCCACCTAAAAACTCGGTCGACCGAGTTTTTAGGCGGCCGTCCGCGCGATTCCGCGGACAGGGGACCAGCGCCATTGAAGTGAATGGGCGCGGATGCAGCCGCGCCGCGAGCTTCCGCTTCTAGTGGAAACAAGCCCTTAGTGTCATTCATCTGGTCCACCAACAAAAGGTCCCGGCTTTCCTCCTCTCCATGGACGCAGAGAAGGCCTTCGACAGGGTCAACTGGGCCTTCCTGCGGCTGACACTGTCCCAAATAGGTCTGGGCCCCCACATGCAAGCCTGGATTATGTCCCTCTATTCCTCTCCGTCGGCTAGAGTTATGGCCAATGGGAATTTCTCTGACCCGTTTCCAATCTCCAACGGAACCCGACAGGGCTGACCCCTTTCACCATTGATATTCGCCCTCACCCTGGAACCTTTCCTACGCACTGTAAGGAACAACCCTGACATCCGGGGTATCCCTCTCGTGAAGACCACCCACAAAATATCCGCGTATGCGGACGACCTCCTCTTCTTCCTAGGATCCCCGCACACATCCCTCCCCAACCTGATGCAGGAATTTCGGAAGTACGGGGCGCTATCGAACTTCCACATTAATTGCCAAAAATCGGAAGCCCTCAACCTAACCATACCCCCCATGAACTGTCGTGCATTAAGGCCAACTTACCCTTCAAATGGGCCCCAACCTCCATTAAGTATCTGGGGACTCAGATCCCACACGACCCCTCCTTGACATACTCCCTTAACTTCCCCCCGTTACTGACCAGACTGCGACGAGACTTAGACAATTGGCACCACCTTCACTTCTCCTGGACGGGGAGATGCAATGTTCTGAAGCAGAACATATTACCACGCATCCTCTACCTGCTTCAAGCTCTACCGATCCATGTCCCCGAGGCCTTCTTCCGGTCACTACGCTCTGCTTTACGAGCTTTCGTCTGGGCGGGCAAACCCCCCAGGATAAAGCATACCACGATGCGACGTCCCCCGCGGTGCGGGGGGTTGGGTCTCCCGGATCTTAAGCTATATCAAGAGGCCGCCCACCTCACAAGGCTTATTGACTGGCGTAAAAACCGTACCAACAAACTGTGGGTCCAAATGGACCATGACCTGGTACACGTGGGACTCTCGCACCTCCCTTGGCTCACCCCTCCAATCCCACCACTAATATCCCAACACCCCCTAATAGGGACAACTGTGACAACATGCTCTAGAATCTTTAGAACCACCTCCCTTTCTCCCTCCCCGTCCCCCCTGACGCCTATCTTGTTGCAGCCCAGCTTTACCCCCTCCTGTACTGATCCCCTACTACGTCAACTTGCCGCTCAGGGGCGGGTGTGCCCAGAGCACTATGCCATCATGGATAGGTGGCCCGGTGGAGCGGAACTCCTCGAGGATCCCCACACGGCTCCCTTGGGCTTTTGGAGAGCGCAGCAGCTGGCTCACTATCTAGCATCCCTACCACCTCCCAGTACTTTTCGGAGACCTCTTACTCCTTTGGAGCAGGAGCTGAAGGGAGACGGTCCCACCCCGCACACTCTCTCCTTCACGTGTGGCCTCCTAATTCAAGGGAAATGGGAAAGGGACCTAGGCCTGACCTTCCCGACTGCACAAGGGACAGCAATCTGCTCCTTGACCATGACAGCTTCCATTTCCAATAAGTATCAGGAAACGGGATACAAAGTGCTGACCCGCTGGTACCGAACTCCCAGTATTCTACACACCATCTTCCTCGCAACCCCCAGCACATGCTGGAGATGTGACGCTCAAAATGCAGACATCGTGCACATCTTCTGGTCCTGCCCGATCCTACAACACTTTTGGGACCAAGTCTACGATCTATGCCATCGCCTATCAGATTTTCCCTTCCCAAGGTCACCTGCTTTCTTCCTCCTTCACCACTCCCACATACCCACCCCTGCGTACAAACACTCGCTCCTATTCCACATGGTCAATGCGGCCAAGGCATGCATCCCAGCTCGTTGGAAATCCCGGGATCCCCCAACGATATCCCAATGGATCCACCGAGTTGCCGACATTCACAGGATGGAGGATCTAACTAGCTCAATCCGAGATACTGTGAGCAGATTTCGCGCCACCTGGAAGCCATGGGAATCGTTTCTAGCCTCTGACACAGCAGTAGACCTGATGTCCCCTCATGCAGTCTGAATCCATGCGCAGACTCCACATGGGTATGTGTAAGCCTCGTCCTGGGAAACTGGTGTAAACTGGTAAGAACCGTCCACACGGGGACGGGGAAGGCAAGGAATCTACGTTCCGTAGGAACCTGGTCCTTTTTCTACCCCAGAAGGCCACCCCTAATGGGAGGATGGGCGGGGACACGATGTCCCAAAAGGGACTGGGGGCCAACCGTGTTGTTTTTTTTTTTCCCGTTTCTGCTGCAGGCGTCAGGACAGGTCTCCCCAAGTGAACGGGTTTTTCCTTCCCCCAGTGAGGGCGAAGGCGTCAGGGGCGCAAACACTACCCCCGAGTTTGGAGGTGTCACCCTGAGAAGAGAGTAAAAGAGGAAGAAGAGAGTTTAGAGTTCAAGTAGTCCAGGTACGGGGTTCCCAAGGTCAGTATGGGGATGGAGGAGGGGTGCAGAATAATCAAAACACGCGTTAATGGTCGGGGGGGGGGGGGCGGGCCGGCAGCAAAACAAAAGGTTATCCGTTGTATTCAGTAAAACGAGCTATAGTCAGGGTTTCCACTCCAGAGGTTGTCGGGGTTAAAACGAGGAGAACAAGGCCAAGGGTCGGTACAACACGGGGGGGAGTTCTAATCCAGTAAAGGGGAACAGAAGGGAAACGCATATAGGCTCACGGAAAACTGTTTACTCTGCAACATCCAAACAGCAACACACTACATGGTGCTTGCTGCTCTTTGTTGCTTATAATTTGGTCTTTACTAATTGGCATCCCCCTCCCATTCTGCAGGGAAGTGCCTCTGCGAGAGGGGAGGGGGGTATTGTACCTTTTAATAACATGGCACTCTCGTCTGCGCGGCGCGCACCGCCCTAGCAGTCCGGTCCGAGGCGCATATGCGGCAGGAACCGTCCACACGGCGGGGACGGCCATTTTGCTCATGCAACGCAGGCCTGGCGTCGCAGAGCCGTTTTCAGGACACGCGGGCGGTACCCCAGGTGGCAGGGGTGACCACCCAAACCCCCCTAAGGTTTACAAAGTACTGAACTTGGGGGGGAGAGACTGTGGGACGCCCGGGACGGGACCCCACCAGGCACTACTGGGGGGGGGCACCCCGGAGGGCCGCCGCAGCCCCCCCAGCGTGGACAAACGGGAAGGGGTGGAACAAGGCCAACCCCCCTCAAGGGGGCGTGGCTCTCGGGGGGGGCGACCGCCCAGACAGGACCCGGCTTTCAAACGGGTGGTGCCGCGGGGGGCATCTGGAATGCCGGATACGGGCATACTATAAACTACGGAGCCTCCGAAGGGTCCCCGGCACGCCGGCTCCCAAGAGGCATCCTCCAGAGGGATTTAACCCCTACCCACAACACCACACATACTGGATGAGGCGGGGGCGCGCCGCGGGGGGAACCAAGGGAAAGGCGGGAATCCAGTAACCATCCCATCCCACACAACATTACTCCAATCCAAACAACCATCAACACAACTCCAGGGGGGGGAGGGGAGGGAACCAGGGGGGCACGGGAGGGACGGGCAAACCACGGCCCCACAGGCTTTATTCATAGAAAATGTGGAGGAAAAACAGGAGGTGTGCAACCCTCCACGATAAATCGGGGGAAAGGCGGTAAAGGCGCCACCGACCCCAGCGGAACCCAACTAGTGCCACCACAGCAGGAAAAGGGACCCAAAAAAACCTAGGTCCCCCAATTTTTCTAGAAAGGGCCACACATTTCGCAGGGCGCAAGGGCGGAGGGCGTTAGATCGGCCGTGGACAGCACACACCTCGTCACCCAGCCACACAAGAGGGGGGAGAGAAGGTCGTCGGCTTCCGCTCCGAATCTGCCTGGGGCCTTCATTCTCTCTGCGAGGGGGGGACCCTCAGCACCCTACGGAGGCCCTAAGGGGTTGGCATGCAAACAGCTAGGCACGGAATCAAGAAGCCGGCTTGGGTACATGGGGAGGAAGGAGGGGCAGGGGTATACGGCGGCCACTGCAGGATGGAAACCATTACATGCATAGAAAAAGGAAATGACCTTAGTTGACGAAACAACTTCCCGCGCGTTGTTGAAACGGCAAACTCCGCAACGGTTAAAAGAAAGAAATAGAAACGAGGGACCAGTCCTTTCTGGGACTCCGACGGATTTGTAGCACGCAGGTACTGTTTCGGGGTTTGATTTTGTCCTCTCTTTACTTGGCATTAGTTTTTGTGCGATGGTACCCGGGAAAGAGGAAGTGGGGATCCATACCCAGGAGTCCTACAGAATTTCTTTCCAAAAAAACGAAGAGATGTGAAATTGGGAAAAAACCCCGATCCGGAATAGAAACCGAAAAGAGGGGAAAAACGCCGTTGATGAAAAAGCCTCACTATCTCTCTATAAATGCTTCCAGCCAAGTCTCAGAGGCGAGGGGAAGGGAACCCTGAAAGGAACAAAATGGGCCATTCTTGGAAGAGGTCTTGTCAACTTACGGACCTATAATTTACTGTAATGTCCATAGAAGGGGGAAGATTCAGTTAATAATTAAAATCCATTGCCACCAAGCTTGCCAATCAAAGCCGTGGGGAACGAAATGGGGAGTGGCTTGAAGTAAGTCCGTGAGGGGAGCCAATCCTCGAGATTTTGAGCCGACAACAAAAATCGAGCAAGAACGAGATATTATCCTTGCAGTCTTTGATTAATTCCTAGGGCCCACCAGGAAGGGTTTCTCTGCAGCAGGTTCCTTCGTCCTATCGGAAATCCGAAAAAAAACAATGGAAAAAATAATGGACTGTCCAATGGGGAATTCATGACACACGGAATGAAGGATGATTCTGGGGCGATTGTTCCGGAGGTACGTTTGATAACTTATCATCCTTCCACACACAAGGATCCGCGGCGCGTAGTACCGCCGGAAAAAATAGGTGAAAATTTCCAGGAAAACTTGCAGAACATGGAATAAGGTTCTTCTGCAAAGTTTAAAATGTAATAAAAAAAATGGTTTTTTTTGCAGGAGAGAATGGGGATTTCCCAAGTCTTTTTCTTGGGGGTGTGGTTCCCAGGGGTGCATTCATTTCTAGACAAAAGCATCTGCTTTTCCGTTTTTTTTTATAATCCCGGTATGTAAGTAACCGGTGAACCTTAAAACGGGGAAAGAAAAAAGAGAAAAAAGAAAAAAGAGTCCACTGGGCTTGTCGGGACGGTGTTCAAACCTTCTGGGGCTTTTCTGATTATATTACCTCCAAATTTTTATGGTTCAGGTTGAAAAAACGTGAATGAATGGAATGTGTTCGGCCCCCCCCCTAGCAGATGTCTCCAGTCCTCAAATTTAGAGGCTTTCATTGCCAGGAAAGTCCCCGATCTCCCTACATTCTCATTAATTCTTTTCCGGCTTTAGAAAGGTTCTAGGAGTAAGAAAGAAAGAAACGGGGTTTTGTTGTTGTTTTTGGAATTTGTTGTGTAATTGTAAAAGAAAACGGGGTGGGGTGTAGCTTTTTTCTGGTTGTGTAGCAAATTCTTGGAACCACTCTTGAGAAAGAGAAAGTTATCGCTCCAGATGGCTGTCCATCATGAACGGCTGTCCCACTTCTAGAACGAAAACGGTATTAATTGACGGAATCCCGGATTGTCTGAGAAAGGGGAGCAGAAAGTTGACAGAAGAGTGAATATAAAGGGACTTGTAAACTTTAAGCGATTTCAAAAATGCAGGTTTGGGCTCAGAAGACCACCTGAACTTGATTTTGGTGCTTGTGGTGAGGGCTGGAGGAGGTAATACAATCTTTGAGAACCCCCGGATGTTTTTAATATTTTTATATTTAAATTTATGATTTTTTTTTTTTTTAATTTTTAAAATTAAATTATTTAAAATGTTTAAATGATTTTTTTTATTTTTTTTTTTTTTGATTTTTATTGTTTATTTTATTTTTAATTTATATTTTAAACGTCTTTATAAAAGTTTTTGCGCAAAACCCCAAAAAAAATTCGGTCTTTTCTTGTAACCCTTTTTTCCCGGGATGATTGGTTATACAGGCAGTCCTTACAGGCAGAAACCTTTTTTTGGGGTCCTTAGAGACACCTCTGGGATAAGGAATTTAGTCCTAGGGGAACTGGTTGTTGTTTTCTCCAACTCGGGCATTTTGAGGTTTTTTGGCAAACAGGGGAATTGCTTCGGAGACGCTCAACCACAGTAGGTTCTCACGTGGCACCTAGGGAGAGTTGTAGGTCTGGGGAAGAATATCCAAGATATCATCAAGATACACATATGACGAACAGGGTCTAAGGGAAACATCCCCCTCTGGAAGCCACGGTCAGTAATTTAAAATAAAAGCCCTGGAATAACTGCGGGGGCGTTACAGAGCCCAGAACGGCATAACCAGATTACGCGAAAAAAATGCCCAATGTTTGATTCTAAAAGATGTTGTTTTCCAATCGTACTTCCAGGTTTTTTTATGGAATGAAGATTATAAGGCTCACGTAGGTCCCAGTTTAGTGAAAATTCTTGGCTTTGTTTTGTCTCGTGCATTTTAAGTCAAGGATAATTAAGGGGTAAAGGATTTTATCTGTTTGTTTTTTATGGGTGATGAGGGTTAAGTTAACGGTTAAATCCCACAAAGGGCCTTATGGTCTTGTCTTTCTTTATTTTCCACAGAGAAGAGGGGACCTGCTCCGGCTGGAGATGTGGAACGGCGTATCGAAACCTTTTTTCAAAATGCGTCTCTATGATATCTTTTAACGTAGCCCTGCTCGGGGCCAGAATTAGTAGGGGGGTTAGGTCCTCCCGAATGGAACTCTTGGGGCTCCGGGGAGAACATCGATTTGCCACAGTCGGTTAGGGACGGTGAAGGTGCCCTGTGGGTGGTGGATGTTCTACAAGGGGCTTTGGATTCAAAAATTTACGTCACAGGAAAATCCCTAAATAGAACGGGTGGTGAACCTCACGTAACTCATCAGTGGGGATTTGGGACGTCTGTGAGGGGACCTCTAATAAGGGAAACGAAAAAAACATGAAGAAGAACGAACAGTAATCCCGGATGGAAAAAAACTGACCCACCAGAACCCAATCGATTTGGGGGATTATATGTTTATCTTTTAAACCAGGGGGAGGGTCCCAAAGATGAGTGGGAAAAAAAAAGGAAAAAAGAGGGGAGTTGAATTAGGTGCGAAAACTAGAAGCTCCGAATGGGCCGTTTTTTGGAGGGGGAAAGGTGGGATGGGGCATCGTTTTTTCCAAGGGACGTACTGGCCCCCTGGAGTTTTAAGGGGGGGGAATTCCGTTCAGCGAGGGGGGAGGATAGTCAATGGGGTGCTCAGGGGTCGGACAGGGAACCGTAGGGAAAAGTTGGCGAGGGATGTCTCCATTGAGGGGACAGGTTGGCAGGGGCCCTCCAGAAGAATCAATAATGGCAGGGAAAATGCTGTGGCCTATTTCCAGTACCTGAGGGATGAGAAGGATGAGATAGTGA
This sequence comes from Ptychadena robeensis, assembly GCA_036250615.1. NCBI lineage: Eukaryota > Metazoa > Chordata > Amphibia > Anura > Ptychadenidae > Ptychadena > Ptychadena robeensis. The sequence goes on along the minus strand of CM070040.1, from coordinate 23,811,568 downwards.
GTATCCTGGGGGGAGAGGAGATAAGGATGAGCTATTTGAGATACATAACTTAGGGTTTACCTGCAGGGTTTTTTCACTGGACAAGGAACGGAGAAAATGCCCGGGGAGGGGGGGGAAAATGCCCGGGAGTTGCCACGTTGCCACAAATAGTACAGAGGATTCGGAGGGAAACGTTCTCATTTACTATTCTCTGGATTGTGAGGCTTTGGGGGGGGCGGAGCGATCCCTATTTTGCATAGGTTCTGGAGGGAGGGGCGGCCTCCGAAAAACCAATGGGGTGGAGAATGAGGGAGCCAGACTTGGGGGAAAATGTCCCTTTGTGGGACACTTTTAGAATGGCCTCCAGGGAGCTTCACGTTTTTGGAAAATGACCGTGGGGGGGCTGGAGCAGTTGTGACGGGTCAGACAGCTCTTCTATCCCCTTAAAACTGCCTTGTCCAAATCTGGGTGACTAAGGACATTTAATCGCGGAGGGATTCCCGGCACCCTACTATCGCAAGTTCATCTTTTAATTTAAAGGGTCGGAGGAAAAAGGCCTTGTTTTTAAAACATGGATAGGATCTAAGGAAAGCGGGTTCGTTCCAGGGGGAAGTGTTCTGCTGCAAAGAGAGTGGGCGTCTCTGAACTTCCCGAATATATTCCTCAGCAGTCTTTTTCCCTTGTTTAAACTATCCAAGGGCCTGCTTCTGCGGTTATTCCCACCTTGCAGGATCAGAGTGAGTGCCTCACCACAATTTTTTGAAAGGAAAACAAAGAACAGTGGTGAGGGGAGGCTAGACAAGGGTACTCAATGTTTTTCCATGAGATGGAAAAGCCCACGGTTTGTGCTCTCCTGTGGGGAAGGGGTGGATGGTTGTACCGACACGGGAGGCGTTCGAGACGGCGTTCAGTTGGGGGGGTTAGGTGACGTGGTAGTTAAAGAAAAAGGTAACTCAACCATGCGTGTTTAAAAGTTTTTTTAAAAGGATCTGAAGGTTTGTCGGGTACACCCCCCCGGGAAGAGGAAATAAGAAAAGAAAAGAAGAATTTTTCCAGGCAGAGAACATTTTTCCAGAGCATTGTTCAGGCTAAAAGAAAGGAAAGAATTTCAGGCAGGGAATAGGAAGAAAAGAAGAACGAAGTTTTTTTTCCAGGCATGAGAAAAAAAGAACTAGAGAATTTGTTCAGGCAAGGATGAAGATTGTTAAGGAAAGAATTTTTTCAAGCATGGGAAGAATCTTGGTTCTCGGGTGTTTACCGTAACCAGGGAGTAGGCTGATTCCTGGCGCGCTGCTTTGTGATTTATCTTCACAAGATGGGCCGGGGTGGTCTGTTGCATCGATTACCCATGGGGAGGACCCCAGTTATAGTTCATCCAGCTGCTGGCAATAGCAGGTCAAATCCTGGGGTCACCTCCAGGGGGCAGTCATTATAGGGCTGTGGGATTTTTGTAAGCCTCGTTTCCTGGGGAAAAAAAACTGGTGTAAAAACTTTGTAAAACTGGTTTAAGACAAACCGTTCCATCCCACCACGGGGGAGAATTCTAGTCCGTAGAAAACCTTGGTCTTCTACCCGAAAACGGCCCCCACTAATTGGGATTGATGGGACGATGTCCAAGGGAGGGTGGCCACCGGTGGTGTTGTTTCTGCTGCAGGGTAGGAAAGGTCTCCCAACTCCCAAGTGAACGGTTTCCCCAGGGGGGGGGAGGCGATGGCGTTTGCAGGGGCGCAACTATCCCGATTTGGCGCAGGTTGTCACTGAGAAAAGAAGGAAGAGAGTTAGTCAGGTAACGGGTCCTAAGGTCATATAGGGATTGGGGAGAGGTCAAGAAATAATCAAAACCACGCGTTTTCTTATGGTATTTGGGGCCGGGCAGCATAACAAAGGGTTATCATTATCGTTTAAAAACGAGCTCTCGTTAGTTTAATAAAAAAAACACGAAGCTATGTCAGGGTTCCAGAGGTCGGGAGTAAGGTTGTAAAACGACGGGAGAAACCCAAGCCAGGGGTTCCGGAACACGGGAGGTTCTATCAGTAAGGGCAGGGAAACGCATATAGCTCAACGATAAAACTGTTTTTTTTCTGTTTTACTGCCAATCAAAACAGCAACCTACATGTTGCTGCTTAGTGTTGCTTATATTTGGTCTCGTGTACTTAATTGATACCTCCCATCTGGCAGGAAACCAGTGTGCCTTGGGCAAGGAGGGGAGGGGGGTATGTAACCTTTAATTACATGCACTCTACTGGGGTGCGCTGGCTGCGCCCGTACTAGCTTATGTCCGGTCCCCGGCGCCCTAATGCGCAGAAACCTCACCAACCACGGCGGACGCCATTGCTCTGCACGCCAGGCTGGGCTGTTGCAGGAGCCGTTTTCAGGGAAACGGGGGTACCCCATGGAAGGGGTACCCCCAACCCCTAAAGGGCGGGGGTAAAGTAACGGAACTGGGGGAGAGACTGTCGTGACGCCCGGGGACCCCCCCCACCCCCAGCCATACCCCACGGGGGACCCCGAGGGGCCGCCGCAGGCCCCCCCAGGGTGACAACGGGGGGTTGTAGCCCGTATGGCGACAACTACCCCCCCCACCTAACCACACCGACACTATTCATTCTTGACTCCAACTCCCCCCCGCCTCACTGTTGCTCCCCTCCTCCTCGCTGATCTGTTACCCCTCCAACCCTTCTCACCAAAGTCTTTTGACAAAAGGATCGCTCTCTAGCTGATCCTTCACCCCCCCCCCCCCCACGCGTACATCCGGCTTCCTTTCCACCCTACTTCCCTCCCCGTGCCACACCTTTCCTCATCACAAAAACCAATCCCCAGGTGTCGGGTTCCCCCTGCGCCACTTTCACCAGTGTGGGACCTGGTTCTCAAACGGGCCGGGTGGTTTCCCATCGGCAGGCTT
>CM070040.1:23793664-23808662 GCA_036250615.1 Ptychadena robeensis | reverse complement strand
TTGTCTCGGTGGGTCTGGTAGGTACTGCAGCCAGTCGGGGACGGGAACCGATTGAAGCTGGAACCGCTGGAACATCTTCGGGAGATCTGAGGCCGAGCACAGCGTGAACGCACCCAAGGCGGAGCAGACGATCAGATGTACTGGGTATCACCAGCGGTAATGGAGGTTGGCTTCGTTCAGCTTGTGCAGTAACGGCTTCAGCATAGCCCTTCGCCTGAGGGTATTACGGGAAAGATCGGGGAGCAGTTGGAGCGCGGCCACGTTAAAGTCAACTAGCCTCTTCTGCCAGGCGGCTCAGAGGATGTCTTCCTTCAGTGTGAAGAGGTGTACACGGCAAATCACATCCCGCGGGCTGGACTGATCAGACTGGCGGCGAGGGGCTGCCCGGTGCACCCGACCAAGCACTATGGAGGCAGGAGCGTCTTCTCCCAGCAGGGAAGTGAACAGAGCTGTGACCGTCTCTCTAAATTGATCCGGTGGGGTCGCCTCTGGGAGCCCTCAAATTCTTATATTATTCCGTCGGTTCCTGTCCTCCCCGTCTTCTTGTCGCAACTGCATGTCAGCCAATCTGAGGTCATGTTCAGCTAGCTTCGCCTCTATCTTAGCCAGCTTTGCATTTGTTCCCATCTGTGCTGCGTCCAGGGTGTCTAGTCTAGCTCCCATCTCAGAGACTGCTGCCTGAAGGGGTTGCAGGTCTCTCCTCCACGTGGTGTCCATTTTACTTGCAAGGGCATCCAGATCTGCCTTGGAGGGGATGCTCCTCAGCAGTATCTGGAACGCTGGCGGGAGGTCCTCAGCCATCTCTGGTACGTCGTCCTCTCGGTCTGACAGGTCTCCTGGCGGGGAGTCAGCCATGAAGGAGGCTGAGTCCGAGATCGGCGGGGATTCATTAAGGGTGCTCTTCTTCTTACCCTTCAAGCTCGGCGTCTGGTCCGAGCGGGAATCTGCCATCTTGGCTGGCGTGCGCTGGGACCTCTCTGCTTTCTGCGATCCAAAGTAGAGGCGCAGAGCGGAGTCTTTGGGTTCCTTCGCCTTCCCTCTGGAACCGGAGGCTTTGGACATCCCGGCGGGCTGTATTTAGGGCTTTTTGCGATGGTTCAGCTCGGTAAAACGGCGGTGGCTGATGGGAGCTCACAGAAGAAGCGTCTTTACGCGACCATCGCCAAGCCATGCCCCCGTTCTTGTCATAATTTTGACCCCGTGGGTGAGATATTGTGTGGAGCCCCAGATCAAGGGAGATTACCAGTGGTTGTATGTCTTCCATTTTCTAATTATTGCTCCCACAGTTGTTTTCTGCTTGCCTATTGCAGATTCCGTCTTTCCAGCCCGGTACAGGTCTACAATCTTTTCTCTGATGTCCGTCAACAGCTTTTTGGTCTTGACCACAGTAGAGTTTGGCGTGTGACTCGTGGTCTCTGCTTGATGCTTCATATAAGAGTCCGCGTGGTGTTGTCCATCTTCAGGAAGATGGATTTCCCTTTCAGTACTGGGGCTAGTGCTGCTGAGAAGGTACCCTAAACGTAAAGGTGAAGACAATGAGCCCCACATCCTGAGCAGCTGGCATCTGTAGTTAACAAAGTCCAAGTTGTGGCGTATCTATTTTGAGTGCCATTGACGGAGAAACCTCTGCTTGAAAGGCCTCATGTGCCACTGTGCCCACTTGACCATGGGAATTGTTGATTACATTGTCCCCAGAATTTTCAAGCACTGTTCTGCAGTCAGCGACAATGACTGATAGGTGCAGCGGATCCTTTCCTGCAGAATCAGACGTTTTCTGATGTTCAGATCCCGTTGTTCGTGATCGCGCTGGCGGGTGCGCAATGACGTCATCAGGAGGGGGAGGGGCGGGAAGTTCAAAATGGGAACATTTTTTTATTTTTTTTTGCTCTTTATGGTTCTTCTTTCATTCTGACATTAATCGGAGCATTTTTTTCGCTCCAATTTAATTCAAAATGAAAAAAAAAACACATAAAAAAACATGTATTTGCTTATTATAAGTTTTCTTTCATGTTGGATTTGATTGGATTAATTTTTCTGTATCCAATCAAGTTCAAAATAAAGGAAAAGGCATAAGAAGTAAATACTTTGTAAGGGCTTGCATCCACTGCAAAAGACTCTAATGAATGGCACAGTGTCTACTCTGCGCTATTTGAGTGGCGCATCCGTGCTAATGATATGAAGCTGCGGGATGCTGCCAATGTGCGGTCTTCATTGCAGCGCCGCACATTGCCGCCAGAGACACCAAGACGCGGAAAAACAGTGCTCGTGCTGCATGTATGAATGCATTATGGGCGCAGTTTTTCTGCATTTTGGCTCCGCAAAATCACCAGGGTGCACTCCCGCCGATGCGGCAGGAGCGAGCCCTAAGCCACGGGCAAATTGGAACAGTTTATTGGCCTTCTAGACTCCCAAGATTTGGGCTTGGCACACACGGGTAGATCTGTAGGTAGATTTGAGTTCAATCTACTTAGATCCCGCTCTAAGAAACTTGATTGAGCAGGGTTCCAACATGTTGGAAAACTCTGATCTATCTCCATTACTTGAGTCACCATGCAAAGTATTGGGCGTGCTGCTGCAGCCTGGACACTGCTGCGCAGCATGAAGGGGGTGGAGCCAGCACATTTCTTTGAGGCTGTGTTCTGGTTGGCTTCCCTTCTTCAGCTTTGCCCTTCTTCGCAGCTGTGTTGTAAGTGAGTGAATCTAACACAACACAGGCTGCGAGCTGGGGAGAATGGGTCCCCATTGAATGGGAATCCATGTGTCCATGTGTCCATGTGCACATTGATTCCCATTTAATTGATCCCCGATCAGTCACCGCATGGTGACGTCACCACACTGTGATTGACCAGGGGTCAATTGCATGGGAATCTACCAGTGTATGCCCAGCTTAAGTTCAATAATTAAGCTGAATGTTTCTCTTTATTTGTCACTTCTATTAGATCTTTTGTTCTTCTTTTGTTATCTTCGGTTTGCCTTGCCTGGAAAAATCCCACCTGATCCTTACGTATTAATTTAGTCATTATTGGGCTTAGACGTTCTGCCATTATCTTTGAGAATATTTTATAATCTGAATTTTAAAGCAAAATTGGTCTTTTATAAGTTGCATCCTGTGGATCTTTTCCAGGTTTCGGCATTAAAATTATATGCACTGCTCAAAAAAATTAAGGAGACACAAAAATAAGACACCCTAGATCTGAATGAATGAACAATTTTTATAAAATACTTTGTTCTTTTCATAGATGATTATGCTGACAACAAAATCACACAGAAATTATCAATGGAAATCAAATGTATCAACCGATGGAGGTCTGGATTTGGAGTCACACTCAAAATAAAGGGAGAAAAACACTACAGGCTCATCCAATTTTAATGTAATTTCCTGAAAACAAGACAAAATGAGTCTCAGTAATGTTAGTGGCTTTCACATGCCTGTATGACCTGCCTACAATGCCTAGGCATTCTCCTGATTAGGCGGCGGATGGTCTCCTGAGGGATTTCCTCCCACACCTGGACTAAAGCATCTCCCAACTCCTGAACAGTCTGTGGTCCAACGTGGCATTGATGGGTAGAGCGAAACATAAGGTCCCAGATGTGTGCTCAATTGGATTCAGGTCTGGGGAACGGGTGGGGCAGTCCATAGCATTATTGCTTTTGTCTTGCAGGAACTGTTGACACACTCAAGCCACATGAGATCTCGTATTGTCTTGCATTAGGAGAAACCTAGGGCCAACCACACCAGCATATGGTCTCATAAGGGGTCTGAGGATCTCATCTCGGTACCTAATGGCAGTCAGGCTACTTCTGGTGAGCACATGGAGGCTGTGTGGCCCCCCAAAGAAATGCTACACCACACTATTACTGACCCACTGGCAAACCGTTCATGCTGTAGGATGCAGGCAGCAGAACGTTCTCCATGGCTTCTCCAGACTCTATTATGTCTGTCGTGCTAAGTTTAAACCTGCTTTCATCTGTGAAGAGCACAGGGCGTGTGGCGAGTGGCGAATTTGGCAATCTTGATGTCCTCTGGCGCATGCCAAACATCCTGCATGGTGTTGGGCTGTAAGCACCACCCAAACCTGGATGTCAGGCCCTCAAACTACCCTCATGGAGTCTGTTGCTGAGCATTAGAACATGCACATCTGTGGCCTGCTGGAGGTCATTTTGCAGGGCTCTGGCAGTGCTCCTGTTGCTTTTTGCACAAAAACAGAGGTTGTGATCCTGATGCTGGGTTGTTGCCCTCCTACGTCCTCCTCCATGTCTCCTAATGTACTGGCCTGTCTCCTGGAAACGCCTCTATGCTCTGGACAATATGCTGACAGACACAGCAAACCTTCTTTGCTTTAGTCCAGGTGTGGGAGGAGATCTCTCAGGAGACCATCTGCCATCTTATCAGGAGAATGCCCAGGCCAGGTAGGGAGGTCATACATGAAGGTAGAGGCCACACACACACTACCGAGCCTCATTTTGACTTGTCTTAAGGACATTAATCAAAGTTGGATCAGCCTGTAATTTTTTTTTCACTTAATTTTGAGTGTGACTCCAAATCGAGACCTCCATGGGTTGATAAATATGATTTCCATTGATCATTTTTGTGTGAATTTGTTGTCAAAACATTAAACTATGTATAGAACAAAGTATTTAATAATAATATTTTATTCAATTAGATCTAGGATGTATTATTTTTGTGTTCCCTTTATTTTTTTGAGCAGTGTATGATCGAAACATACTATCCGGAATGAGTAATCCTTCCATTAAAGAATTAAAGAGTTTCAATAATAATAATCAATAATTGTTCATATGTTTTACAATACAATACAAGTATGAAAAAACATCTGGGCGTGGCTCTTTCGCCTAAGGTAAGTATTTTATAACTCTTTTTTTATACTTCTTCAGAGGTTATTGGACCATTCGGCATGTGGAGGCCTGAATCTGTAAAGCCAGGGAGATCACATTCCTCTAAAGAGTTTTTCTAGTTCTATACTAGAGTTTTTTCTAGTTCTATAGTTTCGATCTAAAATTGTATCCTTCAACTTCCTCGCTAATACAGCATTTGCTTTATTCCCCTTTTCATAAAAGCTTTGTTTCAGGTATTGTAAAGACAATTTTATGTTCCCTATAACTAATTCTGTCAGTCTACCTCCTGTAGGAAATTCCTAGAGGGTCTATTTACCAACAGTGTTTCAGCCGCTTCTGCGTTTTCACCTCCCTTAATGCTGCTTAAAGCCATTAGTGGCTTGCACCTTGCAGTGCTTATTCTATAGTTACTTTCATGAAGTCTTCTTTTAGAATTATATATTATATATTCATACCCATACCTCCTGAAGAGTGTTGGTCACTTGGTAGGCTGTTGAAAAGGGTTTTTTTCACCATGGAAATGATTCTGGGATCATCCACCACTGATGCCTTCTAGAGATGTCCAGGTCTTTTTGTGTTGCTCATTTCACCAGTGATTTCTTTATCAAGTTGTACCAAACTGTAGATTTTGCAACTACTAATATTGTAGCAGTTGCTTGGATTGTCAAATCTACTCCAAGCCTTTTATGTGCTTACCTGATAATTGTCTACAACTAACCATGAAATAGCTTATAAGTCAATTGGCAATTTCTTTTGTGACCTTATGTAATGATCAACTGTCAGGCTTGGAGTCCAGTAGCTAAAACAGCAACATAGGTGCAGGCAGGATCCGTGCACAAATAGCAGTAGCAAAGAGCAAGCAGAAGCGTATTAAGGAACAAGCCAAGGTCTGTAGCCCATGGTGTTAATGAAGTGAGATGTAGAGTAGTAGTCAGCTGCCAAGGATCGGTACACGGGTTCTAATTATGATGGCATAAGAGGCAATAAGCAGCAAGAACAAGATATTAGCAGAAGCGCAATAATCTGGCTATAAGGCGTGACTTTTATAGGAAGCACTTGAAAGGGGCCAGGAGTTCAGGGTTAAATGAAAAACTGAGTCATGAGGTATCTAAGTACAAAGTATCCCACAAGGTACCAAATAAGTCATTAAAAAAGTTGTCTCTATATTTTACATGTTTTAAACTGACTGAACAAAGCTATTTATAGTTTATGTCCAATTGCCATCAGTTTTGTTTGATTCAGGTAAACAGAAATCTATTTCCTAACTATCAACTTACATGATCAACCAGTGTATGTCCATAACTTTTGTAGAATTTACATACATGTTGTAAATACCTTTCTGAGTCACAAACTCTTCTAGCTTTACTCTGCATATTAGATATATCTAAAAGTTTAGAAAGTAGTATTGAGTCGTATATGACCAAGAAACTTTAATTTTAAGTTTGTAAATGTACTGAAAATTGGTAGTATGATTAAATTACAAATGCAGGCATAGGCCCCCTTAGTCCTAACTTCCCCCTCATCTTCCATGATCTGTTTAGATTTCTGGGGATTAACAAGGGGTCATAATTTCGTAAGAGGGGATAGCCAAATAGCCAAAGGGAATATATTAAGTGACACATTTTATAGAACAATATCCTTGTAACTTGACATATCTCCTCTTATTGACATGGACCACATCAAGAATAGCCGAAAATAGGTAACTGTCCACACCTAACCCCCCCCCCCCCAAAAAAAACTATAGCATGTTGCCTATTCCCAATTACCCAATGTAATCCTTCTGTATGTCCAGACTTTAGGAATTTGTAAAAACATAAAGGGCACATGTTGCCTGGTTGCAAACCTGATCTTTTGGTTTCAGTCAAACACCTTTGCAGCAAGCATTAAGATAAATATCTGCTTTTTCTGGTGCAGTGATATAGAAAATTAAAAGAGAAAAAGAATACCAACTGGGCAAGCAGTATGTTTTAGTACCAGTTTAGCAACGGCGGTAACTATATCTAAAGCCCCCACCCATACATGTTTAGATACCTGTTGATCTTCTGGTAAAGAGAATCGGTTGTCCAAAGTGAGGGCCCTTTCACACTATATGCATTGCATTTTAAACAAAAGTATTTTACCGCAGGCTTTTTTCCATAGACAACCAATGTTACCATTCCTATTGCATACGTTGCGTTGAAAAACGCAGCGTTTCCTAAAACGCACTACTGTATGCATTTTTGATGATTTTTTCATGTGTTTTTCATTAATTTTTTCAAAAACGCAAATGCAGATGTAATGTGAAAAGCATTTCATGCTTTTTTGTATATATGCAGAAACGCATATAGTGTGAAAGGGCACTAAAAAGATTCATCAAAACATTATGGACATGCATCGATTTGTGGGCTGATTTATGGGCAAATTTCAGAAGGGTGTTTTCGATTTGTGGCAGATTGATCGTCGCAAGTGCGCATGGCAAATCGGCCGCAAATCGAAGCGTGTATGAGGGGCTTAAGTAATAGGTTTCCTTCATCTGTGCAATGCATAACATGCTAACATTTGCTATAGGATATCCCCACCTTGTGATACACCACATTGAATGTATAGAACTGAATAGAATGAAATGTTGCTGTGGAATTCTGAAAGTGGTCATGTGATTCATTATTAAACTACCGTATTTTTCGGACCATAAGACACACTTTTTCACCCCCAAAATTGGGGGGGGAGTGCCTGCGTCTTATGGTCTGAATGTGCGACCACCCAGCGGCCGACATTGGCTTCCCGCCAGCTCTGCCGACAGAGAAGAGCTGCGGCTGCCGTCATTTCAGAAGAAAGATCTAAATGCCGCATCCCCTGCATCCCCACCAACGAGAACACAGAGGAGAGCTGTGTGCTGTGTTCAGTGCGGCTATGGATGGCTCGGCTGGGGTGCAGGGGATGCCGAAATCCACAGAACACTGAACAGATCAGTGTAGTGTGACGTGTTGAGCTGACAGTGTACTGCTGCTAGTGACACCTGTGGCTGAATTGAATATTGCATCCATTAAAATTCATTGCATTATCCCAATTGATGTGAAAACGTATTAAATCTTTTTTTTCTCGATTTTCTGCCCTAAAAACTGGGTGCGTCTTATGGTCCGGTGCGTCTTATAGTCTGAAAAATACAGTACTTTATTAACTGAGTGATATGCTCCATTTATCTTTGACAATAATTCTATTTCACAATCTTTTATCTCTACCTACATTATCTGAACATGTTGTCATGTTGAAAATAAAGCCTGCTATACACGCACTAATCGGCGGCCGATTTTTCCGCCGATCGGGGGTGCCCACATGGGGCGACAGATCCCTGTCGCCCCACACCTCAGCCGGCCAGAGAACGGACATGTCAGGCCGATGCCAGCTGATGCCGTTACTTTCAATGGAGACCGGCGTCTTCATTGAAGGTAACGGCCGGCACACAAAGGGTGCCCGCCAATGCTGTCAGTTCGGGACTGCAGCGTGATGACGTCATCACGCTGCTTTCCAGAGCTGATCATAGCAGCTCTGTCGGCCCCCATTTGGTGTGCGTGTGGGGGCCTTTAATGAAACAATTAAATGTGTGTAGCAAGGTACTAGTAGTCCTAACCTCATACAGCCAGATTCTCCACCGAGAGCAGTCATTCATTGATACTGATATCTTTATTAGGCCCACTTTTTAATATTTTTAATATTTCCTAACTGCTAACTACTGCAGTGGTGCTGACCATTATATTGTCCTTGCTGTAAGATGATACACATTCTGAAAACAGTGTCATAGGTTGGTTATATTTGCATTTCATTAGCCACTAAAACAAATAAAAAGAATGTTTTTGTTTTATTGGATAATTAATCAGAAATGCTCAAGATGTACATTAGTTGTATGTGCTGTAAACACAACAGTTAGAGTTGTAGACTTCAATCTCTAAGCAAATATGAGTATGTCAATTTTTATTTCTGTATTGTAATCAAATCAGCCAACTAATTTGGATATTTTATTATATGTTGACAGGTCAAAAGTTATTGGCTTGGCCCCAACTATGTACGTGAAGGTCCTGAGGGAAATGATATAAGAAGAACCAATGTACCTGATATTCGGGTTCTATATCGTTATGAAACTCTTTGTGAAGAACTTGCACTTATTACGCAGGCTCTGCAGAGTGAAGAGCTGGAGACTATTCCAGAAGAAATGCTGTGTATGGGATTTGGACTTGAACAGAACATCAAAGGAGATGGCTGTAGTACGGGTCAAAAAAAGAATTAACCTTGACTGAAGCAAAAAGGAAAGAAACCAGGGGTGTGTGTGGATGACTACATATACACGGGTTCCATTATTTCACAGATTGAATAGAGTATACTGATATTTAGGAAAACTTCAAGAATTAAGGCCCCCATACAACTGACGAGCTGGGGCCAATAGACAAGCGACAGAGTGCAATGTGATGACGTCATCACACTGTACTACGTCGCTCAGAGTATCGGCGGGCACCCTTTGTGTCGTCAGTCCCCATCCAAAGTAATGGCATCAGCCAGATATTTATGGATATGTCATTTTGGGGCAACGGATCAGTCAGTGTGCACCAGCAATTCGTGGACGATTTTGCCAATTGCGGCGAGCGTGCAAGGTCGGCAAAAAAATCGTCCACAGCTCACTGTGGAAATGGGGGCCTTTAGAGCATGAATAAACCAATGTAGATAGAGAAAACTGGAATTACTGATTCATAGATTTCTGTAATGGTGGAAACTAAACACAATTTATAACATAGAAGGTAAAACAAAAGTAAAATGTCAAACCTATGTAATATTTTAATGATAGCATCTTATGCCACAATTGTTGCTCACTTGCAGCATGCACATGTTATATCAGTCGGGCTGCTTCATGTCTTTTTATGTAGCATGTCTGCTGTGTATTTCTGTTGATGTGTGTTGCATGTCCTGTCTATAGCAGGGCCATAAAATGCCCAACCAAGTTGTACCAAAACCATTGTTATAATGTGTGTTACCTTGATATAATGCACTGCACGAATTTTACAGCACAAAGTGGATTTAAGCTGTCTAATGGAATGCACACTAAAGTTAAATTGTACGTGTGGCAGCACATTGCAGTATGGTCTAAATTAGTGTGATACAGGTGATCTTAAAATAGCTACAGAATAATTCAGCATTTATTCAAGGACAGAACAATCTTTGTTTAACCACCCTAGCGGGAGACGAGAGGAACCCAGTTTGTTCGGTGTTAGGGTTCATCCCAGGTGCCAGGTCACCGGGCATCGAGTGCAGCATTTCCAGGGTTTCGGCATCGCCCAGATCGCATCACAGTGACACGGGGGGCAGCGCTTTACACCTCCATCTTAATGGAGGGGTGTTGGCTTTCCAGCCCACACAGCCGGCGCTAGGTTAAGCATCATCCAGTAAAGACATTTTATTAATCTTCATAGTAGAATTGAACCAATTCTCACCTTTTTGTACTGCATGTCCCTCACAATCAAACACAATCACATTTATAAATTAAAAGGCTTACCCAAAATTAATTGATGTGATTGTCCCTCGTCACTTCCGCCGTCCGATAGAAGAGAAAAGACAGTAAAGACTTAATCATGCTCTGTATACAAGCTTATCGATATATGTTTTCTCCAATACAATATATATATATATATATACCATATCAAGCCCCACCTACTCAAGATGCTGCTTGAGGCAGGGCAGGAAGAACACGTGCCTGTACTGTTCCATTAAAGCTGAGTGCTAGGGAGGTTAATGTATAGTAGTGTCCTTATGATATTTGTAAATATTCAAAAAAGGGAAATTGTAAGAGAAAAGGGAGAGTTTAGGCTGACTCCACATTTAATCCTTCTAATTAGACCAAATCCATCAACAATATATAAAAAATATATACATATTTTTATTAATGAAAAATTTAAAACAGTAGTGTGATTAAATGTGTCTACTGTGCATGGGGCTTGCTGGCAGCTGACACAGAAATAAGGGGTGAGGTGAGGCTGCAATGCATTGAAATGATATAAATCAGAAGGCAGTGTTATTGGCTGTCACACAGCCCATTGAAGCTAGCTGTCTTCTACTCCTAGCCCGTGATGGAAAAAACTACCCCAGGCTGGCAGGAGTGGAGAGGAAGCACTGCTTTAAAATATTTAAGTACATGGCAGCCTCACCTCACCCACTACTTCTGTGTCAGATGACAGCAAACCCCAAGCACAGCCTCAGTGGCAGCAGTGCTACAGTATGGTCAGCGATATAGCACCAAGGGGGGGGCAGTGTACGCACCTCTCCTCAACAGATATACCCATATGTGTCTCCTCGAAATGAGCCTCCTCCCTCCCACTGTCAATGACAGAGGACATGTCAAGATCAGCCCCCCCGTCCCCTCTGTCCATTGCAGAATGAACGCTCTGTGACACTGGGAGGCTGATCACGATGGGTCCCCTGTCCATAGCAGCAGCAAAGAGGAGTGTGTAGAGGAGTGAACTCCTCCCCTTGAAGTCATTGTATAATGTAGATCTGGTGGCAGAGGAGGCTCATTTCGACTCAATCTGACAGAACAACGGCACTAAGTGATTTGATTTCCCGGAGCACATAAACCCTGCCCAATCTTAAAGCACACCTATAGTCCCCTTTAGAAATCCTAAATAATAATACTATACTATATATTACACTTCATGTGCTGTCTTTTTTTTCTAATTACCATTTTTCTTGCAAGGTTCCTTGTGGCCCTTTTTTAGTGGCTGCAATGCTTGAAGGCGAGGGACCCTGAAACCTTTCTGGGTGTGCTGAAAGGGATAAAGGACCATAGGATAAGTGCACTGATTGTACATGTTTTCATTTCTTACACCAATATATGACTCCTTAGTTAGAATATCAGAGTGCTCTGTTGTCAATGAATGCTGGTAAAATAAGTAACCAAGGCTGACATTATTATTACTGTGATTTATTTAGATTTATTGTAAAGTTAATGTGGAGTTCAAGTTTGATTACATTTTTGGTGTGTTAGAAAAACATTTGGACTTGTTTTTGTCTATAGTTAATTGAGATTGTCAAATATTTGGACATTTAGAAATGTTTTGCCGGAAACGCGTCAAACCACAGTGGCTGCCTCTTTTGGACACATCCCATTTTGTTTTGAAAAACTATTTTTAGAACACGGCTTACCTGCACTACACATTTTTGTGTGGCAATTTTTTCCCAGCCCTGCCTTCTCTGGACATAAAGCTCACTAGAACTTCACAAGTTGCCACTGGATCTTGTCAGCCCTCCGTGATGTTAAATGGTGAATGTTAAAGACAGATTAAAGATTTCCCTCCAATACTGAATAGTGTTTAGGTCTAAAGACATGCTTGGCCAGTTCAGAACCTTTACCTTAAGTTCCTTTAGAAGTGGTCATCTCTGGAGACCAGTCTCTGCAGTATATGTTTGTTTAATCAATGTTTATTGAGTTTTACAAAGACATAGACAGAGCATACAGAACAACACAAGAAAAATGGGCAAATCACATAAGAAATTAAAAGAAAAAAAAAACAGTACATTTCCCCATCCTCGCCGTTGCAGCACGATACTGAAAAGCAGGGGGCAGCCCCCACAGTGTAAGAAAAGCGGAGACCCTCCGAGGAGCCCCCCAGTAAGGTAACGCCACAGCTAGTGCTGACCACCTAGCCTGCTTATGCTAAATTCTTGTAATAGGCCGTCTCAGTGAAAGTTACCAGTACCGCCACGTCTTGAGGAACCGTTCCTCTCTGTCCTGGAACCTAAGGGTCATTTGCTCCAATTCCCGCACCTTGGCCACATCTCGGAGCCAGTCTGAAATCGCGGGGATTCTGTCAGTCCGCCACAGGCGGGGTATCAGTGCCTTCGCCGCATTCAACAGGTGTGGTACTACCGAGCGTTTATACGAGGCGGCCCTATTAGCCGAGCAGTGGAGCAGCAGAGAGAGAGGGTCTTTGATTACCCTTAGGCCCGATACCTTCCCAATCACTTCATGGACTGTATCCCAGAATGAGCGGAGCAGCGGGCAGGTCCACCAAATGTGCAAAATCGTCCCCCTCTCCCCACAGCCCCTCCAGCACACATCCGGGGCCGTCAGGTATACCGCCGCTAAGAAGGCCGGAGTCCTATACCACCGTGACAGCAGTTTGTAGTTAGACTCCTGCGTTCACGTGCAAATGGAGGATGTATGAGCAAAAGAGAGGATCCTAGAGACCTGGTCCCCAGAAAAAGTGAGGCCCAGGTCCCAATCCCTAATGAACCGCGGCGGCTCCAGATGTGCTAGCCCCAGGAGCAGCGTATACAGCTGGGAGAGCATGTGAGCTTTCAGGGTAGGGTCCATGCAAAGGGTCTCGAACTGCGTCAGCTGTTGGTCTGGTCATAGTCGGGGCTTGATCCTATGTAGGAATGAGCGTAGCTGATAGTACCTCCATTCATCGGCTGGGAACGTACCGCATGCCCTCCGGAGGGAGCTTAGCGAGCAGGGATCACCCTGAGGCAGAAAACGGGACACCGGGAGGCCACCTCCCCCCCCCCCCCCCCTCCCCAAGTGCCAAAAAACGACCTATGCTCCCCCGGCCCAAACCAAGGGAAGCCGGCCAGGGGGGCCAGTGGCGAAATGCCAGGGGCCAGCCCCCATTTAGCATTCAAGGAATCCCATAGGGAGAGGGCATGGGATGTCAGTGGGTGAACGTCCCGGGATAGACCCCTATGCTCCTTCCCCAGCCATGTGGCGTGCGCCAGGTGACGGCCCGCCAGGACGCACTCGAGCCCCATCCAAGCCTTGTCCCCATGGCTCGTGTGCCAGTTGACAATGCGCAGCAACACCGCTGCCCAATAGTATCGCTTCAGGTCTGGAAGACCAAGCCCATCCCCCTGTTTACGGCGCGACAGCACCGACAAGGCGATACGCGGGGGCCTGGCATTCCAGATGAACATACGCAGCAGCCGCTGCAGCTGGAGCAAGTAATCGGCCGGTATGTGGACCGGAAACATCTGCATGGGGAACAAGAGGCGGGGCAAGATGTTAATTTTTACGATATTGACCCTTCCCAACCAGGAGAAGGCCGGCCTATCCCACAGCTTCAGGTCTTGCCGAATCGACTGCAAAAGAGGGCCAAAGTTGATCTGAAATAGGCTATTGTAATCCCTGGAGAGCCAAACCCCCAGATATTTCAATTTTTCTGACTGCCAAGTAAAGGGGAATGACTGCTGTAAGGCGACCTCCAGGGCCGGTGGCACCTGAATGGGGAGTATCTCCGACTTGGACCAATTAATTTTGAAATTGGAGATGTCTCCATAGGCTTGGATCTCTTTCATAAGGTTAGGAAGGGAGACAGCCGGGTTGCAGATATAAAACAGAATATCGTCCGCGAAAGCGGAAAGCTTGTGATGTGTTGGTCCTATCTCTGCCCCCTGGATAGTGGGGTTCAGTCTCACCTTGCGAAGTAAAGGCTCAAGAGAGAGCACAAATAAGGTGGGGGACAGGGGACACCCCTGTCTCGTACCATTCCCTACCAGAAACGGGGATGACAGGCAACCATTAACCTTGACCTGGGTCGACGGGGCTCGGTATAGGGCTGAGATCCAATGCAGCATGTCAGCCCCCACACCTACTCTGTTCAGGACCTCCATCAGGAAGGTCCAGTCCACCCTGTCGAACGCCTTCTCTGCGTCTGTGGACAGGAGCAGACTGGACTCCCTCTGCTGTTTCATCCAGTGGATGACCTGGAGCGCCCTCAAGGAGTTATCCCTGGCCTCGCGGCCAGAGACAAACCCGGTCTGGTCATTGAGAACCAGATCCGGGATGTAAGGCTGAAGGCGATTAGCCAGTATCTTGGCCAGTAGCTTGACGTCCACGTTCAATAAAGAGATGGGTCTGTAGCTGGCACACTGAGTGTGGTCCTTCCCCTCTTTCGGGAGGACCGTAACATGGGCTCTAAGGGCGTCCGCTGGGGGCGCGGCCCCCTCCCTGAGTGGTTTAAAATATGAGACCATCTGCGGGCCCAGGGTGGGCAGAAATTTCAGATAGTAACGGGCGGAAAATCCGTCAGGGCCTGGGCTCTTTCCCTTCGGCATAGATTTGAGGACCCCTTCCAGCTCAGGGAGGGTGATGTCCCCCTCCATACTCTGACTCGCTTCCAGAGGGAGCGAG
>CM070040.1:23757622-23769934 GCA_036250615.1 Ptychadena robeensis | reverse complement strand
AACGCAGGAGTCTAACTACAAACTGCTGTCACGGTGGTATAGGACTCCGGCCTTCTTAGCGGCGGTATACCCGACGGCCCCGCATGTGTGCTGGAGGGGCTGTGGGGAGAGGGGGACGATTTTGCACATTTGGTGGACCTGCCCGCTGCTCCGCTCATTCTGGGATACAGTCCATGAAGTGATTGGGAAGGTATCGGGCCTAAGGGTAGACAAAGACCCTCTCTCTCTGCTGCTCCACTGCTCAGCTAATAGGGCCGCCTCGTATAAACGCTCGGTGGTACCACACCTGTTGAATGCGGCGAAGGCACTGATACCCCGTCTGTGGCGGACTGACAGAATCCCTGCGATTTCAGACTGGCTCCGAAATGTGGCCAAGGTGCGGGAATTGGAGCAAATGACCCTTAGGTTCCAGGACAGAGAGGAACGGTTCCTCAAGACGTGGCGGTACTGGGATACTTTCACTGAGACAGCCTATTACAAGAATTTAGCATAAGCAGGCTAGGTGGTCAGCACTAGCTGTGGCGTTACCGTACTGGGGGGCTCCTCGGAGGGTCTCCGCTTTTCTTACACTGTGGGGGCTGCCCCCTGCTTTCCAGTATCGTGCTGCAACGGCGAGGATGGGAAAATGTACTGTTTCTTTTTCTTTTAATTTCTTAAGTGATTTGCCCATTTTTCTTGTGTTGTTCTGTATGCTCTGTCTATGTCTTTGTAAAACTCAATAAACATTGATTTAACAAAAAAAGAAGTGGGTGGCTGTGGTGATGTGTGCCCTTGCGAGTCCCCATGTTCTTAGACAGTTGCATGACAGCACAGACCTAGGACAGAGCTAAGACTAGAGGTGGGTGGGAATGGTGATGTGTGCCTATGCTAGTCCCCCTGTCCTTAGACAGTGGGGTGACAGCACAGACCTAGGACAGAGCTAAGACTAAAGGGGGGTGGGAGTGGTGATGTGTGCCCATGTGAGTCCTCTGCTGTCCTCTGTTTCTTCCTATTGGTTGTTACCCTGTATTGGATGTTTTTGATGTTTTTGGAAGAACTTCATTGAACTACTATGTCTATATGTATTATGCTGATTGGAACATCAACACTTTGTAACTATGCTGACCGTGATGTTGTATTGGTTGTCGCTAAAGTCCCTAGATCCCACACCTATTCTAGAAATGGGAGAGTTTGGGACAGATTTTGGTCTGTGTCCCACTTCTTCCTTTGTAGTATATTGGGATGTTGGAATTTATGATTGATAAGTGTAGGGGTGGCTGTGTTCGAATTTATATGATAGAGGGTTATAAGTGACCTTAGGGAGACTTCTGTATAACTCATAAAAAGAGTTGTGCAAGCCATGTCCTTACACCAAGTTCTCCAACGGCCACAACACAGAGGGATTCTAGAGATAAATGATGGTAGACTCAAGGAGTGGCCTGCTGCATCTGAGCAGGTAAAATGTATAGTTACCTTATCTTCACCATCAGCTGCTACACTAGGTATCAGGAGTAAAACTTTAGTCATAAAAAAAGCAATTTTTTGGGTCCTGACCCTTACAGTACATTAAATGGGGCATCAGTGTCAGCAATCAAGATGCAATGTTGCCATATTCCAGTACACTGCATATAATACCATGTCTAAATGTACACATTTATGAAATATTTCAGAAAGCACATGATATCATAGGATTCGCAATTTTTTGTCACAAAAAAATAAATTATCTGTGATTTTGTTTCCTTTAAAGTTCCATGTGTATATACTATATGGAAAGGGCTATATAATTTATTTATATACAATAGAGCTGCTAAAATTTATCAATGAGCTTCTAAAATATTGACATTACATACAAGTGTGATGCCATGGATGAAGCTGACAACAAACATATTAAGTATCTGTTTGACCAGGTATTTGTACTCTTCTCTTACTCTGGTAAACTTCACTCTCTATTAAACTGAAACATTCCAGATTCTGCTCTGATTAATTGTCTCCATTTCCTGTGTTAGAACAGCTTTGTATGACTTGTCCTGGGGTTCGTTCCTACTATGGATAGTTGGACTGTAACCAGGCCTGGTTGCAGATCTCTTGCCCAGCTACACCTTTCTCATCAACTCAGTCCTCTCAATTCCCTCAGAATTGCACACACAGCATGAAAAAAATAACTTTTTGGTTTTGGGAAATACTGTATTTGTGGGACTATAAGACTATAAAAAAAATGGTCACTAGAGAGAGCACACTTCAGGCATCTCCTCTTCCTCACAGATGGGGAAGGAAGGGGGGGGGGGCTGGCGGGGGAATCTGCACTCGTGTCTCCCTGTCCCTGCTGTGTGTGTGTGAGGAAGCTACCATCGCGTGCAGCTTTCCCCACACATATTCTGCATTGGTTATATCTGCGGCCTCTGTAAATATAACCAATACAGATGAGGCATCTGGCTGTGTGCAGATCTCCCATCTGCCAGGAGAGCTGGCGGGGAGCCAAGGTGCGATCACATTTGACAGTGGGTGTTCACACGTTAAGACCATAAGACACAGGAACTTTTCCCCCCGATTCACCCCCGAGGGGTGAAAAAATGCGTCTTATAGTCCAAACTATACAATTTATTTAATATAAAAAACACTAAAAAAGCACATTTGCATAGGTATTCACATCCTTTCTTATAAATCTCAAAATTGAGCTGAGGTGGATCCTGTTTTCCTTGATCATCCTTGAAATTTTCCTGCAGCTTAATTGGAGTCCAGCTGTGGTAAATTCAGGTGTTTGGACATGATAAAGAAATCTGTCTATATAAGTCAAAGGAATTGTCTGTAGCCCTCCTAGACAGGATTGTCTAGAGGCACAAAGGGACCAAAAGTAATGGGACAGAATATTAATCATAAATCAACTTTCCATTTTTAATACTTGGTTGCGAATCTTATGCAGTCAACTACAGCCTGAAGTCTGGAACGCATAGACATCACCAGACACTGGATTTCATCCCTGGTGGTGCTCTGCCAGGCCTCTACTGTCTTCAGTTTCGGCTTGTTCTTGGGACATTTCCCTTCATTTTTGTTCAGCAAGTAAAATGCATGCTCAATCAGATTCAGGTCAGGTGATTGACTTGGCCATTGCATAAAATTCCACTTCTTTCCCTTAACAAACTCTTTTGATGCTTTTGCAGTTTGGGTCATTGTCCATCTGCACTGTGAAGCACTGTCCAATGAGTTCTGAAGCATTTAATTTCAGCTTTAATTTGAGGGTATTTACTTACAAATCAGGTGAATGGTGTAGGAATAACAAGTTTGCATATGTGCTTTACACTTGTTGAGGGACCAAAAGTAATTGGACAAGTGGTTACTCAGCTGTTCCATGGCCGTTCTCAGCTGTTCCATACAATGTGCAGATAAAAGGTCCAGAGTTAATTTCAAGCTTGCTTTTTGCATTTGGAATCTGTTGCTCAAGATGAGATTCAAAGAGCTGTCACTATTAGTGAAGCAAGCCATCATAAGGCTGGAAAAAAACAAATTAACCCATCAGGGAGAGAGATTTCCCGGAAGAAACAACAGTGTCTTATAAGATGCCCTACGTCTTATTTGTGGGGGATGTCTTATTTTCTCATGAAGAAGAATATGGCACTGGGGTATCAGGTTGGGGGGATCACTTTAAATGACATAGGAGGCATCAGAGGGGGAACTAAAATTGCACAGGAGACACAGAGGTGGATTACTATTTTAGTATCCCCTTCTAAACCTCCTGTGTCATTGTGATTGCCCCCTCTGATGCCCCCTGTCCAGAGTTACAGTACTATATCTTCGGGGGTGCCTTATTTTCTTGGGGATGTCTTATATTTCAGCGTGAGGAAATAATGTAAGGGGGCCTTATTTTCAGGGGAAACAGGGTAGCAAAAACATTAGGAGTGGCCAAAACAACAGCTTGGAACATTCTTAAAAAGAAGGAACGCACCGGTGAGCTCAGCAATGCCAAGAGACCCAGAAGACCACGGAAAACAACTGTGGTCGATGACCACCAATGATTCTTTCCCTGGTGAAGAAAACACCCCTTCTGGAACGACATTCTATGGACAATTTGCACTAGAGTGATGGGAAGAGAATGGGGAAGGAAAGAAACTGCCTATGATCCTAAGCATACCACCTCATCAGTGAAGCATGTGGTGGTAGTGTCATGGCATGGGCCAGTGGAACTGGTTCTCATGTATTTATTGATGATGTGACTGCTGACAAAAGCAGCAGGATGAATTCTGAAGTGTTTCCGGCAATATTATCTGCTCATATTCAGCCAAATGCTTTAGAACACATTGGATGACGCATCACAGTGCAGAGGGACAATGACCCATAGCATACTGCAAAAGCAAGCAAGAGTTTTTTAAGGGAAAATAAGTGGAATGTTATGCAATTGCCAAGTCAATCATCCGACCTGAATCCGATTTGTTTGGTGAATACAAAACTGAAGGGAAAGTGCCCCAAGAACAAGCAGGAACTGAAGACAGTTGCATTAGAGGCCTGGCAGAGCATCACCAGGGATGAAACTCAGTGTCTGGTGATGTCTATGCGTTCCAGACTTCAGCCTGACTGCAAAGGATTTGCAACCAAGTATTAAAAAGGTCTAGAGAAAAGTATTACCACTACTGTCTTATATAGGGGAGGCCACCATCCCAAATTACATATACAAGAAGGGGGGGTGGAGGGGAAGCGAGTTCCGAAAATTAATCGGACCCAGTGTCCTTCCAAAGTTTTTTTCTCTTAGCCCAGGGGCAGAGACGTGGGGACTTTATATGTGGCCAGCCCAACCCTCAGATGCCACCTCAGATTGAGGGTTTGACATGAAGAACGTAGTGTCAGTATATATCAACACAATCACATAAACGTTAAAAAAAATTTGAATATCACATTAAAAGTGTCTTTTGCATTAATTAGCTACCAGATGTCCAAGGAGCATTTTAAAAAAAAGCCTTTAATGGTTTTCACATTCTGGGTCGTATCCTTAATTTACGCGGATGTCTGCTGATCCATGTGACACACCTAGTTGCTTTAGAGTGACCATAGGATTATCAAGGATCCACTACCTCCAGGATCCACTACCTGTTGATATATACTGACACTACGTTCTTCATGTCAAACCCTCAATCTGAGGTGGCATCTGAGGGTTGGGCTGGCCACATATAAAGTCCCCACGTCTCTGCCCCTGGGCTAAGAGAAAAAAACTTTGGAAGGACACTGGGTCCGATTAATTTTCGGAACTCGCTGCCCCTCCACCCCCCCTCCTTGTATAAGTATTAAAAAGGGAAAGTTTATGATTATTCTGTCCCATTACTTTTGGTCCCTTAACAAGTGGGAGGCACATATGCAAACGGTTGTAATTCCTACAGCGTTCACCTGATTTGTATGTAAAGACCATCAAATTAAAGCTGACAATCTGTTGTTAAAGCTCATTTTGTTTCATTCCAAATTCATTGTAATAGTGTATAGAGCCAAAGCTGTTAGAAATGTGTCAATGTCCCAATAGTTATGGACCTGACTATATATGTGTGCATATTAACCGCCCTAGCGTTATGGACGGCAGCACCACGTCCAGCGCTCCAACTGCTACTATCGCACTGGACGAGGTGCTGCCGTCCAGTACAATGCGGGGCTCTGGGAGAGCGCATACTCACGCTGTCCTGTGTCCCCTTCATGCGACATGGCTGCTCGGTTGCTCGTGTCTTCCTCCCCCCCGCTCCGAGTGACGTGATGACGTCACTCGGGGAGGCGGCGGGAGATTTGTACAGTAAATAGCATGAAAGCAGTTTTCTTTTTTTTTCTTTTTTTTTCCAATAACTTTTATTGAGAAAATATTTTTCCAAACATTACAGAATAATAAAGTACAAGAGATACATAGTACAGGGAAATAATGGGGGAGGGGAAGCGGGGATATATGACACACAAAGGTCAACAGGGAAAAAACAAGCCAGATTGCAAATCACATCCAGTTGCATATAAATCATGGAAATAAAGCACACGCAAGAAAACACACACAATATTAAATCAGGTCAATTTGAGCTGTTGGAACTCTACTGAGTCTTCAAAAAGGTGCCAGCGCAACCACATCTTATTGAAAACCTTCAACCTATCCTTTTTGCTATAAATCAGTTGTTCCATTTCACAAAATTTTTGCACAAATTGCAATTGTCTGAGCCAGTCTCCCAATGTAGGGGGTGAGGGAGTGGCCCATTTTCGGGGGATTAAAGTTTTGGCTGCAATTATCATATGTCGCTCAAGCGACTTGTACTTCAAAGTGATCTGTTGTTCCCGACAGTGTAAAAGAAACAGTGCGGGGGTGAAGGGGAGGTCCTTCCCAAGAATGTGTGAAATCCATTTGTGAATATTCCGCCAGAAACTAGCAATATGTCTACAGGTCCAAAAAATGTGTAAGAGCGTACAGGATGGGTCATTGCACCTCCAACATGTGGAGGGGGTTGCAGGGAAGAATTTGTTCAGGAGAGCTGGCGTGCGGTACCAATAGGATAGTAACTTATAGTTAGTCTCCTGCTGCCTAACACTAAACAAACTCTTGTGGGCCGACAACCATATTGTTTCCCACTGGGCAGAGGGGATCTGGACACCAATATCTTGTTCCCACCGAGCTTGGAGCACGGCAGTTCTGTGATGCAAGACCGGTTCAAGCATCTTATATAGTATTGAGATAAGATGTCTGGTTTGGCGTTTGTCAAGGCATATGGACTCAAAACTGTGAAGGTCCCTAGTGTACATCTCCCTCAGGGGTGTGCGGTCAAGCCAGTGTCTTAATTGAAAATACAACCACCAGGGGACTGAACCGGACAGGGCTAAGTCATTGAGATCCGAGCACTGCACAAAACTGCCAGTGGTGAACAAATCACGAATTCGCAGTTGGAAGGGGTCCTTCCAGATTTTCTGAAACTCCCAAGAGTTCCCCGGGGGAAACTCTGGGTTGCCGCAAATAGGAGAGAGAGGACTTGGAGGTGACGTAAGGGCCGAGCGGTTACCAGTAACATGGAATACTTTAAAGGTAGCGCAGATCAAGGGATGAGGGGCTATCACTTTCGGAGGGGTAGCGAGATGCAGCCAAATCAGTCCAGACAGCGATCTGAGCTGAACCCAGAGTTTAGTAGATTCGTAAGTGCACCAATCTTTAATGCGATTGAGATGTATGGCTTGATGGTATCTGGCTAGATCAGGGACTCCCAGGCCTCCTCTATTTCTCGATTGTAAGCAACGTCCAACTAATGCGAGGACGTTTGTGTCCCCAGATGAAGGCAGAGAGCAATCGATCTAAGTCAGTGAGGAAACAGGGATCTAGACTAATGGGTATCGTCTGCATTAAATAGAGCACACGGGGCAATATTATCATTTTTGTCACTGTTATCCTGCCCATCCAAGAAAAGGAGATCGCTCTCCAGGAGTGCAGATCTTTCTTAACAGAGTCCAGGATGGGTTTAAAATTCAACCGAAATAGTTGTGTCAGATCTCTGGGGATCAGGACTCCCAAATATTTGAAATGGGTATCATGCCACTGGAACGGCAGCCTCCGCTTAAGCTGGCATACCTCCTTGCGGGCTAGGGATATATTTAATGCTATCGATTTGGATGGGTTAATTTTAAAAAACGAAATTTCCTGGAATTCCTCAAATAAATTGAAAAGTTCTGTAAGGGAGTATAACGGATCAGAGAGGAAAAAAACCAAGTCATCCGCAAAAGCGGCCACTTTGAGGTCAGCATGTGGAAGTTTGAGGCCCCGTATGAGCCTACTACGTAGAATGGTGCGTATGAGAGGCTCCAGTGACAAAATGAAGATAGTAGGGGACAAAGGACAACCCTGCCTAGTGCCGTTAGTTATGGCTATGGAGTCAGAAAGGACTCCATTCACCTTAACCCGAGCCGAGGGCCGGAAGTAGAGGACCATAATCCAGGTAAGCATAGATTCCGGAAGACCAATAAAGCGAAGCACCTCCAGCATGTAGTCCCATGCCAGGCGGTCAAACGCCTTCTCAGCATCCGTTGACAGAATCATTATTTTCTGAGAAGAGTGCTGGGCCTCCCAAATCGCATCAATTACTAAGGAAGTGTTGTCCCTAGCCTCTCTTCCAGGGACAAATCCCACTTGTGCTGGGGATATCAGGGCTGGTAGATGAGGCAGCAATCTGTTGGAGATAATTTTTGTGAAAATTTTTAGGTCCACATTCAGGAGGGATATTGGTCTATAGCTCGCAGGTAGGGAAGGGTCTTTATCTGCCTTAGGGATGACAGTTATTTCAGCCATTAGAGATTGGGGTGGGATACCCTGTTCAACATTTAGAGAGTTAAACACACTCAAGAAGTGGGATTGCAGAGTGGCTTGAAATGTCTTGTAATACTGGGTATTAAAGCCGTCTGGGCCTGGGCATTTCCCTGGCTTTATCTGTTTGAGAGCTAGAGAGAATTCGGTTGGGGAGATCGGGGACTCCAATTCAGGAATGGCCGAGTCAGGAAGTTTAGGCATGCCCGAAAACGCTATATAATCCCGGAGTCTACTGAGTCTAGAATTGAGAGGTGGGAGATTCCGGTCTGCCTCACTCAGGTTGTACAGGGATAGGTAGTACTCCTGGAAACATCGTGCAATAGAAGGAGAGGACACTACTGTGGAACTCTGCTTGTTTTTCATTTTTGATATGGCTGCCCTAGCCCTTCTAACTTTAGTCGCCTGAGCGGTCAACCTGCTGCATCTGTCCCCTTCTTCATAATAAGTCCCAGTGCGCAGTGTGTGGGCACGTCTAATTTTGTAATTGATGGCAATTAAAAGTTCCTTCCAGGTCGCAATCAATTCTTGTAGGGTGCTGTCACATAAGGACAGTTTATGTTGCGACTCCAGAGTAGCAATACGCTGCGAGAGCTGGCGAACATGTTCCTGCCTATCCTTACGAAGTGCAGATGCCATGGCAAGAAGCTTACCTCTGACCACGCATTTATGAGCTTCCCAAACTATGGCAGGGGAAGTGTCCCCACCCGCATTCACAGAAAAATATTCCTTCAGAAATGAGTCAATCTCTTTCTCTCTAAGTTTGTCTGCTAATAGTTTAGAATTCAGTTTCCATTGGAACTGGGTTCTGTCTTTGTAAAAAAGGTCAAGAGTGGCCCCAACAGGAGCGTGGTCAGAGAGAGAGATAGACCCAATTGTGCTAGAAGTGAGTCTAGGAAGGTCGCGCTGAGTAATGAAAATGTAATCTAATCTGGAATATTTGGAGTGAACGGTGGAGTAAAATGAATAGTCTCTGGTGTCAGGGAATAATGTTCTCCAGGCATCGCATAAACTGAGATCAGTCAATTTGTGCTTAATAAATTTAAGAGTGCGGCACGGGATAGAGGACCGTTTGTTAGAATTGTCAAGGATTGGGTTCAGCATGAGATTAAAGTCCCCACCTAAAATTAGCATCCCTTCTGCAAAGTCTAGCAGCCTGTTGGCCACGGACTGCATAAAGGAAGCATGTCGTTTGTTCGGGAAATAGACCGTGGCAAGCGTTACAGCTGTATCCCTTATGGAGCCCTTCAGGAGTAAGAATCGGCCTTCTGGGTCTCTGATCTCCTCCTTCAACACAGAAGGGACGTCTCTATGAATGAGTAGTATGATGGTAGCGGGAGTGGAGTTTGGGCATATGATGCATCTTAAAGATGGAGCATGGCAACTGAAGGTTTAAGCCTCCTAAGTTCGCCTAGGATTTGGGACCTTTTTTGTGGGCTGTTAAGCCCTTTCAGGTTGAAGGACACTATTTTGAAGGGGTCACCCATGGCCTGATTAAGGGGAGGAGGGGGAGACAAACAAACCAACTAACTAATAAAAGGACACGAAGAAAGAGAACACTGTGTTCTCTACAGAAATGTAATAAACACCCTATACAGCAATGATAATTAGAAAAACCATCAATAATATAATGGCAGGAAACACGTCAGCTTTCAGCACTATAGTCAGGGAAATATCAAGGCTGACAATATGGCGGGTGTGTAGTAGGAGGTGGGTGGAAACCTGAAGGAGAAAGCCCCCTCCAGGGAGAGAAAGATACCGCTAAAGACCCTAGCAGGGGGAAGAAGTATCTAACCCAGTGTAAATCCACACCTCACTTGGGGGGGGTGAAACCGTAATCGTAACAACGATAAGAAACCTACTAAGTTAAAGTCCCATAAGGGACCTTGAGATTGAAGAAAAATCTATTTGAGTCCTGTCATGCAAGAGTTCTCATATATAGTACAAAAGAAATACATGAGCAAAGGAACAAAAAAGGGGGGGCCAAAAGCATAAAAGCATGAGAAAAAACATATGTCAACAAAAGACTGTAAATCGCAAACCTGTGTATAAAGCGTGGAAGTAAGTAGAACCGCATGGTGGCGGCAAACAATGCCTAAGTCCACTGGAGCTTTCTGAAGGAGTCCTCAGAATCAACAATATTTCAGTTGTAGAGTTTGCGCGGGGTGAAGTCGTCTCTACGTCGGTCAGCGCGAGAAGAGTAACGATCTCTTGGAGTACGTTGGCGCTTCGGGAGTGGGGATCTTGAGGGCCCCGCTCTGTCTTCTTCTCGCCGACGGTGGTGGGGCTGTTGCTGGGCATCAGGAGGTTCATCATCGAGGACCAGGTCATCTGGCGGGTGCAGAACATCCGCATACCAATCCGGCACCGGGATATTGGAAGTCCAAAGAAAGAAAGTCATCAGGCGTGCGAAGAGTGACAGTGGCACCTCGATGGATCACGTAGGACCTCCAGGATGGGGCGCAGGGCTCTGCGATGTTGGAGCGTGACTGGGGACAAGTCCGGAAACAGCTTAAGTTCAGCGTTGTGGTATAGAATGGATGCTCTTCCTCTGACTTTTTGCATAATACTTTCCTTCAAGGGGAAGTTGTGAAAACAGCATATGACTTCCCGCGGTAAGTCATCTCGAAGGTTGCGAGGTTTCAACGCTCTGTGAGCCCTGACAAATTCAGTGGGAGTGTCAAGCGGCCTTTCCAGGATTTTGTTAAAGATCTCAAAGAGAGCCGGTTGTAGTTGGTCTTGGGTGACTGTCTCCGGGAGGCCCCGGACTCTGATATTAGGACGGCGACCCCTATTCTCTTGATCTTCAATACGGCGGTGCATATGGAGCGTCAATTTGGTGGTATTAGTTTGTTGACGTTGAAGCGAGGTGATGTTAGCATCTCGCACCTGACCCGCTGTCTCAGCTGCAGACACCCTTCTATTAACATCTTGGATATCCAGGCGTAAATCCGCAATTGCAGACTGCAGAGAAGCTTTAATATCCGAAGCTAAAGAGGCAAGATCATCTTTGGTGGTCAGATGCTTCAGCATACCTTTGGTATAGATCTCAGGGTCTGACCTAGTGGAGTCACCGTCATCAGCGCTATCATACTCCCGGTCCGGAGACGCCGCAGTGTCACGTTTCTTTTGCGAGGTACGCGGTGTGCCCATAGAATCTGTTTTGGAGTGGAAAATCTCTGGTATATGTTTGCCCGATTGGGGAGCAGATCATAGTGAGGGGCCCTGAGAAGGGAGTTGTTTACTATTCTTGCCCATGATGCTCATGTAATGACAGGGTTACTTGAGTGGAGAGAGCTACGGTCGGCTAACCTTTACATTCACGTAGACATCAACTCAACCAAAATATCAAAGGTAAAGGCGACCGACCTCCGAGGCAGGGAAACAAAGTCGTTGGTGGTTGTAGCGGAGGTAACCTCAGAGCTCTCCGAATATTTTAGGTATCCAATCGTTGGTGGTGGAACAGGGTGCGCACTGCAACAGCTTGTGGAGGCCCCTAGGCTCTATGGAGCTTATACAGTCTAGACAATAGGGTCTCCTGTGGTCAGTGTCTGCAAACAATTTCAGTTGAGGAGCAGGTGAAAGAGGCCTGTCAGTCTTTGGTGTCTGTCAGTCTTTGGGGTCAAAAAAGCAGGCAATAATCACAGCTGTGCTGGGGACTGTAGGTCTAGCTGTAGATGTCCCTCAGGATTCTGGGCCCCAGTAGGCCAAAGCCTCAGCCTAGAGTTTGCAGTCCCAAGTTCAGGGGGGGTAAAGCACCTGAAACAAAGCTACCAGGTGCACAAAACTCACCAATAAGGTGGTTGCTGTTGTCCCTCAGCAAGGGGGTTACTGCAGCTGTCCTTCCTGTGCGGATAGTCGCCGTCTGTCCGGGCCGAGGTAGGCCAAAGCCGTGGCCTCGATTTTGGGGCTGGAGGAGGACGGCCTGAAGGGTGTCCCGAAGTGGCTGAGAAAAACCGCCCGCTGGTATAGGGGGTCTCTGCTGAACACACACACCCGGATTGGGGGCTCCCTCGCGTTGTATTGTGCCTGCAGGTGTGCCGAGG
>CM070040.1:23738693-23757522 GCA_036250615.1 Ptychadena robeensis | reverse complement strand
ATTGGACCCTTGTACGGACATATTTTGGGAAGTTACAGGCCTACGACATAAAGAAAAATTGAAGCATTGAACCATTGAAGTCTATGGTGCACTTTTGGTACAGAAATCTGGACCTCAGGAGTGCGCTAGGGAGGTAATATAAAAATAATAATATATCATTATTAATGTATGCACTCTTGTCCTGTCCTCATTTCCTGAATGAGGAAATGTATATGATGAGGCACAGTTTATATTGCAGTTTATATATTTAGCAATATTGCTAAACTAGGACATAACATCTGATGAAAGCATGTGTTAATGTTATTACTGTAAATAAGTGTAATAAGTTTACTTTCTTTGCAAAAGAAAGAAAATACGGTAAAACAGTCTGCCAACTGAGCTCTCTGTGTCTCCAATGATGATTGTGATAGGATACATACCTGCTGGAAGCTCCTTGTCTTCTAAGGAGATCAGCTGACAGGCCGGTGGTGGCAATCACTTGGTCACCCTCTCCCCGGCGATCCTCTAGCTCAGTGGTTCCCAAACTTTCCTTGCAGGGCCCCCCTTCTCTATATAGGAACATTATGGAGCCCCCCCCCCCCTCCCTATTCAAATGCATGTTAAAGCGGAAGTAAACTAAAAAAAAAATCCCCCACATACATGACATGGGCACCTGTCAGCAGTTACATCTGTGAAAACTGCTACACAGAGAAAAAAAATTCTGTTGAACATTACTAAGGTGCCCCTCCCCTGCAGGCATATTTATCAATCCCAAAGGGTTTGGTATGGGAGGACAGTTCTGGTCCTTCCAGAGATCTATGTGCTGCAGTTTGCATAGGAGACAGGAGTGAAGCTGAAGGAGGTCACTGCTGCCGGTTCAGCAATGTCTCCTCTACACTTCCTCCACAATCACCTTACAGATGACACTTCCATGTCTGGGAGGGTTCTCATTCATGCAGATCATGGTATATAGAGGATGAGGACAGACATGAATGGGTTACTGGGTGTAATATATAATATCTTATTACTCCTCTGCTGCTGGTCCAGCAATGTCTCCTCTACACTTCCCCCACAATCACCTCACAGATGACACTTCCATGCCCACCCTAGGGGGGCCCGCCCCTCGGTTTGGGAACCACTGCTCTAGCTGGAGATGAGAAGGGTCACACTATACACAAAGTTCTGTGGAATAGTGGGGAAGAATTCTGTGGAATTCACTGGGGGTGGCAGACTGACCCAGGCAGCCTCCTTAACCTTCCAGTAGGGAAGAATGGATGGCCGCCAGTACAGAAAATACGGTAAAACAGTCTGACAACTGAGCTCTCTGTGTCTCCAATAATGATTGTGATAGTATACATACCTGCTGGAAGCTCCTTGTCTTCTAAGGAGATCAGCTGACTCTTTTCTATATAGGAACATTATGGAGCACCCCCTCTCTATTCAAACGCATGTTAAGAATGAGGGCCCGCGTCCCCCTTGAATTCCTTCGTGCGCCCCCCAGTTTGGGAACCACTGCTCTAGCTAGAGAGGAGATGGGTCACACTATACACAAAGTTCTGTGGAATCACGAACTCCACTGGGGTGACAGACCCAGGCAGCCTCCTGAACCTTCCAGTAAGAGGAAGGGAAGAATGTATTGCCGCCAGTACACTTTACCCCATGTGGCTCCCCTGCTACTCTTCCCTCACCTCCCCTTGGTGTTGCTGGGAGGCTGGGGCTCTGCGTTTGCTCCTGTGGGCTCGCTCGGTGGGAGATTACTGATCAGCGTTACACCCTATGTATCATTTGTTCAGATATTTTAAAGTTTTTTGCTGGTTGTTGAAATCTCTTGAAGAAGCAATAACGTGAATCATGTCGAGAGCAGACACCTTGCCAGCAACTTGTGACGTATATGTACTTTATTGTTTATACCTACCTTGAACCATGGATGTTATAGGGACTTGATAACAAGTCATAGACCTACAAAATACTGTACAAATATGGACTATTAGTGCCGGTAACGTCCCAGGAGGCCTAGGCTCCAGGTGTGGGTGGGGGGCAGGTGGGGTCTCTCTTCTCCCTTCCCCTCATTTTAGCTTTTAAAGCCCCCCTTAAGATCGATCTATACAATCTCCATTAGATCTACACACAACTGTGTAGTATAGTGGCCTCCCTGTTGGAATACATAGTGATTGGAAGGTTTAGAAAGCTCCTCATATTACATGGTTTTGGTAGAACAAAATCTGATTGTACAGAAATTGTATGGAAAGATTGTAAGGTGCATGGGGGGCTTTAGATATAGTATACATACCTATCAACCTTCCAGTTTTGACCAGAAAAGTCAAATTTTTTATGTGGATTTCCCGGCCAAATCCAGATTTCCCTGATTTTTTTAAAATGCAGTATTTTAGCTGTGAGAGGGCGTTACTCCCCCTGCTAATGTCCCACCTCACACATTATCAGCACAAGCTTTTGTCCATGGATAGTGCTGCACAAATGGGATGGGAGATGGCATTCATGTCACGCACCAATGTATCTAAAGGCATTTTGTTTTAAATTTAACATAAAGTAAAAAAAAAAAATTCACTTTCTGTCCTAGAAACACAAAACTAAAGTTTGTGGACAGGTAAGCCATACTTCATCCCTACAGTCACCCCCTATTCTCTACCTCCTCATACAAGTGACAGCATTTGAGGCATGCTGATAAGCAATGTCCTTGCTCCTTATATCCTGGATATGCCCCAGGGCTAGAGCAGGTGGCAACTTTAAAAAAAATGCCACTAGCTAACTTTGTGTAAGTCCCTGAATATGGTATCATCACCAAAATTGTAGGGAAGGGTCCTGGGATAAAAAACAAAACGATTGCTGTATCTGATCTGGTATTTTTTTTTAATTGGGTTGAAAATTTTCATGTAACAATATTGATTAAAATTTAAACTTAATTTATGCAGCAACGATGTGTGCTGAGCAACATTTTTGTTATGGCGTTCCCACAACGCTTCCCTACCATTTTGGTGATGATACCATGTTCATGTGTACAATCAACTCACATTTGCAATTTGTCTACATTTCGCCACTATCTCTTCCCAAGACGTTTTCTGTTTTTTTATTTGTGGTTGTCTTTCTTCACTTTTTGTGAAATGCATAACATGTTTACAAGACAATATCATTTCACAAGCTGGTATCATGTTTGTTGCACCACTAATTCCAGGCATTGTTTGTTGTGTAATAAGCACACATTCTGTCTGATATTTTGTTTGTATTTTCTTTACCTTCCTTTCCTGGAGTTGGGGTGCCCTAGGTTTCCATATGACATGGTCCATTTGAATCCATTGGTGGCCAGTTCGGTCTGAATGGCCAGAGGGAGTGGCACACCCATCCTGACCACATCCAGGTTGGTTGCTTTCATATACTTATGTACTACGTATCTTTTGATCCTAAGGGCTTTGACCGTTGTCCTCACTGAGGGGTTGTTTCCATTGATGTGATCCCGCGTGTTTGCAGCCGCCGCCGCAAACAACCGCATCCATTGGAAACTTCAATATAGTTTCCACTGGTGCGGTTGTGTGCGTTCGCGTGCGGATGCGGTTTAGGGAGCGTTTCTGAACGCTAGCTGCAGCGTTTTGAAACGCATCCGCGCCCCAACCGCATCTGCATTAAAAAAAAATCGCTGATGATCTAACGCATGATGATCTAACGCATGATGATCTAACAGATTAATTATATAATGGCCAGTTGTTCAATAAATACAATTGTAACTTTTAATGGTTTTAGGCCCCCATACACTTTACAATCTTACCATACAATTTCTGTACAATCACCTTTTCTTCTACCAAAACCATGTAATATGAGGACCTTTCTAAACCTTCCAATCACTATGTATTCTATCAGGGAGGACCCGGCACTATATAGTTGTTGGTAGATCTAAAGGAAATTGTATGGAGTGATCTAAAGGTGTATGAGGAACTTAAGTGACTGATATAATTATATCAGGGTGCCAGGAAAGCCATTGCAATTTAATTCGGTCTAGCTATATACAGTATGTTCTAGGCATGGCACCATCATTGGCTTCATGAAGGGGTGAACTAACATATCTATGTATGAATTCAAACACATACCCTTATATACGCAAGATGAAAGTCGCAACATTTCACATGTGGACTTTGTAAATTAATGGCAAAGCCCCTGAATATGATATCATCACTAAATTGTTGGAGATGAAGAGAAGGGTTGTGGAACATATTTTTAAAATGGTATTGCTCTAGCGTACATAGTTTTGCATAAATTAGGTTCTAATTCAAGTCACTTTACTTTCTCACTTAAATTTGAACCTAATTTATGCAAAAAATACATAAGCTAGAGCAATACGATTTTTTTCTACAATGTTCTCCAATCTCCAAATTTCCAGCAATTTTAGTGATATCATATTGAGGAAGTTAGAAGTCAGCTAGTTGAAAGATGATGGATGGCAAGCCAATGGTATAAACATGGCCGGGACAGCCAATGTTACAATGTAGGTTTGCCATCCATGGTGTACATGAATAGAGAATTTGACTTGACTTTGAACCTAATTTATTCAAAACTACATTTGCTAGAGCAATACTTTTTTTTTCATGAACACATTGGATGTTTAGTGTAGGCATGAAGGAACCAATGCAGCCATAACATCTAGGAACCAGTAAGCTGCAATAGATTGTATTTTTGTTGTTGGTTAAGGATATAGTTTTAGTTGTCAGAATAAAAAATGTCAGTAAGCGATAGTTACAACAGTCACATTTTCAGTTACATTTCACCAAATAAAAATTTTCTGGTTATTTACAAGAAATCAGATACATGGAATGCTAATTTTATTATACCAATGTATACTTCTGATTGTAGTGTCTTGTCCTGTTGATGAAGGAGCTGACTTTCCAATGTGAGGAATATACCTTTAGGATTCCGCCTTTGTTTCAAATCTGGTGGCAGGTGAAAATGTTGAATATACTTTTAATTTTTTTGCTGGTGATAGAGAATAAAACAGTTACAAAATGTTCTAAAAGAGATATATAGACACCTATAATTTGTTATTTGACCTAGGTTCTAAATCCTATTTACCTATGCAAATTTTCAGGATATATAAACATTTATTTTAGTGAACTACTTTTTAATTAATATACACAAGGAAGAATAAGAAATACACATATGTTCAGATAAGGGAAAGGATCAGTAGAGGTTAAAGTGGATGTACACTCTATATGTAAAAATGACATATGTAAAATTGAAGTTTGACTTACCTCTGAGCTGGTATGATGGTGGCTTACGGCTCCACGATCTTAAAATAATATACTTACCTGCTGTTCAGTGGAATCGTATGAGGGATTGCATCTTTATTCCCCAGGCTTTCATAGGGTTAACTCAGGGTGCAATATCGCAGGTGGCCACTGGGGGCATTCAATGTTTTTCTATGGGAATATTCCTCAATATACTTTCATTGAATTACCGAGATGACAGAATTACCCAACGAACACTTCGCTCTCATGACGTCCAGCCTCGGCTATACGTAAGCAGGACCAGGAAGTAAAGGGACGCTGCGGGGGATCTTCTTAAATCACTCATTACAGGTGAGGTTTTTTTTTGCATTGCTCCCTATTATCGGTACTGCTAGTGCCATTAATGTGTAGATCATTTCCTGGTGGGTAGGTCCACTTTAATATTACATTTGTGAAGTTTTCACAATAAACTTTATTTATTTCCAGTAAAATAAATAAATATTTTCTAATTTCAACCTTCCTCTGTAACGCCCCCTGTCATAGAAAACCTTCTGGCACCATCTCTCTTGCAGGGCTTGAAATGCCAGTCCAAGCCTCATCTCCCTTTGATGCAAAGGCTCTGTCCTATAGAGGCAAGAAGCTGAGGAATGGTCCACCGACCTGACACAAGGAATAGAGGAGGAACATGAGCATACAGTTAGGTCCATAAATATTGGGACAGAGTTAACTGTTTTCCTAATGCTGGTTCTGTACAATTAATTGTAAATGAAACAACTCAGATGTAGCTAAACGTCAGACTTTTATTGTTAAAGCAGACCTACCACGTGGTAGGTTACTCTGCACTGATAGCATCTCAGAAAAATCACCGCCCTCACTGCGTGACGTTTCACCAAAGCGCGAGGTCATACAACTGAAAGTTCCCCAGTGGCTGTATGAGGAACTTTCTGGCAGGGACCTGTCAGCAGTGCGAGGTGCTACGCCAGAGACAAGCAACCAATCCCCATCTCCGGCAGTGAAGAGTGAAACTCTGGTATTTTTTTCTTTTTTTGTGTGTAGCAGTTTTATCTGATGTAAACTGCTGACAGGCGAGTAATATGTCTATGTAATGTATGTGTCTTTTTTAATTTTGAGATTACATCCACTTTAATTCAGTGTGTGGAAATAACAGATTTCAAAGAAATGTGAGGAACTAAAGACTTTTTTTTTTTTTTACAAAATACTTCATTTCAGGCTCAGAAGTAATTGAACAATTGACTCAATAGGGGCAGGTGTGTGCAATTCCTTCATTATGTCATTATCAATAAAGCAGATAAACGTTTTGGAGATCATTTGATGGGGCTGCTTTTACATGGAATATTTTTGTGTGAACAAGTATGGGGTCAAAGGTGCTTTCCAAGCAGGTGAAACAACAGGTGTCCTAAGCTGCAAAACCAGAAACAAAACTCAATTGCTACAACATTAGGAGTGGCAAAATCTATAGTTTGGTACATTCTGAGCAAGAAAGAAAGGAAGACAACAGAGGTGAATGATAGCAGAATAATTTCATGGGGAAAAGAACCCCTTTTCACAACCGCCACAACACTCCCCAGGAGGTAGGTGTAACAATATAGAAGTCTATTATAAAAAGAATACATGAGAGTAAATATAGAGGGTCAAGTGGAAGGTGCAAACCACTCATAAGCCCCAAAAATAGAAAAAAAAAGTCAGGGGCGTAGCTAGAAATGACTGGGCCCTATAGCAAAAATATTTATGTCCCCCTCCATCCCAACCTGTCACTCCAATCCCTGCCCTTCAAGGAGTGGTGGGCCCCCTTGTGAATATGGGCCCCATAGCACTGCTATAGTGGTTCCTACGCCACTGAACACAGTACAGGAAAAACATTATTTGGACAATTAAAACCCAGATCAACCAAAATAATAGTAATCTGTAAAAGATGGAGGAGTGATGCAACTGGTGTGTGGGGGGTCATGGCTGCCAGTGGGACTGGAATACTAGAATTGTTTCGATCATGTGACACAGGACAGAAGCAGCAGAATCAATTCTGAGGCGTCAGAGACCTACCGTCTGCTCTCATCCTACAAAATGCTGTCACGTCAATTGGGAGACATTTCATAATACAAATGGACAATGACCCAATACATACAGCCAAAGTAACCCAGGGGTTTATTCAATCCAAGAAGTGGAATATTCTTTAATGGCCAAGTCAGTCACCTGATCTAAACCCAATTGAACTGCACTTGCTGCACTTTCACTTGTTGAAGACTAAACTTTGGACAGAAATTCCACAAACAAACAGCAACGGAAAGCTGTAGCAGTAAAGACCTGGCAGTAGGGAACCCAACATCTGGCGATGACCGTGATTTCAAGATTCCCGGCTGTCAGCACCAACAAAGGTTTTTCCAACTATTAAGCGCCCCATACACGTTTAGATCTTTACCCGTTTTTGTAGCCGAACAACCACGTGTGATTACATCCTCACGCGTGGTCAATCGGCCTGAAAAATCAGGGAAAAATCGGGCCGTGCACCCTTTGCATGCCAGCCCTAAGGGTATGTCTCTTCTGTGTTCTTGGCCAATCGCAACCGCATGTGATCCTACAATGGGGACAAGCCCATTGAAACTATTGTAGCCGTTTGGCGGGCGAATCCGCCGGCGATTGAAAATCGCAGACGATTAATCGCCTAAGTGGGAACATAGCCTTATGCTTTTGAGCTTTAGATTTCCACCAGATTTTCCGGCCTATCAACTTCCAAAAAATCCGGTGGAAATCTAAACGTGTATGGGAGGCTTTAGAAATCCACATATTGAATTTGTCTGAAATTAAGTGATAAAAAAGTCTTCCATGCCTCACATTTCAGACAATCTTTGTGTACAACCCTCTGAATAAAAGCCAAAACTCTGCAGTACAACTGCATCTGGGTAATCTAATTTAAAATAAATTGTGGTAATTGTGGTAAAATGTAAAAAAAAGTTGTCTAAATATTTATGGACCTTACTGTAGGTGTAAGTAACAAAAACCCCTTTGCAGGCTTAGAAAATGTTTAGCCATTTAGATCAA
Organism: Ptychadena robeensis; assembly: GCA_036250615.1. Lineage (NCBI taxonomy): Eukaryota > Metazoa > Chordata > Amphibia > Anura > Ptychadenidae > Ptychadena > Ptychadena robeensis. The sequence goes on along the minus strand of CM070040.1, from coordinate 23,749,258 downwards.
TGTTAATGATATTTTTTCCATAGTAGCAGCCTGTCTTGTTTTGATTATACATCGGGACCCCTCCGCTAAGCGTATTGCTTGGCGGGGATCCTGATGTAGCACATAGACTTTACCTGCTCGGCGGATGCTCTGTTTACACATCGGCCGATTCAGAGGCTCAATGTATTCCACTTCTTGTATCGACGGAACAGCTCGGCGCAGTGAAGACACAGCATCCACCGAGCAGGTAAGTCTTTGTGCTACATCGGGACCTCCCGCCAAGCAATGCGCGACGTATAATGGAAACACTAGTGATCACTAGGAGTTTTATTTAAGGTTGCGATGTGGTAGCTCTAATATGATGCAACTCTATACCTAGATGTTCTGTGATTGCAGGTCTGAAGACATAACATGGCTCTGACAAATGATGTAATACATATAATTAACTTACATTACAGAGAAGTGGGAGCGTCAGTGGAGCAGAAGTGATGGCAGCACAACCATTGGAACGATTCCCCATACTGCTGCAGAACCTGTTAAGAAAAGACAGAAACAATTCTGAGAAATAATGTTATTGTGATTCTTTAGTCTTCCTCACGGACCTCCATCACTGATATTCTCACCAAGCAGAGCATTTAGGATGTTGAAGCATGAAATGTAACTGCTCATGGTGAGGAGGACTTTAGGGTCAACCCAACCAACCATTTTTGGTTTTGTATACAGTACATCTTGTATGTTTGTGGTCCCAACTCCATGTAATTGTGAAAGTGGTTGTCACTAAAACAAGTAAACATAGATGCCACTAAGATTGCCAGATCCTCTTTACAATTGTTTTGTAGATTATCTTTTTCTATCTAAAGTGTAGTGACAAGGAATTGCAAGGCAGGGGTAGCGCCCCCTTTAAGAAAATGGACCATGATGCCCTGGGGCCTAGAGCTGATATAAGGGAGGAGACACCCCCAGGGTGGTGCTCAGTGGGGAAGGCTCTGATGGTGACGTAGTAACTGGGCAAGCTATCCGCTCCCAGGCCTACCTCCCACAACCAATGAGTCCTGCGTGCGGGCAGCCGGCGGGCATAATTACACACATCTATCCTGTCAGCCACAGTTACATAGAGGGACAGCCGTTCCAGAATTGCGCCAGTTTCAGCCCACTGGTACTCCAGAAGAGCTTGTCCCCACTTGCGCATCTGGACGCTGCGGCCGCCTGAGGTGGGTCTGAAACACGGACTTCACAATTGCAGCCAATTCCATCCATAGACATGGATGGATGTGATTTTTAACCGCATCCATTCACTCTCTATGGATGCGATTCGGGGCTGGCTGCATTGACCTGAATGTTAGAAAAAATGTGACGTCGGCCGCGCCGTTACCGCTTGTGGGGACAAGCCCTAATAGACTGCACCGTTGTAGCCTTCGGACTAAGTAGTTAAATCTTTGAATTTTTTACATTTTGTTTGCATTTGATACTTTTGCGAGACCCTGTTCGACCTCAACGTTAAAGTTAAGTTTAATAGCAGTGCAGACACACTGGTCGATTTTTCATTTGATTGCCGAACGATCATAATGCACACTTGCAGCAATCGATAGTTCTGGAATCTAACAGGGCCATCGAACAGGGAACCAACATGTTGGTAAATCCCTGTTTGATCGCCATTACTTTGGATGTGGACTCTGTACACATGTAAAAATTATGGTTATAAATGTATTTTCCAAAAAAATGTAATCAGTAAAACTGACCAGAATAGGATGGTTATTAGATGGTTTAGATGGTTAGATCATTATAAGATGGTTATGGCTTCAGAGCAAGAGAGGTGAGTATGGCTTCAGAGCAAGAGAGGTGAGTATGGCTTCAGAGCAAAAGATTTGTAGTGAAGCTCCTTTTTCTCTCTAAAAACAATGTCTGGATTTGGACTGGATTGAATATGGAAGTGCCATCACTAGTATTTATGGGATATAAGGGCTTGTTTCCATTATACTTTGGGACCCCTTCGCTAAGCATATATACTTAGCAGGGATCCCCACGTATCCCACAGACATTGCCTGCTCGGTGGATGGTCTGTTTACACATCCACCGGTGCAGATGCTGAACGCGCTCGACTACATTCAACCTTACCACGGCGGAGTGGCTCGGTGCAGTGAAGACAGAGTCTCTGCCGAAAAGGTAAGTCTATCTGCTACGTCAGGGACACCCGCTAAGCATATACGCTTAGCGGAGGGGTCCCGACGTAATGGAAACATAGCCTAAGATCCTTCAGTGGATGCCCAAAACAAAGCTAAACATTGTTGAAATCAGTCGAATTAAATAAATCCCATGTTGTAAATAAGAGAAAAATAACCCCCAAATGATGATCACACATAGGTCCTAATGTTGGTGTAAGTGGAAGAATAATATGCACTATTGGGTCATAAAATAAGCCCATTTGTTGGTGTCAGTGGCATAAAATGAACATAATGTTTTCATTAGTGGGGTTATAAAGTGAAAGGGGGGTTTCCACATCCGCTATGCGTATTGCTTGGCGGGAGGTCCAGATGGAGCACATTCATTTACCTGCTCGGCGGATGCTGTGTTCTCACAGTGCTGAGCTGTTCCGCCAATGCAGGGCTGAACGTAGTGGAGTACGTTGAACCTCTGCATCTGCGGATGTTTGAACACAGCATCCGCTGAGTAGGTAAGTGAATGTGCTCCGTTGGGATCCCCGCCAAGTAATGCACTTATTGGAGGTGGTCCCGACGGATGTGGAAACCCCCCCCCCCCCCTAAGTGTAGTGTATTTTTTCAGGTTGGCATACAGTAAAAAGTAATTAGAAACACTGTCAGATTCTTTTGTGGTTTATGTACATGTCTGGAAGCTTCTACAGCTGGATCTTTATTTTGAGCCACCACCAGAGAGAAAATGTTCCACATCTTAAATCTCCCTGTGACAACTGTCTGAGATAGGATCTCCATCACATTGGAAAGATGTCCTCATATTTCCTATTTAGTCTACACAAGAGGACATGAAGGAAAATTGCTTCTAATCAACACATAAAACAAAGTATGAAGAACACTTAACTCTCTACTTACACAGGGTGGTCCCTCCGCTCCTTATCATGCGATTCTGCAATTCAGTAGACACTGGATCAACAGTGGTGGTCTGAAGAATAACTGAAACTAATGTAGAATTTTCATTTTTCTGAAGGCCCAGTATAGAGGTGGATTTGCTATCATAATAATAATCTAAGTATAGTTTGGCAGTGCCATTTTCTGCCACTAATGGTGTGCTAGAGAAACCAATGGACCTTCCAACATTTATTGTCACCCAGAGTCCCCCAGTGATGTTGATGGAGTAGACGTGGCTTATTCTGTAATTTGTGAGAACTCTGATAGAAAAGATGATCTGTGGATCTGGGCAGGAGGTCTTCATGTTGGATTCAGCGCTGGTAGGAGTAATGCAAATGGAGGCATTTTTCTCAGCTGTGATAGAAACCAGAAGAGGATATCGGTGGGAGAGCTGAAATGGTGATGATACAATATCTGTGGTTCCAAGCTGGAAGGGAGGTACCATAACTTGCGTAAACAAAGTATGGATGATAGCAGACTTCTTTTGCACTTGAGCTGCAGAGAGAAAATAATAAAATTCATGAGTTCTGGAAAGCCGAACAGCCTATAGTTTGTAAAAATCCTCCAAAACCTAAGTAATCTTTTTTCTTTGTTCGATACACCCAGTATACAAATGTAGCACCCCTCTGGTAAGTGATAGTGCTAAGGGTTAATGTTGTCCTCTCTGGCAGGTGCAGGCATGTTAAGTTTCCCTCCAGAATTTTGGCGTGAAATGTATCAGCCCTGATCTGCCGGAGATTACATTTGGGATGGTAAATAACCCAACATCTGCTCATATTTTGCGCAAGATATTTTGGAGGGAGAAAATTCATCCCTCTGGAATGTGGGTGATATGTCTGAGGTGTATAAAAAGGTAGGTTCAGCTCACTTTGTGTCTTCAGTGACTCCAGGGATCCCCCTTGGCCCTGTTGGTCTGTGAACAGGTTTCCAAGTTAACCTGTGGGTCTGCCTAAAGCCCCCCATACACATCTAGATTTTCTGTTCAATCAACTTAAAAAGATAATTTTTTGGGGGTCAGGGAAATTGGTGATTGATTGTATATTTGCCAACTGTAGTAACAGATATATGATCAACTTTTTTGGGATTGACTGAAGTGTAATCAATTTCAATAAAACAATCAAAATTTACCAGCATGTCCAATAATTTTTCAGTCATTTTTTTTCCAAATTTTTATTGTTTTAGGTTGATCTAACCATGTGGGCTGCCATAGATTTTCAATCAATCAACACAAATAATGGATTGACTTAGGTTGATTGGATGAAAAATCTAAACGTGCACCTGTCACCGGTTTCTACGGGATCTGCTTTGTTGCTAAAAAGGGTTCCAAGCTGCCAGAGTTGAAGGGGCCAGTGCCATAGATCACCCAGGGTTAAGGGGAGAACTGTTTAGGAGGAGGAAAGAGTTCATTGTTCCTGGCAGCTCACAAGCCTTTCAGGTTACAAGTGTCAGGAAGAAGTGAGTAGGTGTCCTGCTGCCAGTCTGCTGCAGTCTGTATCCAGTGAAAGCCTGCTCCCTAACCCTCTCTCCCATAGGACTGTGAATAGTTAATAAAGTTGGCATCTGGGAACAGATACCAATGGCAGACCACCACTAAGAATAAAGGGCACAAGATCCAGTTGAGACAGATGCACAATCAAAGACAGAGCAGGACATCAACAAGATGAAATCCAAGTGAAGTATCCATAGATCAGGCAAAACAGTGGTCATGGTCAAGTTAGGTCTGTCATGAGGAAGCAAAGCCCTGCCTGCACTAAGTAAAAACAATGGAAGGCTGTGCTGGAAAAAAAATGATCTGTAGGAAGACAAAAAAGAAAAATATGTGTTATCCTTGATTCTTTTCTATTTATTGTTAAAGTTGTAGGTGGTCCCCAAGTTCTATCTTACCAAGGAACACACATGCATAGATATGGGCTAGAATGATGGCTGCCTTGAGCGCTGTGCACTCTCGCGGACATCTATCTGGCCCATATCTAATGCGGCCATTCCAGGATCAATCAGTCCCGCTCGAAAACAGGGATGTCAGACATGACCGTAAACCATGGGTCCCCATGCAAAGCATTGTTGGAGCTGGATGAAACAGCAGTGCTGTGTCTCCAGCTCTTTTGATGTCGGACAGCAGCGCGATGGCGTCATCTGGCTGCTGCCTGGAATCTTGAACAGCTCGTATATCGAGCCCTGTGTTCAGCCGCCAACTACACAGCTATGTACAGAGATTGCAAATTTTTGGGCAGCTGACAATCACAACTACCCATATATACTCCAATCACCAGTAAATTGAGAAGAAAAAAAAGCTACATCTACCTGCTGCAGAACATTTTACTCAATGTGGACATAAGCTTTATCAACTGAGATAACTGATTATGGATACATTCCCAGGAGGAAATGGGGAATAAATCACATTTGGCACATTGTCTATATTGTCTGTAGTTGTATTTAATATCGGTTACTGTTGCAGAAAACACAATATCAGTTCCTGTTACAGAATAAGACATCAAGTGTAAGACATCTTACACTTAAAAATTATTAAACAAGTCTCGTGCATTCTTAGTCTCCCGTAAAGTTATAGACTATGAACCCAAAAGCAGGCCAGATATTCGCCTAAAATTAACTATTATGAAAAACAATTAACTAAAATAACAATTTCACATGGAAGACTCACACAATTCTGTCAAATCTTTACATTTATTGTGTGAACAAACATTTTTTAGACAACCACCACCCATGAGAAGGTGCTTCCTTAGCCTTCCCTAAAGTTATAGAATATGTGCCCAATTGGCTAAACATTTTATAACCATACCTAAACTAAAAAAAAACAAAAAACAGAACAGAACAAAATAAATAAATTAATTCATTATTGAAGATTGGGTGAGGATAAATAATTTCATTGGTCATTGGACATCCTGTGGTTTTGTGATGTTTTGCTTGCTTAGCTTCTTCACAGATGAGCTGCTTGATGGCCACATCTTTGCCCCTGAACCCATGACCTTCAACACATGTATTTGATTCCTCATATAGATTTATAGTCCTAGTGAAATCACAAGTAAAATTCAACTTCCTTTTTAATACAAACAGTACAAAGCAATGATACCAACTACCCTAGGGGTCTCCTCTTCTCTTACACGTTTCACCCCACTAAACAGAGTTTTGTAGAGAGCTCATTAGGGCTGACCAGTATATACATTTGCAATGTATTACAAATACCATTGTTCTTACAGTAGAGCCTTACCAGTTGCACACAGGGTCAGGAGAGTGAAGATTTTCAGTTCTTTGTCCATCTTTGAGCCCTTAGTGTAGACTGCAGTCTTCCAAAATAGGTTACAGTTTAAATAGTCCTGACATTGGGACATCTGCCAGGAAACTAGATTTATGCTTAGTAAAAACAGTTATTCTTTTATCATGAATGATTTCATTGTGTGCTCTTTAAAGTTCAAGTTCACATATCTGGCAAAATGTAAGATGCCAAAGAGAGGTATAGGCAGGGGTGCACAAAAGTGGTACTCTGGTACTCAAAAGTGGCCAAAAACTAGCTCTGCGTACCTGCATTATTGTTACACAGCTCATATGCGCACTAACAACTTGGAGGCACTCCGTGTCTGAGCGGCTGCAGATAAATGTTACATGTATACAGAAAGGGTGAAAATATGGTATATGAGACCCTATGTTTGTTATACCTGTAGGTATGGTGCCACGTCCCTTTATAAAATAAAGAAAAGAATGAGAGAGGATTGGCTGAAACCCAGTCAACCAGAATTACCGCTGGTGACGGGATCAGATAACCGGGACTTTTAAAGGCACATTAAGAATAAAGTGAATGAGTATGTTTTCATTAAAAGAGATATCATTTTATTTGATTTAGAAACATGATTAAAAGTGTGTGATTTAACATTACATAATAAATTCAGTCCAAAACATGATGAGTCAAGGTCAAAGTCAGATATGTCGTAAGTAATAAGGAATAAACATCACTCCTGGCGCTGGGCGCCAATCCGACGCGTTTCTCCCCTCTTAGTCAGGGGCTTCCTCAGGGAGGAGTGAGGTTATTTAGTTTTTAGTCCTTTGTGTGGGTAGTAAGTCAGTCAGATAGTGTGTAAGGCAGCCAATGTAGAGTCTTTAAAATTAACAGATCTTCGTAGCCTTTGGAGAATCGGATGTTGACTCCATGTGAGTCCTGACCCTACAATTGCCAGATGCGGTGGCTGGTGGCTGTCCCAGAAGGATAACCGCAGTTAGGTAATCCGCTTGTAGTCGCTTTAGATTATGCTGGGATTGGGGAGAGTTGGTCCCATTTAGGCATGTGTGTCCGTAATCCTGCACGTTCCTGTGTTGGACTCTGTGTTGGCGCCAATAAATCTACTGCCAACAAATGAGCCTATAAAACCTTTTCACTGCAGAAAGCTTCAAACACTAATTCCTGGCAATGGACTATATAATTACAGGTTTTCTCAATTACAATTATGTATTTTTCCGTATGTGTGTTTTGTAATACAATGACTCACCCTACCACCTTTATGTGAAAGTTCTTATAACCAGGGTGCTGGTTGAAGATACAGTTGGTTGGCTGGAAATTCCCAGCAGAGTTGGTATTCTTCCGTGTGTATATTATCCCACAAGAATGGACAACTATTTTCATACCCCAGCTCTACATGAGGAAATGTACACCACCGTACTAAAGCTCTATTTTAGAATGCCAGATTCTTAGCGATATTCTTAACCCCAACACACTTTTTCTCCAACAAAAGCCTTGAGTCTTGTACCAAATCTTCACTAAAAGACCTTTTTATATGCCATATCACATCATTAAGCTATTGTTTTAATAGTATTTTACAAGGTTATACAATGTCTCATTCCTATAATATAAAACTGATAACACACCAAGGGCTTGTCCTCACTTGCATGGTCGGCAGCGTGGTAGCGTGGTTTTGAACTGACCGGTGGCTACATCGGGCGACATTCATGTCTATGGGCTTGTCCCCACTCAGGCAGGTGGCCGTGGGTGGCTGCAGTCTGAAACGCAGGCTCCCGCGTTTTTGGCCATAAGCTTCAGGACGCTGGGCAAACAACTGCGCCCATAGACATGAATGGACGTGATCCCGGGGCGACTGCATTAAAATGAATGGTTAAAAAAAGGCAACCGCTCGCCCAGTTGTGTCAGTCACTAGTGCCCGCCGCAGGACCACGCCGCCCCTCGCCCAGCCGCCAATAGGGAACAAGCCCTTAGACCTGTCACTCTTTAACTCTTACGTTAGGCACTATACTATTCTCTTACCTGATATTATCTGTAAGATTCAAGTTGGTTTATTATTTACCCATGGATCCAGTTGCATCACTAGGTTTGGTGTCACCCTGTGCCTGGAGAAGTATGGTGTCACCCTATAGTGGAGCATATGGCATGCTGCGTGCAATTTGGGTGTAAATTTGTGTAGAAATGTTGCACAGATTACTGTATTGTTCATTCTATAAGATGCGCTCCCACTATCACCACAATGTAATGTATAACTATACACATTTCTCTGCATTGGTGTTCAGATATGCATCATGAGTGTAAACGTTTTAATGCATCCTCTCACATAGCAGCGTGACCAGTCTAAAAATGTAGCTTAAATAGAATTTCTGTGTGCAGTACCCTAAGGACAAAAGTGTTTTAATACGTATAATAATAAATCTTATACAACAAAGCTAACATCCCTGACTCCTTCTGTCATTATGGACACAGTATCCTGTCAGGGGCCGTGTACTGACATCAGGAGCTTTGTTCTAGCCTATAAACTTAGTGGGTGGTTTTAAAACTCAACTAGGATGTTGACCATTAGGATTAATTTAATTTGTTTTCGAAATCCTATTGCCAACATTTGTCAGGTCTTTTTTTGCTCATACCTTTTATTAAGTCTCATTACTGCAATATCCGACAAACAATGAAATGTTAACTTTATTCCAGGGCTGTCAGACTATGGCCCAGGGTCCAAATCTGACCCACAGCATGGTTATATTTGACCCTTGAGAATGTTTATTTAAAAAATTAATAGCACAGATGTGTCTTTTATTTGATGTCACATGTTCTATAGTATTAGCCTTTTCTTGTTCCATATTCAGTGTTTAGGCAAAACGTATGTTTCCCTTTGAAGCAAGTCATCCTTATACACAGACCAGGGCATATGTCTGCCCTGGTCATGCCCATTTTTCGTTCTCCCTAGATGTAGTGGACTGTTCACTAAGGGGTATTCTAGTGGTCTCCTCTGACATCCAAACTCATGTTGTTGTGCTTTTCCAGCTCAACCACTCCACCTTTTTTCAATCTGCAGTTTTAGTGTAGTCCTTAGGGACTCTGTAACTATTCCTACCACATATCTGGGTGACCTCACTGGTTTCCCCATTCTCCTGTGCAACCGTGTCCCTGCAATGTTTTAGAGACTTGACTGTACCACCATAGAAACAAGTTTCCCTAATACAGTGATTCCCAAACTTTTCTTGCAGGGCCCCCCTTTTCTATTTAGGGACATTATCAAGCCCCCCCCCCCCCCTCCCCATTCAAACACAGGTTAAGAATGAGGGCCAGTGCCTGTCTGGAAAACCTTTACGCCCCCCAGTTTGGGTACCACTTCCCTAATACTATCAAACCTTCTCATGATGAAGTGACAGTAAGTCATGAAACATGTTGCGCTAAGAGCATAAATATTGTATCATTTTGTTGATATTTACATACTGTACTGACTGTGCAAAGGATTGTTTGGTTTGAACCTGTACCTCAAATTTATCGCAGCATTCCCATCCCGGAAAATATAGGAACAAAGAGGTATTCCCCTCGGGTGGGACTTTTAGTTGGAATGCTTTGATGGCAAAGTATCATAATAGTTCGTTAAAAGCTTTATTTTTATTATATAATTGAATAAAAGAAGGCCTATATAGGACAATAGCGATAAAAAATATCATATATACATATACGATGGGGGTTAGTACCCCCTGCTGGTGACCCCAACAAAGGGAGTCTTACATCCAGCAAAATGGCATACCATACATCAGGGGTCTCAAACTCGCGGCCCGCAGGCCATTTGCGGCCCTCAGGATCTTGATTTGCAGCCCGCACCCAGGGGGTACGCGAGACCACAGCCAGGGGAACGCGCAGGCACCAGGAAAAGTTTGGCACCTGCGCCGGTTACAGGCGCGTAATGCCTGCTCTCCATCCAGGGGGACGGGCTCTAGGGTGCTCAAGCCCAGATCCCGCCCAGGACTCCATACTTGGTGCGGTGGGCAGGCTTAGGGCGCCTCTCCCAACCTCGCCCCTGTCAGTCAGTCAGCTAGGGAGCCCAAGCCCAGACCTCGCCCAGGACTCCATACTTGGTGCGGTGGGCGGGTTTAGGGCGCCTCTCCCGACCTCGCCACCGTCAGTCAGTCAGCTGCTAGGGGAAAGTGACTCCCCCTCTAAGCTACCTGCAGGACGTGATTCCCGTGAAATCCCTTATGCGGCCCAGCCTCATCCTGACTTTGCCT
>CM070040.1:23689646-23704434 GCA_036250615.1 Ptychadena robeensis | reverse complement strand
GAAATATGGGGCTCTTGGATCTGGGTAAAGAGCAGGAAGACAGCTTGTCTGTCTGTTCCCGGTCTCCCTGTGATCAGGAGGGAACCTACGGATGGCTCCCAAGCGAAACAGCCCATGTCCGGAGTACAGAACTGTGCCGATTGCCTCACAGCCGCTGCTGCACCAGGGAAAAGTGGGGAAGGATTCCCCCCACCGGAGCAGAGAGTTTAGTGAGAGCCCAGGAGAGGGAGACGTCTGGAGCCAAGTGGAAATCCCACCCCACCCCACCCCGTGGTCGCTGCGCCTCAATTAAGTACAAATTGCACTATACTGGTTCTCTGCGTGGTTCCTAGTTCACTACCTGACACATGCCTGTTACATCATCAGCCTTGGGTAGGCTTAGAACTTTAATTTACCCAAGAGAATCCCCTCCATTGCCAGAGTTTACAAAGACATTTATCTTTTAAGTATTTAACTCCGGCTCAATCAAAACTTTTGTTTGTCTTTGAATACTTAAATGATTTCCCCAAATGGGTGCCACCACTCGGGCTCCTGCAAAACACATACAAGTTAAAACATTATTTTATTACTAAATAAATACTTCAAACCTACTTGCATGCTAGGACATGTATCCTGATACAAGATGGTCTCAAATTACTGAAAGGTCACTTTCAGCTCAAAGTCAATGGTCATTCTGTAGTTGAGATGAAAAAAAAGACAGAGTAGCATGGGACAGTGCTCCTGGGACTTTACAGAGCATGGGAGATCCAGAGACTCCTAGGCACAAAATGTATAAGTTATCAAGGAGTGCGTAAGCTATCCCAAGAGTATTGTTTGTGTGGCAGGTGAAAGATTGTACATAAAGTATGTATGTGTGTAGCAACTGCACGATAGTGACATTTCCCCTTGAAGAAGGCTGTACGACATTGAGCCTAGAGAATAAAGCAAAAGTTAGTTCATGTTTGCAATACAAATGTAAAGGCCCCCATACACGTGTCGGATTTGCACCGGATTCCGGCACGATCGATTCCGGGCGCGTGCACGTGAAACGATCGTGCCGGAATCGCATGCAGCCCACCTTGTCCGATCGATCAGGTCCGATCGTTCAGGGGCTCAGAATCGGATCTGACGGAGAACCAACATGTTGGTCTTTCTCATCCGATTCTGCCCGGATCAGGGGGAGTTGCCATTTGTGAGGTGGAATCTGAGGTGGAATCGCACACAGAATCGTGCCGGAATCCGCTCGGACAAGGTGGTATGCTGCGATGGATACTCTTAATTGGCCGATTGATCACACCTGCGATTCCCGGCAGAATCGCCGAAATCGATCGGATGATGAATCGATTGGACATGGAATCCAACACGTGTATGGCTAGCTTTAGAGTTGTGTTTTAATCTCCAGACTCCAAGTTAGAGAGCATAAATGCTGAAGGACAAGATAATGCATACATACATAAGGTAGAGTCAAACATTGTGACCACATTTAACTGCTATTACCAATATAATAGGTCTTTCATTAAATTTTTGTCACAGACCAACCAGGAATAGTAGAATTGCTGTTCTTGTCCCAGTGGGATAGATTTCCCTTAACTTTCCATGTAACTGGGGCAAATTTGAGGTTACAGGAAAAAAAATACTTCCTTTAATTTGGAAGGAGGACCACTAGATATGGCCAGAATTCTTGTCCCTTAGGGCATGTTTCCACTGCGTCGGGACCCCTACGTTAAGAGCAGTGCTTGGCGGGGGGTCCCGATGGATTGAATACACATTACCTGCTCGGTGGATGCTCTGTTCTTACGCTGCTGAGCTGATCCACCAATGCAGGGGTTATCGGAACAGAGCATCCGCCAAGCAAGTACAGTGTATGTGATCCGCCAGGATCCCCGCCAAGCACTGCGCTTAACGTAGGGGTCCCGACAGATCACAAAATGCTGTGGAGACATAGCCTTACTTCTACTAAAAGATTAAATATCTGATTGTGATGGAGAGACCCCCTAAGTCAGGACTATCAAACCCAAATACACAGTGGGACAGAGTTGAGGGCAAATGACATGTAACACTTACACAAGGGCACATAAGCATTGCTTTGCTGTGCGTCGGTGTTGCATCCATGTCAATGCAATTAGATACTTTGGCAGACACGCATTAACGTGTCCATTGAACTGTCAAAAATGCATCTGTTACTTTTCAGACATGCTTTTGGTGCCTTGTGTCATAGGACTCAATGGTCCTCCTCCACATATCCCTCAGTAAAATTGGCAGATAGATCTGCCTTCTCCGCAGTCCCACCTGATCTGCCTGATACACTCACTGAACTTCTGTATAAAGCTATGATTCCCAGCATGCTCTGGGTGGCAGGCACACACTGTGATGCCTGCTGATAAGCACCCAGGACTCTTAAACTAGCCACACATGGTTAAATTTTGGTTTAATCGATGCTCGATTAGATCAAGGAATTCAATCGTCTAATCGAAAATCGATCTTAATCGCATCAACATACACCCCACATTGAGTTTGCGATTGTGGTGAGATTTCGATTCCAAAATATTACTAAAATCGTCGATTTTGGTATGGAAACGATTGAAGTTCAGATTGAAGTGGTCTATGTTATTATATCAAATCTAATCGATCCAGGAGAAACACCACAAACATCTAAGATTATAAAACGATTTTGGCACAATCGACGATGATTTTCCAACATGTCCGATCAAAATTCGATCAATTTTTCTGCCTTCATCAAACAATCATCGTCGATCGTACCATATGGGCATTTCTTGAGTTCAATCGATCAAAAAATTCATCTAATCGAGCATCGATTGAGCTAAAATCGAACCGTGTGTGGCTAGCTTTAGTTCTCTACTCCCGGGCTGGGAGTATAGAAGCTCAGTCAGTGTAGTCATAGGCAGAGGGGCTACAGAGAAGGCAGACCTATCAGATCTGCCACTTCTACCGCTGACCAAAAACAGAGTTTAACACCTATGCCCTAAGTGTAATGTGCATGACGTGATTGTGTGGTGTATGTTATCTTATATGATATAAGAAAGTCTTGTAAAGTTTAAACAAACCTTATCAGTGTGGTACAGGAATAAAAAGCCTTCCCCTTGGAGTCTGATATAAAGGTGTGATAGAGACTGTAATACCAGGTCAGGATCTGACTGAGTGTGAAGAATTGAAGTATGGATCCTGGACTGAAGACCCTTCTCCTGCTGGCCCTCTGTACTCTTGGTAGGACTTACATGTACATTAATATTTCTACCACCATTCTTAACTATCTACCAGGTGTATTGATATTTATTTAGCAAAACAATAAGACATTTTACAGCTTTCCTTTGCTTTCTACTAGGGGAGTTGCTTGACCCAGGCACATCCCCTGGGTCTCCTCGGTGCACTAGGTCTTCTTTGCAGTATTTGCAGTCATCCCAAGACTGACTCTTTAGACAATTTGTTTATCAGTGGTTGTATGATTTGTTTTGTATGTATGGAACACATTCAACATTTCTTTTCTACGTCTAACTTCCTTTTTACCTATTTTAAATTCTTTATGCCATGCAGTTATGGTATATCATGTAGTTCATTTATTTTTTAATTGTTTATATACACGCAATTCATCGATTTGATTCTTTGCTTTATTTTTCTTTGCTCTATTTCAAAATTACTAATCAAGGAAACCTATATGGAATGGTAGAAGCATAAATATTACAAAATACATTTGTGTGTCCATTTTTCTGATTTAAATTTGCTGCTTAGGTGCCATGGATCTTCTAAAACTCTAGATACACTACTTGCATTGGCTCTTATCAGCCTAAACGAGGTGTTTATGGAAAGGGTAAATGAAGATCAACACAATATGCACAAATGCCACATAGTCCGCAATTGAGTGTTTGAAATTAAACCCAGACCAGGGAGAACACGCTAATATTGTCCCTATTCCAACTACAACCGTAAGCTGCATATTAGCTAACCACTTATAGGATACTCTGCCTACATAGGGGCATTTGGGTTAGATATTTGTATAACTGAGAGAACATTTTCTACCTGACCCATGAAGGTTCTTTCAATTATAGGTTTCAATCTCTTGGACAATTACATTTAAAAAAATTGTTTATGGTCAATAAAATAAATGTATCTGTGTAGGGCTAACTTTAGAGAGAAATTAAGACTTTGAAGCTTGTCTTATTCTATTGTATGTTCTTTTTTAAAGTATTAGAGTTTAAAGTGTTTCTGGTGGTCTGTTTATTAATTGTTATTGGGAAATTAATTTAATAGAAATTGAAATAGAACACGTAACTACTTATGATTCAAAAATGAAAAGTTTCCATTCTATGTCTTGGTCCCAATAATAATAATTAATTTTTAAATGGAAATTAATTTGCCTGTTTGAACATAAGAATTGCCTTGAAAGCCCATCCTGTCATTACAATAAGCCTGTGTTCTCATAACTTTATTGAGGATGTGCAACTAAGATTCACCTGTTTGATCCATTCCTAGGGGCAATGGTGCTTTCTCTATATTTTTCTCATTTATAACACTCCACTATCTGAATTTGCAAATCCCACCCTCGGCTTATACTCCAGTCAATACGTTTTTCCAGTTTTTGTAGATTAAATGAGGTACCTCGGCTTAGACTGGGGTCGGCTTATACTTGAGTATATAAGGTATATATTTTTTGGATTTTAGAAGTATACATCCTCTTTAGGGCTTGTTTCCATTATACGTCGGGACCTCTCCGCTAAGCGTATACGCTTAGCAGGGGTCCCGACGTATCCCACAGACTTTGCCTGCCAGCGGATGGTCTGTTTACACATCCGCCGGTGTAAAGGCTGAACGTACTAAACTACTTTCAGCCTTACACCGGCGGATCGGCTCGGCGCAATGAAGACAGACCTGTCCGCCAAGCAGGTAAGTCTATCTGTTACATTGTTACCTCCCGCTAAGCGTGTAAGCCTTAAGGTGAAAAGAGAGAAAAGGCAAAATTTTAGATTTTGACTATAAATGATACATTTTCTATGTTATGTTTTCCCAACAGCAACAGCTGAACAAAGCAATGTACTGACAGAGCAAAAGGCAATGCCCTCTGAGGAGAAATATAAAACCATCGTACTGAATATTACACTCTGTGTCCCAAAACACGGGAATAATGGTACAAAGATTATTAATGCCAACCAGCAACTAGAAGGAAATACTTTACAATTTAGTGCAGCAGCTGAGAAGCCCGGAGCGAAAACGCCATGCAACAAAACAACCTGTACATTAGACAAAGTGCCAGAGCTGGCTATGTTTGTTTACCAAGAAGAGCCAGAGAAGCGTTTGATTTGCTCCACCAATCTTACGAATGAAGGCTTATCTGCGACAGTAGATTTCTCCACAAGTGAGCTCTCCGTCATTTCAAAGAAGACGCCTGGGACCCTAAACAGCGCATTTGTGTCTATAGAGGTTGTTGCAAGCCAGATAGAGTCATTTATGCTTTCTCAAAGCGATTCTGTACTTTGTATTGTCCTTAAAATTTGTGGAAAATTAACAACCACATCTGTTACCACCACCGCAACCACTAAAGCTGAACAGACCACAAAACCACCAGCGGAACCCACTACTACCACAAAGAAACCAGTAGAAACCACCACTACCACAAAGAAACCAGTAGAAACCACCACTACCAGGACAACCACCACTACTACCACCAAGCGGCCCTATAAACCTCCAGTAATTCCCCATGATATCAATGGATCCAGTATAAGTAAGATACATTCTTGGCAATTGTATTCCCCTTCACTGATTTCTCATTTCATCAATTCAGGTTACATTTTTCTATATTTTGTTTGAAATAATGATAGTACAAACTACTAAAATGAGACAAATTTAAATCATTGCGACCATTGAAGTGTCCACAAGTCCCCCAGTGTTCCGTTAGTGGAAGTCAGTGCAATAGAATAGAAGTATAGGGGGTTTCTGTATTATTATGTTATACTATAAACTGGAATCGCCTCCCAAGGGAAACCAATAAGATCCAGTATTTTAGTACATGGTTAAGGGTCTCAGTGGTTAGAAATAAAACCCAATATAAAAAAGAACGTACTACACCATCAATAAGCCCTCCAGGGTTAGAAAAAGAAGGGTCCTAGTGTCTGTGAAGGGTTCAATCCTCTACATGGCCATTCCATAAAGCCCCCCATTTACCTTTAGATCACTCCATACAAATTCCTTTAGATCTACCAACAACTATGTAGTGCCAGGTCCTCCCTGATAGAATACATAGTGATTGGAAGGTTTAGAAAGCTCCTCATATTACAAGGTTTTGGTTTTCATATGGAAACAAACTAAAGTTTTGCTTGAACATTAAATCTGGAACAAGCAAGGTGTAAGGGTCCCTATACACGGGTCGACACCTGCTTGAATGATAAATGATCAAGCGGAATGTGGTGAACGTCGAATTGAACGTTGCATCGATGGGATGTGGACCACATTTGATTCCCGAACAATTGTTCACATCGCACACTCATTGAATAAAAAATCTACCTGTGTATGGGGACCTTAATAATTTAATATATGTGACATCAAATGTAAAAAAAAAAAAGACACCTGTGCCATTTATTATTTATGTCAGAATGATACAAATCTAAGGACCTAATTACAAATTCTTAGCAGGTAAATCAGGCAGTACTCTTATGAACTCTAGGAACATATGTAGCCAAGGTTGTCTGATGTTCTCAGAGTTCTGATCTTGATACCACTCTAACAGTTATGTGTGTTTCTACCATTCTTCTATAGCTCGTGGATCCTTGTGGGGAATGATGGTGTTCATTCTGATCCAGATATTTCTCAACTGATTCTCTGTCCCTTAGGTAAGTCCTAATAGCTAAGTTTTGATGATATTATGTGTCTGTGTGACACCAATTCATGGTAACACTTAAAGTAGGGTTTCCATTTTCATCTACATCAATGGTGGGCAACTGAGTTGAGGTGCGGCCCTCTGCAAGGGCAAGGGCCGCACATAACATTTTCAATCTACACTAACTTGCTCAGAAGCTGTCTGGATCGCTGATTGGTATTCCCTCACCTCTCCTCCTCTTTCCTCCCTAAGAAGACCTTGGGCGACGACAGGTGAGTTCCTATGCCCTATGCATTAACAGTTAGGTTTCGGGGGGCCACAAGTGGCCACTGAAGAACGCCCAAAAAGGCACAGGTTGGGCATCTGAGATCTACATCAAAATGGTCATGGTACTGATACACACTAATGCTTTTAATATTTTAAGATAAGAAAGATTGGCTGCTTCTTAGCACAAAGCATATACGCGAAGGACCTGTCCAAGACCATATGAACGATGAATGCGATGATAGTGATTGGTGCAATGTGTTTCTTCTACCAATACATTTAGTTTAAAAAAAACAAATGGAATGGCTTAGAGAAATGTTTTAGCATTGAGCTTTTGGTCAATGGCATCAATTGGTTTGTTGTCACCCAGTGCCACAAATCCATGGTGTCACCCCATAGTGACATATTTGTGTGCTGCGAGCGATATGGATGTTAAAATATGTGGCAATGTTGTGTTTATATGACAGGCTCAGAGGCAATCACATTCTATTTGAAGGGTTTAATTTCATTCTCCTCTGCCCTGGACAAAATCTATTTAATGTAATTAATCTTCATCCACAACTAAATGGATGACAATGATGAAGGAATGTGTGTAACCAGGGATGCAGGAAAGGTGCTGTTGGGTAACATTATATATACGAACCCCCATTTGCACATGGCCTCTGATGATGGGGCCATCCGCAAAGCATGCCAGATTGTGCAATATTCTGTAACTTTATTGTTCATATAGGGATATGTTTGTATATGTATACTTTTTATACGGTACTGCATTTGGAAATGTGCACATGGTAAAAACCTGTACTTGGAATTTTACAGATGTTTTAAATAAAATCACTTTTAAACACTGTTGCTGTTAAAGTCCCCGTGGTCCTTATGGAGATTCCTGGAAAATTCTGTTTTCCTTATTATTTTTATTTACTTTCAGTAATTACTTGATTTAAACAAAAGAATTCTAATGTCCACAATAGGAGAGATTTATAAAGATACAGTGATTTGCTACACCATGTTTACCCCATAAATATTATATTGTTGCTAAATGAATCCTTTATATTACAATATAGTCAGGAATGCACATAACTTTTTTAGTGAGCTTCTCAGATGAGTACCAGGAGATGGTGTGTGGTACTCACCCCATATGCAGTGCCATCTTCCTCACTGTCTCCCTCACTGTCCTCTGCGTAAGCTTCCTGCATGGTAGATTCTGCTGCAGATGGACCTCCCTGTTCCTGATTGATCCTCCAATCAGATGTCTCCATCCACAGATCACCAGCTGGCTTTAGGTCACATGTAACTCTCACAGTAAAACACAGTTTGAACCGCCAGATCTCATACCTCAGTAGTGCAACCCTGACATTTCCTGGGTTAGTAACTAACCCATGAGACTACCTGAAGTCCAAATGTCATCCTTTCATATGTCATATTCTAGCTGTCACACAGAGCTTTTCTCTTGTCAGATTTTACCGTTACATGCCTACTGTGACTTTCATCCCCCAGATTTCTAACAACCATCAAACTTTTTTGGGGATTATTAATTTTATATTACCAATTTCACACCCCTTACTGCAACCTTTCATAGTAATTCATGTTTCCTTGCAGTTATCCAAGTGACATAAATTGTTTACATTTAACATTTAGCTGCGGCTGCAGTTCCTCCAAGTTGTTAGTACGCATATGAGCCTTGTAACAATAATGAAGGTACGCAGAGCTAGATTTTGGCCACTTTTGAGTACCAGAGTACCACTTACGTGCACCCCTGACTATAGTGATGCTCGTAGTTAACATTGTTTATGTTATATATTATAAAATCATGCAGTAAGAAAAATTTTAATGGCTATATTTTTGCATTTACAGATGGTGCACAGAGACAGGCCAAGATGGGGGCCAGTGAACTAGACTTTTGGGTTTCTCTTCTCTTCCCTGCTTGCAATTATGGTCGCTGTGAAGAGTTATGTGAAAATAGAGGCTAAATGCTTCTTCACAATGAAATGTAATAAAACATACTTAAGCCATTATTTCTTTATATCCTGTTACACCTGTTAAAAGAAATAAAAATAGACTTTAAGGGCCTTTTCCGCGTCTTTCCACTGCATCAATAGGGTGCGCTCCCGCCAATGTGGAATGTGTGGAATCTGCAGTGGACACATGGCCTTAAGATCCTCTGGGGAGGGGCTTCTGAAGTAGAAGAATAAAATGGTTTTAATTTGTTTAAAAATCGAATGGACCATATTGTTAAATATAACATCCAACTCTAAAGTGTGTGGTTTACAAGTGTTTACAGAGCTGTTTGTTGAAATTAGAGAATAGTAATAGAAGAGAGCAGGACCGCACAAGAGGAGTCAGAGGGTTCTTTACAGTTCAAGAAACCTGAAACTATCACTTCTGCCTGTTATTAATTATATATATAAATAATAACATAATATATAAGCAAAGAAGGTGGTGAGTCTCTTGGGAAATTACTTACTGTGTACAAATTACTCTTACTGTGCACAAAGATATACAAGGAGGCTAACCACCTCTTTTGCTTATACATTGTGTAATTCTTGGAGTGTCTTATGTAATTATATAGAAATGTTGGTACACTCAGATTGTTAAGAAACATCATTTATTGCTTGTTGTTAGTGATCTCTAGAGTTACAGGACGGTTTTCTCATTAATGCATGTCTTTATAAATTGATAATATGGACGAAACATATACAAAAAGCATGTCACCATTTAGGTGTAACAAGTATTAACAGTGTGCGAATTCAGTTCTGCTATATCTGTAGTATGTTGGTTGGTCAGTAGTAGTAATGGACAAACATTGGCCGAGACAGTTCGTTAACCAGCAGACCAAACTTCTGCCATATCTAAACAAAGGGGAGACCCTTCATTGAGATAAGGGAGTCTGTACCCCACAACATGGGTCAGGCAATGTGGGGGCATGGGTAGGGGCTTATTGAGTATGCCCCTTTAACAAGCGTATTCCGCAGATCCTGCTCCCCACCCTAATGCAACACCAGTATAGACACATTGACACGTCCTTTAAAAAACATTGAACTCAAGGAAATGGCGTTTAACATGTCAAAAAGGTAGGGAATACGCATCCATAATGCAAAATAGAGACGGCCTTAAAATCTCCTGACCAATGTGGACTGAGGAGTGCACTTTTAACTTTTTAAACGTTGACAACACAAAACAAGACAATCAAGAAGGGGGTCTGTGGAGTTTGTTCTGTAACTAGATCATTTAAATAATTCTTCTTCTATGCCCTATAAAAAATTTCCTATTTATAGTCAGACATTATTAGAAATACCGAGTGACAAGTAAAGTCTGTATGCCAAAGATAACATTTCAAAGAGTTGTTTCTTCCTGGAACTGGAAAAAGAAGAAAAGGATCTGACAGACACAGAGGCAGAAGGATGGGATGGCATATGTGACAAAGGAATCTACCGATTTATAGAAAGCCCAACGAGACAGAGAGGGAGTAGAGGGAATTTAGGTGTAATTGAGAAATTGGCATCTGGTGACCATTGATCATGATCTAGTACCAAGTAGACAGATAAAGGTTTTTTTCTTTACACAGAGTAGGGGAATTCAATGGCAAGTTGAATGAATCTACTGATGAAAGGTGAGACAAGGGGAATGTAGTTCCACAGTGAACAATAAACGCATCAAGTGACCCAGAGACAGGTAAAGACAGCTGAAGGAGGATCTAGTGTCACCCAGATGTGTGAAAAGATCTCAGACTGATAAAAAGGTGAAGGTAAACAAGTATCAGTGGTAGCTAGATTAGTAGATCAGTTATAGTGCAATATATAAACAGACAAATAAGACAGACCTACCCTACTGACCATCTACTGGATTTGAAGAGAATATAACAGAAAAGAATGTCCCAATCCAACAAGAAAATGGACATCATGGTGATGCTGGGATTCGCTCTTCTCATACATGGAGGCAAAGGTGAGATGTACAATGTCTATGTTTGGAATTTTTGCAATCTGTGTTATATTATGAGCAGGCCATTCAACTCCTAAAGCTAAAATGTAAAGCATTTGAAGCTGCCCATGACTACATTAATTACAGCCCCATGGAGCTAGCCTACCCTTGTCTCTGGTCTTGGGACACTATGGGGGTGTCATATGCAAACATAAGCTATTTTCAATTGAATAAAACAAAACAGCCAGAAGTCAACGATAGATAGATAGATAGATAGATAGATAGATAGATAGATAGATAGATAGATAGATAGATAGATAGATAGATAGATAGATAGATAGATAGATAGATAGATAGATAGATAGATAGATAGATAGATAGATAGATAGATAGATAGATAGATAGATAGATAGATAGATAGATAGATAGATAGATAGATTTTTAGCTTAACACATTTACATATTTTGCAGTTTACAATTTAAAAAAAAGCCTCCTTTTTTAATAGCAGACTCCATTTAGGCATGGAAAAGGTAGGGGGCATCAAACAGGTATAGGGCCTGGAAGAACTGGAGAAGGAAGGCAGAAATGAAGAGTGCCACCCTCTACTTGGAGCTTTGATGGGCAAGTAAAGAAAGGACAGACCAGACCAGCACCTAATGTTGACCTTGCTGGAAAAAGGAGATGGAGGCAGTGGTAATGCACTCCCGAACATAGCCAGGTATACTGCCATACCTCAATGTGGGGGACCTCTTCTTCAGAATCTGTGCCCCAGGGTTGTGGGGATCTTATTTGGGGGACCCATGTAAGGAGACCACCAGATATCCTACTAGAGTAATGATAAACACACTTGTAAACCTTGCTTTATTAAATATGTCCCATAAGACAACACTATGATGGCAAACTTTTTAGTCAAATTAGCCAAATATCAACAAAATAGGGACTGAACTTTCTTATGAGAGCCACATTTGTTTAAACTTTAAACTTATAGAATATATAGGTAGGTATATTGTTATTAACTTAATCAGACTGTTGCTAACCATTTTATTATTATAATTATCAGTAATTTATATAGCACCAATATATTACGCAGCACTGTACAATGAATTAGAGTTAAGACAAAACACAAGATAACACACAGGTACAGGTTATGACACAGGAGGAATATAGGACCCCAGGCAGTAACCATCTCAACATACCTTCCTCAATCTACCATATGTTCTTTCACTACAAGTGAGAAGGACTGCATTGATTATAACCACGCTACATCTCCTCATACTCATTTGAGTAGCTTACTTAAAAGGTTATGTGCACCCTGGTTATATGCTCACCCTACCAGACACTGCAGCTCACAGTGGGAGGCTCATCAATAGTGACAGGTGACTATCTACAAAATGTGTATTGATTAATTCATGTTATGATTGGTTCTTCATATATTATGTAGCTGAGTGTGTGGTGAGTGTGAAGGTCTCTTGGGTGTATCGGACAGATAACACAAAACATTGTTCATGTCCAGCCAGCTGCCCAAAGTATAACCCCAATAGCTGCCCCCTCTGTATGATGACGTGCTGTGTGTTGTGCAATGTGTGCACACTGGAGGACTTGTGAATATTATGCCCACCCACAGTACCACCCCATGCCCCCCCCCCTGTGCATCACATTCCTCTGCTTTCGTCTCCAACAGCAGAAGAGCATCATCCCCTTCTACTGGGACTGCATCTGGGATGTGTCACATGCATAGTCAGGGGTGCACAGAACTTTTTTAGTGATCTATTTGGATTAGTATCAGGACATGGCATTTTGGTACTCACACCATATGTACGGTGGTCTTCCTCATTGTCCTCTGCATCAGATTTGAGCACAACCAAGTGCTGTGCATGTTCACAGTGTTTGGTTGTGCTTGCATCTTTCAGAAGATTGAGCTGTATGTGCCGCTCCTCGAGCGGGATCAACCGCTCCTTCTTGGTCAGACAGGTTTCCAACATGTTGGAAAACCTTGTCCCACTGTGTTCGTCACTCATTGGTTTGAATGGGGACCTCCAATATCAGGCTCAGCGTGATGACTTCATTGTGCTGGGCTCGATGCCCCGACTGTCGCATGGCCATTTGACTGTGTATGGGGGGCTTTAGAAGTCCAATCTTGTATTTGGATTAGTGATTTACATTCCAATTTCACACCCTTAACTGCAACATTTAATAGTTATGTTTCCCTGTGGTTATCCAAGTGACATGAATTGTATTGTACATTTATTAATAAAAGCTGAAAGAAAAATTTTACTTTTAAAATAGTGTCTGAACAGCTATTGAATGTGTGTTAAGCTGCAATACCAATTTCAGCCACTGGAGACACAGCCTGTAGTGAGCACGCTGGCACATACACACGGTTTGCCGACCACTGCCCTAGACAGACTACCTGCCACAAAATGACAGGGAACCAGCTGGCATTTGTATGATTTATTGCAATATTTACAAACATTGTATGGCAGATGTCAGACGTCACAAGTTCTTGTCTGTACCCATGCTATAAAAAAAATTCAATGGTAACAGGCTGGCATTATTTACGTGCTGGTCAGTTCCCTGCCCCTTTGCGATGGGCAATGGTCAGTGGGTGCTATTGGCCTGGTGCCTTTCATTGCTCTTGAATTGGAGTTACATCATAGGACTTATTTCATAAGTCAGAAAAATAATGTAAGTATAAGAGTCGTGCCTTCATTTAAAGTATTTTTTTCATGATGTTTGAGTGTTTATTTCTAGTGTCAAACACTTCATGGGAATAAGTTGAATACAGCTTTGCAGTTAACTCAGGCAGCATTAGACCACACTCACTGGCTACTCTATTAGGCACGCCTAGCTAGTACCGGGTTGGACCCCTTTTGCCTTTAGTACTGCCTTCATCCTTTGTGACATTGGTCCATAATGACATGATAGCATCACACATTTGCTGCAGATTTGTCGGCTGCACATCCATAATGCAACTCTCCCAATCCACCACATCCCAAAGGTGCTCTATT
Source organism: Ptychadena robeensis (assembly GCA_036250615.1). Classification (NCBI taxonomy): domain Eukaryota; kingdom Metazoa; phylum Chordata; class Amphibia; order Anura; family Ptychadenidae; genus Ptychadena; species Ptychadena robeensis. The sequence goes on along the minus strand of CM070040.1, from coordinate 23,690,442 downwards.
GTGGAGGCCATTTGAGTACAGTGAACTCATTGTCATGTTCAAGAAACCAGTGTGAGACAATTCGAGCTTTATGACATGGTGCATTATCCTGCTGGAAGTATCAGAAGATAGGTACACTGTGGTCATAGGCTGTGGCATTGCAATGATGATCAATTCCTACTAAGCGGCCAAAGTGTGCCAAGAAAATGTCCCCCACACCATTACACTACCACCACCAGTTTGAACCGTTGATACATGCAGGATGGATTAATGCTTTCATGTTGTTGACGCCAAATTCTGACAATGCCATCCAAATCTCGCAGCAGAAACCCAGACTCATCAGACCAGGCAACATTTTTCCAATCCTCTATTGTCTAATTTCGGGGAGCCTGTGCGAATTGTAGCCTCAGTTTCCTGTTCTTAGGTGACAGGAGTTGCACCCGGTGTGGTCTTCTGCTGCTGTAGCCCATCTGCCTCAAGGTTCGATGTGTTGTGCGTTCTGAATTCAGCAAGACATTTGCGCCCACTTTCCCTTTTTTGGACCATTCTTTGTAAACCCTAGAGATGGTTGAGCGTGACAATCCCAGAAGATCAGCAGTTTCTGAAATACATAGATCAGCCGTCTGGCACCAACAACCATGTCACATTCAGTCACTTAAATCACCTTTAATTGCATTCCATTCCCTAAATGGTATTTTGACAAGGCTTATTCACTAGTGTGTGTGTATACACTTGACCCTGTGCACTACCTTTGTATAATAGAACTAAGAAAAATACCCTCATGGGACTTTAACTGGAACACCGACTCCCTTGTTTA
>CM070040.1:23666267-23687610 GCA_036250615.1 Ptychadena robeensis | reverse complement strand
CTATGAGTCTGTCCTCCTCCTGCAGGGTGATACAGACAGAAGGGGGCTATGAGGCTGGGGTGACATATAGAAAGGAGCTTTGAGTTTCTCCTTTCTCCTATGGGGTGACACAAGGGAGGTGAGAGTTCATGAAGTGACCATTGTTTAATAAATTTAGCCTTGCATTTTACATACATCATTTCCAGGCAAAGAGGAGACATCTATTCCAGCATATGCAATTTCTTCACGACTTATCATCACCATTGTGACAGCGGCCCTGTTACTGATAATTTTCGTCATACTGACAGCCGTAACATCTAGCTGCTGCCTCTTCAGGGTCTGCAAGTAAGTGTTATCTTAACGAATATATGTGTCAGAACAATTGATTTAGAATATCAACTCAGAAAAATCTTTTCAAATTACAAATGCATGTGCTTTAATGCTTGCCATGAGCTAAAATGGACAGAAAGGTTGTCACTGAAAGGATTACTTAACCCTGAGTTAACCTCCTGGGCGTTCTGCCCAAGGTAACTCTAGCTGAGTTTCTCAACTGATAAAACTTACCCTGAGTTAACCACAGGGAAGCTCACCTGTCCGCTGTCCGATTCTGCATTACCCGATGCTTTCTTGTCCGTCCCAATGACGTCAGATATGATGCTGAAGTGCTGGGGGTAGGCGGCGCCATTGACCTCCATGTTAAGAAGAGGGCATAACCTTTTTTCGAGCACACCTTCATGTGTTTGGGACTTCCTGGAGGGCAGGAAATCGCTTTAAAAAAGCGCAGCGCATGCATAATGCCTAGGAGGTTAAAGAAACTATTAGGCTGGGATCAATGCTAGAGATCTTTCTTTTATATTTTAAATAGTTGAATATGGGAGTGAATTGTGAAGCCCCTAAATATTACAATTGCTATTGGGGCAATCTGTCAAAAGAAGATATAATAAATACTAAATGTCCCTCGTGGCCCATTGTCTGTCCTCTTCTGCCATCACTACAGCCATGGTGCTTTTCTCTCATGTGTTTATTTTACTTCCTATACACAAATTTCTTTTCCATTAAAAACAATGGTATCTGGCGCCCCTTCCGGTGGCTGTACATGTTACAGCAGCTATTAACCCCCAGGCTGGAAGAAACATGACGACTTCCACAGATGAGAGCAGAGCAGGTAAGTATATTATTTTGAGACCGACGACCAGTGTAACCCACCCCCGGACAACCAAAGGACTGTATTATGATAGTACATATAGACAGAACATCTCCTATGGACGATTCAGGTGGACTTCAGAAGACGGTTGGAGGATCTTCTGGCACGTGCGTGCAGGTCCCCCCCCCCCTCCCATTTTTTGTGGCTTGGTGGGGGGTGATGTAGAACCTTGTGAACGAATAACAGGTGGAGCCACATCCATTGGGGGTTGCACACTTGTTGGTTGGGCAACAATCCAGACGTTTTGGACTCTATCCCCACCTGGACTCCGATTGAGTTTTGTTACTCTCTGACCGGGGCCTCCTTCTCTGTGCTTTGCCACACACCCATTCTGCAGGACACAAGTTTAGACCCTATTCTTGCTTCTAGGTTGACAGTTGACCCAAGACATAACTCCTGATGAAGCTCTGAATGTCAGGAGATTATTATTTGTGACCACTTTTATGTTTGAAGCTAATGTACATGTATGACCTTTTTTTTGTGGACAATTTGTATTTTATGATATATATTTTTTCACATTTTTGTACTGTTCTGTATGTTCTGCTATTTAAACATGTTACATGTGTAAACTCTGTGTCGTGAAAGTCCCATGGGCTAGCCACCAAGTCAGCGGTTGGATTAGGACTTCTCCCGTCCAAACTTAGCTATGTATTTATGTATATATTATTTTGGGATTTTGGGGCGACTTTGAATTGTGACTGCTCAGGGGTAAGTAAATATGTACGGTAATTAAAAAAATATTTTTTGGCTTCTGGTGCACTTTAAGGTCTGTCTTTCAAACACATTTGTAGTCTCTCTATGGACAGATGGAATGGTTTACAAGGAGTGAAAATATTACCCCAAAATACCTGTAGTACCAAATGTACAAAAACCTGGCATAGTGTCGCCATCAGAGACTGGAGTTGGACAACCCTGATCTAGCACTATCTTACATGTGAATTGCAAATTCTGCTTCTAAATCAGTTTTCTTCTATTCAGGAAATCGGCCACTTTACAGCACCATGCTAGAGGTAAGACTTTTGGCTGAATATTTTTTGCATATTTTATATGAGGTTGTCCGTTACAGCTCTTTTCTCCTTCAGTGTAATTATTAGTATGATATACCCAAAGGTGAAGCTGTCCTTAATTCATTATGTAAAGTAAAGCAGTAATGGCCCCAAACCGGTGAAACTAGTCTAAAGGTGGCCATACACGGGTTGATTTCCCACACGATTCCTGGCCGATCGATCACCGGGGGCGTGCACGCCGATCGATCGCCAAGGAATCGCGTGCAGCCCACCTTGTCCGATCGACCCCACCCGATCGACATGGCCCCAAATCGGATCGGCCAAGTGAACCAACCTGTTGGTCTTTTCTGATCGATTCAGCACACATCAAGGGGAGTTGCCATTTGTGAAGCGATCGATCGGGCACGGAATCGTCCAGGAATCGTTGGCCTAAGGTGGTAGGCACAGACATAATTGGGCGATCGATCGCCCATCCGATCGCCTGTGGCATCGCCGGAATCGATCGCATGGGTGATCGATCGTTCAGGGAATCGCATGTATGGCTAGCTTAATATGCAATTAGGCATCCTTAGTAACTCTAAAAATCCAGCACCCTTAGTAACTATAAAAATCCAGCACCCTTAGTACTCCAGCATCCTAAGTAATATTTAAATACAGGAACCGGAAGCCAATGTGTGTAAAGCTGGCCATAAATGCATCAGTTTTCCTGTAATCGATTGTGGCCTGCGATCGCGAATCCATTCCAATAAGGAAATCACACAGTGCACCATATAGCGTTATCGATTAATCGCCATCCTTTGTCACGATCGATCATTAGGACAGTGAGCGACCATTCTTCAACTTTAAGATCGGAAATGATGTAATGTTGGTTGGGCACCAACAGGTCGATCGTTAGGAATGATTACATGTCTCCATTAGCGTTCCGCGATTCCAAAACGATCACCTAAATTTTACAGACAGATCCGATACTTGCTCGATCAATTCTTCATGCAATCAATGATTTCTGTGCGATTAATCACGCCGAGCGATCACGGTGGTCAGTCGCACAGGATCCGCGCGAGATGTCTGTGGCCAGCTTAAGCAATAGGAGTTCAGTCAGCAGTCAGGGCAACAACCTAGGAGGGCTGAGCTTCTGAGTCATCCTTGCACAGTTTAAATTCCTGATTATTCCTGGTTATTGACTTTAGGTGGTTTTAATGGACATTTGTCTACAGGAGGAATTGCCCGCGGGTCACATATGGGCAGTTTAGCTTTTTTGAATAAGGCCTGTTCTGCTCAGGGGGCTGGTGTTCTGACTATCTATACTACCCCATCGAGATGTGCTACCCTGTATATTGTGCGGTTAGCACATTTTGAAATCTTGATTGTAATTGTAAGCCCCACAGCCCTCACCTTAACCACCAAAGCTCACACCTTTACCCCTTACATCCAGAACCCCCGTCCCTAATCCCCTTACGCCAAGAGCTCCTCATCCAAATCTTCCAACCCACAGAATCCGTCACCTTAACCTCCGAACCCCTCAGTCTAACCCTTATACTCTAACAATTAAAATTATCCCTCCACGTATCAATAGAAAAGTGACAGCAGAGATCACTCCACCCCTGTGATGCGGCCACCAGGGTAGCTCATCTCGACGGGTAGGACATCACTGGTCAGAGAATGAGGTCCACAGACAGAGCGCCAATCTCCCATACATTTATTTTACGAGTGCGGCATCTACTGGCAAACGCTGGTACTGCATGCTCATATTCTAGACCCCTGCCCTGAATTCACAATTTGGTTTCCAAGCCTTGCAGAACACTGCATTTCACAGCATCACCTCCTGTTTTAATAATAAACAAATGTCAAGTGGTGCCCTATGTACTTCATGAGGTTCAATAAAAATGAATGCGCCTCAAATCATGTATTATGTCTGTGCATCGTATAATCTTTAAATCAATGTCAGATTGTTGCATTAAATGTGTCCTTAGTGCAGTGGATGGGTTTTGACACGCTAGTACATTTGGGATTTCTGCTCTCATTCCAGCACCTCTGTTAATAGAACCCATTGTGGCCCACGAGTCAAAAAGTTTGCCCAGCCCTGGTCTAGAGCCACGTTTATAGCTGTTTGGCTGCCACCTGCTTTCTATGGGCATTGTTTGCAGTTTTCCCTCTGTGTTTTTCCCATGATTGCACGCAAAAGTCTGAAAAACCTATATAAACCCTTAATTAGCTTCTGGAAAAATATTTTTTTTGAAAAAATCTCCCTCAATGCACAAAAACTTTGCACATGCATATGAATGCAAATGGATGTTTATATTCATTTAAGTTGGCATAGGGTCACCCCCCACCTAGAATAGAGCCTGGAAAGGGGGGATGATGAACAAATGACCCCCCATGGTGAATCACCATGCAGGAGACCCATTGTTAAGGTAAGGAACCTCTTCCCCACAACATGTGGGGGTTTGCGGGATCTGAGAACCCCTTTAACATGGCCCCCCACCCTATTAAATCAGTACAGAGGTCCACCGGAACTCTTACCCAATCCTAGGGATTAGGATAACAGTTGCTAAAAATGACACACAGGATTTTTTTTGCAAGTTTATTATTTCTGCCATTCAACATGCTGCATGCACAGTGGCACAAACGTCCTGCACTGCAATTCAGACCCTAGGGTGAGGGTAAGTAGCCAAAGGGACCTCCGCATCCTCATGCAGCTTCGAAAAAGGAACCATACCCTGGTTTTGGGACTTTCAAAAGCGCACTGAACCAACTTTCAAAAAAAACTGAACCAAGCCAGATTGTCCCGAATTGTGGCCATAGAGAATGAATGGGCGCGATTTTTGATTGATGTCTATGGGCGCGATCTGGGGCGATAGGCCGCTTGTCTATGTGGGGACAAGCCTATGCAAATGAATGGGTGCAACCAACCGGGATCGTCGGGCGCAATCAAAAATCGCTCTAGTGGGAACAAGCCCTTGTACCCCCAAATACCAAGGTGTTTTTTCAGCACTAAATTGCTAGAAATCTGTAAACGTCCATGTGAACCTGTCCTTACAATGTTTTTGTTGCAGAACGGCAGAGATCAGACAACTTTCCCCTTACTCAGAATTTAAACCGCAGCGCGGCGGATCTAAATCTGGACACGGTATGTTGAGGAAAGAGCAGCGGTTCCATCTGACGGCAGCATTCACCATCACATGGGTATTCATATTGTCTTATTTTTCAGGGTACAGAAGTGTCCTATGTGGAGCTGGAAATTGGTCAGAAGCCGCCCTCCCAGAAACTGCTGAATCCTTACTCTACCATCTATGCCACCATCATGTAATCCTAAAAGGGCAGGGCACGTTTGGCGGACAAATCGCTTTCAGCAGAAGCACAATAACAACATGAAATAATTAATAGCCCATTACAAGATAAAATAGCAAAACCGGTTTCATTTACCTTGCTGTTTGCCTTCAAAGATATTGTGCCCTGCATTACTGTCACTAGATGTCCCCACTTCTATGGCAAATATCTCTTAACCCACTCCATCCTTTCACGCCTATCAGAAGGAATCAGCACATTGTCCCCTTGTACTGCTTTGGTCTCTCACATTCCAGCCCTGCTGTACAGGGGGCGGAGAGGTGCAGATTTCAGGTCACATGTAGGTGCTTACAGTTTCTTGTATTGATGCAATGATATATTATTGATCACAAAGATTAGTTATTTGTGTCTAATATCTGCTCATAGTTCAGTTTTCAATGCTAAGCAGAAACCAACCACCTGGGTCCCCATGTTCCTATACACAGGCATAGGTAAATGGTATTAATTGCCAAATATATTTAAAGCAACTACATGGGCAAACTACGGCCTGCGGGCCCTTTCTGTACCTGTTTAGCTTTTAAATCTGGTTTGCACTCCCTTCTGCTTGTTCCCTGCAATATTATCCACGTGTCCCTATGGCAACCTGTGGATGTCATTGCAGTGATTGAACTGTAAGGAACACCACACCTAGGACTCTCCCACACTATAAACGCACTACCGTTAGCATAACACAGCGTATGCATTACCAAATAGTAGACCCACAGTAACCTGTTCGAATATTGACATCTTGTGCGTTAATGGGCAAAACAGCGCTGGTACACAGCGCCCTAAGGCACGAGTGTTTTGACACGTTTCCATTCATAATCAATGGAATATTATTAATTTAATCCTTAGCATTGTGTTGCTTCGTTTTCAAAGCGCCTCACTGTGTTGCCCAGGGTAAGCGCATCGATCTGCTCTTGGTCCCTCAGTCACATTATGCTGCACCTCTTCAGCAACTGTTGTTGACAAAATAAAGAACGAAGACATTTCCTTGAAGTAGTTTATTTAGAAATTCAAATGGTTAGAAAACAAAACCTGTTTCCAGCATATAATAGATGAGACCGTTTAAGGGGGATGGTGTACACGACAGATGCTCTAATGCTCAGGAAGGTAGGTAAGGGGAAATTAAAAGGGACATAAAGAGTGGTCAGTAGGATTTTGTCAGCTGAGATGATGCCAACAATTTAACATTAGCATGCAAATTGTATGCAGAGTGAAACTGAACCAATCAAACTTTGCAGCTCCTGGGTTAGATTGGCATAGTTCTTCCAGATGACCAAGTAAGCACCAAAGGCTAATGTATACCATTTTGTAGAAGGTGACCAAAAAGTGACCCAAAACTAAAGTAGGGTACAGATGTCAGATCTTGGCTGTTCTGGGGAGAGACAGCTCTGCTCTCCCCAGCTCAATCGAAGCTCTGCCTGGAGACCAGCGGTCTCTAGGCAAAGCATCAGACAATGGCCATATTTACAGTCATGTCTGATATGGCTGTTTTTGAATGGGATTGATTTGTCCCGCTTGAAAACAGTGGTGGGCGCATATTATATGGGCCAGATAGATGGCCATGAGCGCGCATGGCGCTCGAAGCAGCCATCGATTTGTCCCATATCTTAGCGTCTGTACCCTGCTTTCCTCTCCCATAGTGCACAGGAACACTTACTCTACCATAGTGCACAGGGAAAAGTTACTCTACCATAGTGCACAGGCAGGGACAAGTTACTCTCCCATAGTGCACAGGCAGGGACAAGTTATTCTTCCATAGTGCACAGGGAAAAGTTACTCTTGCATAGTGCACAGGAACACTTACTCTCCCATAGTGCACAGGCAGGGACAAGTTACTCTCCCATAGTGCACAGGGACAAGTTACTCTCCCATAGTGCACAGGGACAAGTTACTCTCCCATAGTGCACAGGCAGGGACAAGTTGCTCTTCCATAAAGCAAAGGAACAAGTTGCTCTTCCATACTGCACAGGGACACATGGTATTTCTGCTTCTTGAAACAGAAGACCACATTCAAGTAAGGAGCTGTCCTTACTTGTACAATCATTTATGTCCCTTTAGATGGAGAAGGTGATGAAGGAGAGATGAAAAAGAAAGTTCTGAAGATAATCCTACATAGAAGAGGTAGAGCAAGGGAATGAGGTAGAGAAAAAGAAAGGGTTAATGGTCTAGGGGATGAAGGGGGTATAGAGTGCATCAGTCACATATAAATGCATGTCATCCTTTTGTGAGGAAGAGCATTATTTATGTATACAAGTCTACCAGGAAATGTTCACAACCCTACAGCAGGCCTGGAAATGGCTTTTCAAATAAGTTCTGTGCTTCTATGGATATTGTTGTACGTTGTAATTCTGGTCACTGATCTACCCTGCACTGGCCTTACAGGTCAATGCCAACCAATACTAATTCATCTTCAAACTTCATGAATACATGATATGCAGTTTATAGGCTTAAGGCTACATCCAGAAGGACTATTGTGGTGACACTTTCCACCTTCAAACTTTCCAACAAGGAAATGAAGACATCAGCAATGCTGAAATGAAATTATCTGACATTTTATTTATTGTACATCTAAGAAAAAATGAACACCATCATTAATCTTGGTAATGGCTCCAGCATTCAGGCTGTCTTGGCAATTCATTTGGAGCTATCCGGGCACTTAAGTCCCTGAGCGATAGAAGAAGTCAACAGTTGATCACTGCAAAGAGCGACTCATAAAGAATGCAGACAAGACTACTGACCTGCAGCTACCCACCCACAGTCCCATTTTTGGGTGGATTGCAGAATAGCTGGGGTAGCTTGGCTGATCAGATCAGAAAAGGAAAGACCACTGGTTCAGTAAATCTCCAACCACAGGCTTAAATATATAAGCATAAAAGGCTGCAAATATGAATAATATAGTGTATAGTGCTCATCTGCAGTGTTAAAATGGCTTAGTAAAAATCCATAACAGCTTCATTGTAAGTTCCATAATCAGCCATGGGTGGAATTTCTCATGATATACTACGAATGTTCTGCTAAATGTGACATTGTTAAGACAAGACAAAGGTACTCATAAAAAATACTATTCTGTTCTCTTATGTCTGAGCAGTAATTGGAAGTATGAATTCAAGTAAGAAAATGTCAGCTTAAACTTATTTTAGGATGTTTGTACAGCTGTCATTGTCAGCATCACCCCGTCGACATAAGAATCATACCAGGAGTATTGGAAGCTCATAAGCCTGTAAGCTTCATTGGACAGGGTCCTCTTTCTCTTAACCAGGGTACAGACATGTAGATATGGGCCAGATTGATGGCCACTTCAAGCTCCGTGCACGCTCACGGCCATCTATCTGGCCCATATAATATGCGGCCGTTGCAGTTTTCGAGCGAGATTAATCAATCCCGCTCGAGAACAGCCATATCGGACATGACCGTTAAATACGGCTGATGTCCGTTGCTTTGCATGGAAACCACAGGTCTCCATGCAAAGCATCGGCTGAGCTGGAGGCTGGAGGCTGGAGGCAGAGCTGTCTCCCCAGCTCCTCCAATATCTAACTGCAGTGTGATGACATCATCACGCTGTTGCAGGGAACATTGGATGGCTCAAATATCAAGCTGTCTGTTCTCTGCTTTAAGCTAGCCATACACGTATCGATTTTGCGTTCGATTCCTGAACAATTGACATGCGCGTTCATGACGATCGATCATTCTGGAATAGAACGTAAAAAGAACTAAATCCTTACTATTGATATGGAATGGCACCTGACCACCTAGTACAATGCATTAACAGTATTTTATTTAGGATTTCTAAATACTGCTAGTGGTTTAGCATAGGATCCACTATAAAGTCCGTCTTTGCAAGAATAGCTCATTGTATCCCCCGGAATGAGCCAGAAAAAGAATGAATGACTGAACTCAGCTGCAAAAAGCAGCAGGGGGTCCGATATTGTTCAGAGCTTTTGCTTTGTCTGTGGTGACCCCCACTGCTCTAAGAAGAAAGACTAAGGCTTGAATAAGGCTCACTCTTTGCTGGGCACCAATCATCTCAGAGATCGGGCTTGGAAGAGGGGGGGGGGCGTAAAAAATGCATATCCTAACTAGAAAAGGGATCACATTGAATAAACAGTCCAACAAACCAACAGGGTGCTGCATACTAACCTCTAATGCAGTTTGGTCAACCTAAATTATACGTCAAGGACTGCAAAGACATAAAGAAAACTCCAAAAACACACCACACATTTTCTGCCGTGCCCTCCAGCATCGCATTTAGCAAAGTGGTAAAGATGGAGATGCATGTTGGGTCGGAGGGAGTAGTGCAGAGAAGACAGAGTAAGACAGAGAAAGGGTAGAATAGCACCAGAAAGATTTGCAGTCAAGCATCATTATTTGTTACCCTTAAATATAACATATGGTTAGCAAGATAATCTGTGCCACTGAGCTGCAGAAACAGCAGAAAGATATGAAAGTTTATGATATCAGACAAATTGATAACATATTGCATCTTCTAGTGAATGGTATGTTTGTGAACCATCTAATGGCCATATAGTACATGACAGCGACATTCGATTATATCAAACATTTTACCTTAAACTTCCATTGGGTCACAGCCCATTCTGTCCCAGGGGGATAGGACAACCGAGAACAGATGTTACTTACAAACTATTCATACCTTTTTTATTTTAAATGCAGATTGAATACAGCGCTTGATAACCGGATTTAGTTATCTCAACCAAGCCCCAAAAAATCTGCATTCTTTCAACTACAATAAAGAAAAAAAAATCCAGAAAACTACTCAAGTCTACTGGCTGACCCAGACATTCACATAAGTCCTAGAGATATGTACAAACGGTTAGCAGAGGTATCCAATAAAAAAAGGGGTGCTCCCTATAAGAACCAATGCAAATTCTCAGTACTAGAAAAACAAATAGATGGAATATCCTTGGCTGCTAAGGGAAACGCCTCTTTCTATACCAATAATGTTCTAGAAAACCTATGTGCTACAGACGCATGAGTTAGTGTTTGTGAGGATGACACAGGGAAATCCTGTAGGATGAAATGGATGCCATAGAAAGGTAATGGGAGGGTATGGAAGGGCCAGGCTGCCTCTAAGCCAACCACCTTGTTCCAGCATGAGTGGTCAGGCATGGAGAAGGGAGGGGAGGTGTAGAAGTCAAATCTCCAGCTTGCGGTTTATTAGTATGGAGCAGGCGGTTAGGCATCCTCCTAATTTGGACATCTCTGTGCAGGATGCCGGTACCAGGGTGTAATCAGTCAGCTTCTGAAGGACCTAAAGAGAACATAAAAACATTTACATTTAATGCAAAAACTTATAATAATAATAAAGAAAAACTTCTACTTCTGAATGGTTAGGCAATCTAACTTTTCAGTAACTTTCCTAATAACCTTGGCCTGTTCCATGTAAGAGCCTTTAAATACTGAAAGTACAAAAGTAGAGACTATGCAAGTGATACAAGTACTGTGTACCCTGCTTCATAGATACCAGTGTATATTTGTATTATGAGATCTGTTAGTCTCAGGAGATATTATGCAACTTTCCTGGGGATTGTTTTTCTTGCTGGAAGCAGAACCCTACCGCTGTCCACCTCCCCAAAAAAAACAAGTGGGGAAATATTGAGGGCTACAAAAAATACTGAAAACTAGTAAATTGCCGCCTGTTTGCCTTGTTCAGACACATCTCCTGGAGGCTGTTGTTTAACAACCCACCATGGTACTGGAGTGACATTGGTTCAGACACTAGATTTGCCCCCAATCCACTTAAATCTAATGTCTGTACCCAGTGTTAATGCAAAGGTTTAGTATTAGTGTAACTGTATTAGATTAGAAGCCAGGTTCCTTGCCTAGTCCTGCATCATAACCTCATAATCATAACAGCCAAGAAACACTAGGAATTACCACCAGGGAGCTTAAGAGGTCCACGGAGTGATTACTTTTCAATTTTAGACACCCAACAGGAGTTCAGCATCAATTCGGAAACAATCTGTGAATATTCTGTATCAGTATCGATTGGTATACATTGATAAACATATCCCACCTGGACACTGTTAGGATATTCCTCTGCACTACGGTGAACCAATACATTGGATTTCGGTCCCACACGGGCATAGATGCAGTTGGCAGCTGGATCATCAGGCACAGTGAGAGTCTCATAATGATGGTCTGTAAGCTGTTCCATCACCTGAAACAAACATTTAAACACAGAAAAAAAAGTATATTTTATGACATCTTCCCAAAAAGAAACTGCTCCAAAACCCTCAACTGTATTTATATCACACATGGACTATATGGAATTTAAAACCTTGATAGGGGGTCATAGAGCCACCCCATTTTACCGAAGTAAATGGGATGTCATTGTCTGACAGCATTTTAAATCTTAATAACAAATGGTACTTAAAAACAAAACGTTCATTAACTTTTTCAGGAAGGCTGCTGGAGGCCAGAACCTTATCCAGGATCTTTCGAAGTGCTCTGCTTCCATAGATACCCACACATTAATGTGGGCATCTATGGCAGGACAACCTTGTTAATAATTAATCTTGGGAATAGCTGACCACCGAGTTTATATACATCAAAAATTGTTCTTGCCAACAGGAGTTGAGAGCTATAAATATTTGACCCCCCCCCCCCCCCATCTTACTCTTATTGCTAAATGGTTTTACCTTGAGCGCTTTCTTTGCACAGTCGCTACTTCCAATGAGCAGGGTGTCAGGTCCTCCCATGCTACAGAAACTTTTTAGATGCAAATCTCCAGAAACTGGAACAGTAGAAACTGCATAATCCTAGGAAGAAACAGAAAACAGACACACAATTATAGACATAGAAGAGATCTATATTAAATTACAATGTTTAAGAAGAGAGGTCCACGACCTACCAGCCTGGACTGGTGCCAGGCTTACAGCCCTATGTTATAGGTGCCCCGACGACGTTGGGGCTTTCAGATAGAAATCTCTATGAGAACACAAAACTTGGAAGACTGAGGACATCTTGTGGCAAAATAGGGAATTGCATGGGGTAATTTTATTTTTAATTGAGATAAGCTTTATAGCTTGATCACTACTAGTAGCTGTAGTGGTTACACCTTTTAGAATGCCACACTTGTTCGAGTTTCAAATTTTAACTGTATATAGTTTATTTATGAATAACCTGAGGTAAGCATTACATGACAGCTAAAATATAACTACAAGGGTTGCAGATGGGTGTGTGAAACTTGAAGGGTAAGTATTTTCATGGGTAAATTACTAACCCAAACCAATTGGTTTACTACAACTAAAACAAGAGTTATACTAATAATGCTGCATGAGATTTGGGCATTCAAAGCCATACAGTTCTCTGTACCAGATAGGCATATCCACCCATGGCAAATGCTTTATTCTGCAATAGCGGACCCAACTTTCAGAAAGTAAGGTTACCACTGTCTTCTTTCTGAGCAAGCAGGTAAGGTTTTGGTTAGGGAATCTTCCAAGGTTCCCTTACCACAACCTTACCTCCTTGCTCAGAAAGAAGAGGTCAACTAATTTCCCAGCCAGTGGGGCAAGACCATGCAGAGCTGTGGAGTCGGTCGATAAATTACCCGACTGACTCCTCAGTTTCTGATTCTTCCGACTGTATTTGATATGCTAATGTATTGTATCCATCCATTGAAGGAAAGGAAGGCAACATACACTAACCACAGAACTACTGGCTAGGAAACCAACACTGGACTGTAATGGCCAATTAAAGCAGAGAAAGGGAGTTAGGCAGAAGATGCTGCTGCTTTTTCCTTAAGCTAGGCACCACGCTGTCATTGATCGAGGATCAATTGAACGGAAATCAATGTGCACCACATGGGCACATCGATTTCCGTTCAATGGGGACCCATTGTCCCCTGCTTGCAGTGTGTGATTTACAACACACTACAAGCTGGGGAGAAGAAGCCTGTCTCATACAGCTGCCTCACTCACACAGCTTCAGAGTGAGGAGTGCTGGCTCCGCCCCCTTCACACTGACAGCCGACGGCTGAGCAGAAGGCAGCATACAACATGTTGGAACCCCATTCAATCGAGTTCCTTCGAGCGGGCTCTATTGATCCCGCTCGAAGGAAGGCACCCACAGGTAGGTTTGTAAACAGATTAGAGTACAATCAATTACCGTGAGCGGTTTTTCAAATGTTTTACAGCTTCAGTCTTGAACTATTGGCGAACCATTCCCTTCACTTATACAAGCGTCTCTAGTCCGGCAACAAACATTTACTTAATTATCAGCGAGAGTTAAGGCTGCCATACACGCACCGAAATCGGCCACTGATCGGGGGTGCCGACATGGGGTGACAGATCTGACGTCCCACAGCTCGGCCGGCCAGAGAACGGACATGTCCGAGATTCTCTGGCCGATGCGTCTTCATTGAAGCTAACGGCCGACACACAAAGGGTGCCGGCCGATGCTGTCAGCTCTGGAGAGCACGTCATCACGCTGCAGTCTAGAGCTCATCTGAGCTGATCTATCGGCTCCCACTCAGTACCTGTGTGGGGGCCTTTAGGCTAGGGTCACAGTGGGCGCGGCATGCATTTATTCTGCAATAGCGGCCGCTGCGGAGTCGGAGTCGAGGTGTCGGTACCCAAAAAGGTCTGTGACTCCTCGACTCAGACTCCACAGCCCTGAGACCATGGCCTAGTCTAGTAATATACTGCAGATGTCTTTGGCCCAGTTCACTTATCCTATACACAATGCATTTTAAGCATTTCCAAAAGAAAAAGCTAATTATATGCAATAACCTGTATAAATGCCTGACAACACCAAGTTGATAGGTGGGAACCAGGCCTTATAGTAAACATCACTCTTGAGTTGGCAGCCAAATGTGAAAAAGAGCATGGAATACCTGATACGTCTTTGCCACGATCTCTGCTCCTCTGATATTCGTCCATTTGGACAAGCCTACAAAGATCTCTGAACCTGGAATATAATAGATAACAGTATGACAAAAAAGAACATTCCTGCTGCAAATATGGACATTCTCTATATATTGAAGACATGTCTATTAAGGAAACATCTATCCATGTATCATATACATTACTACATATAGCACACTCTGCTATACGAGGCTCAAAAACAGCTAGTCTAAGATAATACCCCCTAGTTTTCTGAATTATAAAATCTGCCATATTGGCAACAATAAATAAAAACAACACTGTTCACTCAGAAAAACATTTTAAGGACTTTCACCCACCTGTGAAGAGGATGTCACTGGCATCCAATGTAGCATTTTCATCCTCAAGTTCAACAACTCTGAACTTCAGCTCCTCAAATAACTTCTGCAGGCCTTCTGTCTAAGAAGAGAGAGAAGAGTCAGGAGCAAAGGAGGAGAGGAAGATGAAACAGATGGCAGATAAGGGAGCTACATTATCAAGCAGGGTACAAACATGGAGATATGGGCCAGATCGATGGCCGCTTCAAGTGCCCTGCATGCTCACAGCCATCTACCTCTAATATGCGGCCATCACTGTTTTCGGACATGAACGTTAAATACGGCCAATGTCCGTTGCTTTGCCCAGAGACTGCGGGTCTCCAGGCAAAGCATCGGCTGAGCTGGAGAGAGCAGCCCCGCCGACATCTGACTGCAGCGTGATGACGTCATCACGCTGCTGCAGGGAACATTGGATGGCTCCAATATCGAGCTGTCTTTAGACTTGGAATAAGATAAAAGGAATCTGTTTTTTTTATAACCGAAAAAAAAAATACATTTCTAAAGTGGGAGAAAAATTGGGAATCGTCTATGCCAAGGATACAAAGCGTTTCATGTGAGCGTACATTAACACTCTTGATGTTTACCTTCATCTTTGTATTCCAGAAGTGTGAGATGTAAGGCACTGCTGACTACCACATGTAGATCAATTGGGGATGTCAATACTGTGCTGCTCACAGTTCTCCTTCCTTAAGAGCAAGTTGTACCTGAAGAAATGTGGTGCAAGGACTTCCCTATGTGGATTTATGCTATCTTTGCCTTCCTGATCATTATACCTTCAGATCATCTGTCTCCGATATGAGCCCTGCTTCTCTATCAAGTTTTTGGTCTCCAAGCAGTGACACAATGTATTGTTGTTAAGGCATTATACAGTTTTTATACATTTCCATTGGGGGGAAATAACACTAGTTTGGAGATGGACCAGATCCCTTTACTACATTCTTCCTATGTGTTTAAGTTCTTACAAAAGTGCAATTTATTGGACTCAATAGAACTCAAAAAGCAAAAAAAATAATATGAACATTTAAGCGGGCCTACCACCTAGAAAGTCACTCAGCAGTATCAGCTGCAGCTCACCCGATACTGCTGAGATCCTTGATTGTAAAAAAAAAAAAAAAAAAAAAAAAAAAAAAAAAAAAAAAAAAAAAAAAAAAAAAAAACTTTCTTCTGACAGCAGGAGGGGAGCTGGTTAGGAGTGTGCCCCGCCCACTGCCTTACGTTGCGCATAGGCAGCCGAAGTGGTGTCTGGGACATCCCCCAGGCAGGAACTGGTAAGCAGCAGATTCCCCCCTCCACACACAGACCCCTCCCTAACGAGTCTCTGCAGCTCCAACATAGAGGAGACAGGGGGGAAGGTGGAGTGGAGAGGGGGGGAGAGGGAGCAGTAAGGGCGGAAGTAGCTGCAGGTCTCCAGGAGCAAAGATGCCAGCATGAGAACTGCAAGGAAGTATGCTGTGGGGTTTTTTTGTGTAGCAGTTTTCCAGGATCTGAACTGCTGACAGGTGAGTATTGTGTCTGTTTAATGTAGGTCTGTTTTTTTATTTGAGTTTAAAACCGCTGAAAGAGGAATTTTAGTCCAAGTAAATTGCCAGTACGGCTATTAAAGCAAAACTAAAATTATAAAGTCTATGAACATCCCAAAGTGCCTTAAGGCAAACTTTTTTTTTTGTTTCTTACATGAGGAATTGCTAGTAATCCTATCAGATTTTAAATTGCCATTTATTGTGTCCAGGGAGGTTTACCCTCACTACTCTAGAAGACTGTATTATTGGACTTTCCTTTTTAGGAACTAAAACCTGGTAAGTTTACTTTGTCTGGAGTTTTGCATTGGGAACCTTTGGGCACAGTCTGTTGCGCACTACAGGTAGAAGTCTACTTAAAGTAAGTTGAACTAGCTGGCTATGAAACCTGAAGGAGCTCAGAACCGTAAACCACAGGACAGTATGGTCATACCTTTAGCAGTGTGTACACATTTTTCCTTTTATTTCTTACTGAATTCACCTTACTATCGTCAGCTTAACTATTGGCCTGTGAGGTTGTTCATCACATGGAGGAGACAAAGGCCCAAGAGTCGGGTAGCCAGAACGTAGCCACATGAAGACATCAGACACTTTTGCCATGTTTACTATACAGCCTTGTGCCATATTAGGTTGTTTGTAGAATGTCTTACCCTTCCACTAAAATGTAGATATTGTGCGTTTGTCCCAACTTGATAGTAAAGGAGAAGTTTCCACCCAAAAGGAGCACAAAGAGCAATGAAGATCTGAGAGGCTCCAACTCAACTAAAGTTTAAATTAGTTAAAATATATCTGAAATAGAACATGAATCATACATTTAGGAACCCTCTATGAAAATGGTACCATCTAAGGGTATGTTCGCTTTGAAGGTTCCAGGGTGGCTGCCACCTTCAACTGCACTGCTCTACTGACGCATTTGGTAGCTGTCACCGTGCAGCTCTAATCCACCAGTGTCCACATGCCATAAGTGAAAAATAAGTAAGATGTAAGAACATGAAAATCAGAAATAAGATTCTTAGCCATTTCTTGGCTGGATATGCATTTCGAATGGCTGTGTGTGACTCAATTTGCCTGTGTAAACAGACAGAACACCAAACTCACCTCTTTCCTTCTGGCGGGAATGGCTGGGCGGGTAATCAAAGCCGTATCAGCTATTACAACTGCCGTGTCCCCGATCAGCTGTCCCCGTGGAAGGTCCTCACAGGCGGGCAACTCCATCACTTGAAGGCCAAGTTTCTGCCTGAGGATGCCGGAGTACACCCCACTCTCACGCTGCGCCCTTGCCAGGTCCACTTGCCCATCTGCTTCTTGTGCCAAGGAGCTGGGGACCCCCCTTACCACTGCGTGGGTGTATCTGCCACTCATGTTAAACGTGCCAGGAGGTTGGAAATTATAAGGTGACTTATTAGAAGAACTGTCACTTGCAGTTCGCGGTTGCGGTTTCCTGGTGGGGCTCCCTCCTCTGTTACTATCCCTCTGTCCTGTCCCGTCAGTCTGCTCGTCTTCTACCCTCTCTCTTTCTCTCCTGCCGTCTCCTGTTTCCTTCCTGGCTTCACATCCTGCACGAGAAGGAATGACAAGTATCCTCATAACATACATATTCAATGTAAACAATGACAAAGGTTTCAGAAAAACAAAGTACATTTCATATATATGTGATTTGCTTTGGTCCCATTGGTGCAAGTATCATAAGTTCTCAGAAATAAAATTTAAAGTAGATCTCAATCATTAAAGCTCAAGCAATAAGAGCACATTAAAAGTTGCTGTCACTCTAATAGAAAAGAGTCAATAAAATAATACCTGACGATCCTGCCATAAAGGTTCTTATTCAAGCATTTCCTTGATAGCGTGACAACATAGTCCCCTTTCTCTGCTAATGTGTTGTCACCCTGTTACATGCATCTATAATGGAGATGTTTTTCAACATACAGTTTAGGCCTGGTTCACTGTCACCATTAGTAAACTGGTTCAGCACCATGACTAGAAACCAAGATTAGTTTTAGACTCTCAAAGCTGCTGCATTAAATCAGCATGACCGAGATGTAAGAAAATTTGATGTGGCCTCCAGTGTCCCAATAGCAAAAGCCTCCCTATATTTTAAGGTGTTCCCAGGTTATTGCCTCACCACCCCTGAGCTGTAAAGATACATACACTGGGAAAGAAAGGATGTTTAATCCAGCATCATGCCAGGGGAGTATCCAACCAGATGCACTTGTCATGCTCCTGGTCGTCATTCACATCCTTCCCCCACAAATATACAAGGCAGGAGTTTGGGACTTTTCCTGATATTGATCCAGGTTACCTAATCAATAAGTAGTAAAGAGAGGACCATGACTCCGGAATCTTTACTTTACAAGCAAGTCAACAATGGAGGAAGAACTGCTTAACCTATGAATAGATTAATAAAATCCAAGTTAAAATCTTACAGGTAGCTGTGGACATCTTTGCACTTTTCAGCCATTTCTCAGATCAGTTATAGTAAAAAAGAAACCCAACACCCTCCGGATAGGCGGCCTTTTCTGTGGTCATATTGGGGAGAGTCCGCTTTTGCCAGACATTATCCCTGTACATCTGGACAAGCCGGATGATGCTGCAGATGAGTAATTGGTACTAAAAGCAAGTGCGGTCCCCAGAGAGGCAACAAAGACAACAGCATGAAGTAATGGGGGAGAGGTCAGAGTAGTCTGGTAATGCATTGCTTGTGGTTTGAAGATCTGACTAGAGAACCATTAATAAAAGGATGTTGGCTTCCTGAAGGAGAATCATAAACAACGATTTGAATAATTTCTAATCACTTTGGTCCACATCATAGTTCACATTATATCCTAGGCGTGACCAGGCCTAAAACACTGAAGGACCCATCTATGGCTTTGTGGACACATGGGTTAAACAGCTAAAACCACTTTTTTGTGTAGGTCCTTGTGCTCCCAAAGGAATGGACTCTACAAGACCTATTAAGGTTCTGGTGCCAACAGGAACATAATTTAAGGAATATATTGACACTTGGAATTTACCTTCCTGTAGGACATCATGGAACCAACATTGGCACACACCAGGCCACCCACATGATCCAGTTTCTTCAAACCAGGCTACCTTCATCTATGGTTCAGTTTTAGCACACTAGGTGGATAGAGGTCAGCATGGGCACTCGGACACATGAGTCTGGGGTACCCATGACCCCATCAACATTTATCCTTCCTTGAACAACTTGTGATAACCCATGCCTAAGGGCAGTGGTTCCCAAACTGGGGCGTGGAGGTATGCCAGGAGGGACACAACTAGGGGGCTGAGGGAGGGACAAGCCGGAAGCCAACCATAGAGGGAAAAGCTGCAGAAACTGTGCATGCAATGTGAATACCAAATAAAGTTGTAGGAGTTGTATTTTAAATAAGGTTTAAGGGTCATTTCACATTAGTACTAGTTCGCAATACTGCAACACAAACACGGCAAGTGACCCTAAATCTAGAACGGTGTAGGTTGAATGGGGAGGGGGGCTCGATAATGTTCCTATCAAGAAAAGGGGGCCCTGTAGGGAAAGTTTGGAAAACAATTCCTAGGGGGGAACACAATACCTGCCATTCTGGCCTTCTCCATCTAGCTTACACAACTTTTTAGTTGCTCAGGACCTGTAGCATAGACAACCAACTGTTCACTTGCTAGCCAACATATCCAACTAGGTCACCATTCTAAGGAGATCTTTAAAAAAAGTCACCCGTGATTGGTTATAAAGTAATTCTTGTACACAAGAGTCTGTCACTGATTAGTTTCCCTGCATGTGGGTGGGCAGGAAGCCAGAACAACAACTCCAGGGGAAGGTTAGGATTTCATTGTTGTTTCAAACAGGAAGATTCTTCCTCACTTCTTGCCAGGAAAGGAGGAGAAATCTCTCCATGGGGGACAGAGACAAATACATATACAATGGAGTGCAGTGGAGAAAATCCAAAAACATTGTTGTCTCTGCCTTCTTGTCTGGTGACAACCACAGCCATCATGACTACAATAAACATTTTCCCGGTGAGATCATGGACAGGAATAAGAGTCTGTCCTCTCTATTAAATGTAATTTATATGTCCTTTGGCTTCAGGTATCTATAAATATCGTAACGATAATGCAGCTGCTTGGATATGATCGCTGCATTGGTGTACTTGATTTCTCCCCTTTCTTGTCACCCGGTGATCCTGCCAGTAACCCATCCCATGCTGGGTCTGAAGAGAAGCACAGGGAGTGTATTGGGACTACAGAACAATTGCCACATCTAATATATGGTGGAAATGTTCTATAGCTATTAAACAAAGTGTCTAACACATTTGTGGTCTACAAACACAATGTATGAGACTTCACTGGTTACACTTGACAAGGTCATTGTGCAGTTCTTTGAAATGTCACTGTTTGAAGATTATATGAGCACCGCCATACAATGATGTGATGTAAACAGATCAAATGTTCCTGAAAACCCTAAAAACTACAACTATTACTAGCTACAGGATGCTGGGACTTGCAGTTCCTTTACAGCTGAAGGACCAGTATTATATTGGTTGTAGTGTGTCAGTACAGAAGGGGTTAACCTATTATTGCTTGTAAAGCTTGCGCTCCATTGTGCATTTCTGCTAGTGTGCAGGCATCAAAGTTTGGGCTGAAAAGCTGACAATCTGCTAACTGGGCCCCATGGGTTCCCAGGGTGATCAAGGCTCCCCTAATCAGGCCTGGTGCACAGATCCTGGTCAGGGGGACTGAGGGGCAGATAGGGGGGGGGCTGTAGTCCTGAGTGGACAGACAGACTGGAGGAGACACAATGATGCCAGTGTGCAGGCAGTGTGGAAGGAGCTCACATGCTGACACACAGACAGGAGGAATGTGACAGGCTGCTGCAGGACAGACATGGAGCTGGGCGAGGCAGCAGAGCAAGGCCCAGACATAGAGAAACACAATCCACTCACCACACAGGGAGGAGAGGGTCCAGGCACGTGATAAGTCCTTGTCCCTTGTCCCCAAACCGCAGAACACTGGGGTCATCCAGTCCAGACCGTCCCTGCTGCCTCCCCCCCTATCCCTCCCCTCTCTCTACATCTCCCCCCATTATCTCTCTCCTCCC
>CM070040.1:23630842-23660272 GCA_036250615.1 Ptychadena robeensis | reverse complement strand
AAAATTATGACGGTGAATGGCTGACTTGATTCCGTTACATATACACCTTTTTTTTTCTTATACTTTAACATCACTTAACACTCTAAATAAAGACACAGACAAAATGATATTCGAAGATGTTGATCTTTAATGTCCTATTTATATTGGCCACAGCTGATAAAATCGTATCAAAAATCCTTCACATATAGACACCTTGTAATTTAAAACTTAGTGCAACAACATTGGTAACTGACTCCTCTTTCTTAAAGGTCGCTGATGTGGCCCCCCTAGTGACAAATCTATATCAATATAGCTAGTATATATCTCCCATTAATATCCCCCATCAGCCTTACCGACCAGCCTCATGGTTCTTAACATCTGACAATTTTTCTCCAAATATACATATATATATATATCAAGAATCTAATTGCCATCCGCCTTCCCGACACAGCTTCGATAGTTTCTATAATTGTCTCCTCTATACTGACTTCCTTACTTCGCCTAACAACGCACAATTCACCAAAGGGTCATTGCCCATTTTAAGAGCTCAGTACTTACCTATTACTGTCGATAAATGAACCTCCTACCCCTGGGCACTACCATGACGTGTCCCCAGCTGTGACGAGAGAAGATCCCCGACGTGGCAACGCCAGGACTAGGGCCGAAGTTCGATGCGCTGAATTGGAGCAGACCAGATGAGGGCGGGTGGGTGGGTATTTCTGCTGGGGGCAAAGAGGCCGAATCCTCTTCTGCCCAGTCCTTTTAAAGGGGTTTTGGCGCCCGCGCGCGTCCCTTCCGGGCGCGACGAGAGGGAGGGGAGGAGAGGCATCCAGCTCCTCTCCCATCCCTCCCTGTCAGGTGGCCCTCACGCAAAAAAACAAAAAAAAAAAAGCAAAAAGACCCCCCCCCCCCAGACCTTGACACCCAAAATTCGGAAGATTAACCCTGAAAAGACCAAAAACTAGGGCTATCTGCACATGCACAGTTGTAATGGTAGCAAAATATTTCAGGGTAGCAAAATAGGCTAAAATATAAATATTTAAGTGATAAACATTTTGTTTAGACAAAGTGCCGTTCGGGAGCCAAAAGAGCCGGCTCTTTAAAGGGAGCCGATTCAAAAGAGCCGAGTCCTTGCAAAGAGCTGGAATTCCCATCACTATCTAACATTCATTCCAACCCATCCCATACTAAGCTGAACAGATCACTCCTGCCAAAATGGGAGTAGTCGTAGGAGCAGCCAATCACCTTGTTTATGCATGGTCACATTGTTTGAAGAATCTTCAGCACAAGCCTTAACATTCCTGGCATTGCACCACCATTTAAATATAGCCTCTGCCAACCCAGTCAGGTGCCCATTAAAACCTATTCAGACTCTGCAGTATTTTTGGGACCTTCACAGCATAAGCACAAAAAAACTTCAATACCCAACCAAACTTTCAATTAAAAATACAATTTATGTGAATCATGCATATTATAGTCAAGAACTGTTTCTATGTTCAGGATATGTTTCTGCTAGCAGGTTTTTGTACAATGCTTTGGAAAGAAAACAAAGTGGGACCCCTGTTCTTTATAGGGAAGCAGTGGTCACTCAGCAGAGGCCTGACACTCCCTGTCCTGTATCAGACCTGGAGAGCTTCAGCTCTGACTCAGAAGGGTCTTACAAGACCTCTGCAGAGAGATTACTGCTTACCCAAGCAAGAGGTTAGGGGACAGGAGGAGTTCATATGGAATGGCTGTTTTTGAATTGTAGTATTTTCGGTGTTTTTTGTGGCGTTGTGAATACTCTCCCGCTACACTCCGTAGTGTAGACGCAACCTAACATTAGTTGTCTATGTAAAAACGTGCACAGTAAAAAAGCGTGCGTTTTTAAAACGCAATGCATATAGTGTGAAAGGGCCCTAAGGATGTAGTTACATGGCTGCATGTGCTTAGCAGGCCCAATGTTATCCTTATGGGAATATTGACCAGGAAATTATTTTCATCACTTCAACCGCACACGTGAATGAGCCCTAACGTAGCGACTATTGGTGGAAAGCCAGTTATGCAACTTTAACAAGTCACCCTACTGGGATCTTCTAGCAGAATGTCTCTAGAAAAGAAGTTTGATGTCATTGTGCACATCTCTGAAGTGCATTGGCATGCTTTATAAATGCTCAGTACTTTTTCCTTTTAAAATTGAACATGACAATGCAGTAACACAGTAAATGCCTGCACAAAGCCAATGACAACATCACCAGTTATGGTACTGAAAGCTGCCAATTCAGAGACTAAAAAGGTGGAAGTATATATATATATAAAAAAAATATTATTTGTAATGTAATTCAATGTAAACTTTGTTTGACCTATAAATGGCACCCACGTACACGCCTCAAGTTCAAGCTGTTCCTGTTTTGATCCAACTTTCCTTCCTTTCTGAAATGTGCCTCTCATAGGGCGAGGTCGGGCTTATGACTCCACAGGCATTTTCTGAATATTAAAGCTCTCTTTCCCCGTACAAAGAGGAAACCGGACGCAGCTTATTAAAGCCCTCCAGAAACCTTTAGATCATTCCATACAATTTCCACCAACTACTATGTGGGTCCTCCCTGATAGAATACATAGTGATTTGAAGGCTTAGAAAGGTCCTCATATTACATGGTTTGGGTAGAAGAAAAGTGTATTGTACAGAAATTGTATGGAAAGATTGGAAGGTGTATAGCTAGCCATACATGTGTCGACTTGCCCATCCGATCGATTCCGGTGAAGCCACAGGGGTTGATCGATCGCCCAATCAAGTCTTTGCCTACCACCTTAGGCCACCGATTCCTGGACGATTCGGTGCCCGATCGATCGCTTCACAAATGGCAACTCCCCTTGATGTGTGCTGAATCGATCAGAAAAGACCAACAGGTTGGTTCTCTTGGCCGATCCGATTTGGAGGCCATGTCGATCGGGTTGGGTCGATCGGGCAAGGTGGGCTGCACACAATTCCTCGCCGATCGATCGGCGTGCACGCGCCCGGTGATCGATCGGCCAGGAATCGTGTGGGAAATCGACCCGTGTATAATGGGTCCGTTCTATAAGAAACTCCTAAACACAAATGTATAGAAAATGTGTAAAATCCAGGCTATTATGAGGATACAACAGTGAATGTGGATTATATAGTATCTTACAAAGGCAGGGCATGCTGGTATATGTAGTTCTTTACCAGATTCTGGTCTGCATCCCAGCTCCTTGTTTAATAATGTACAAGCACCTCACATGTCTAAAGCTGGGCGTAGACATCTCAATTTTCCATACGATTTCTGTGAAATTGATCACCGGAATTGATGCAGGCACAAAGTGATCGATCAATTTGACCCTCGGGAATCCCAGAACATTATTGGAGACATGCGATCATTCCAATCGATCAACCTGTTAGCGTCCAACCCACATTACATCATTTACAACAGCTGCGGGCTGGAGATCGCATGATCCATGATCCAATCGCGGGAAGGAATCGGCCAGGAATCTAAGACGTCATATGGTGCAGTGTTCGATTGATTCTGTAAATGGAATCGCATGCACGATTGTTTACAAGTCCGATCACTGGGAAATCTAAACGTCTATGCCCAGCTTTATTCTGTATAGTGCTCTGTGTATATTGCAGTATGATCACCCCACATGTGCTCTGTGTATATTGCAGTATGATCACCCCACATGGGCTCTGTGTTTATTGCAATATGATCACCCAAAGAACTCAAGTGATAAGCATCACAGTAACCATCAATAGACAATAACAACACAAAACCACAAACAGCACACACCATGATTACCTGGCCTCTAATCTGCTCAGGATGACATAAACGTTTGTGATTTACTCTATTAACCCATTGCTGGGCTGTCATTAGGGAGGGGCCACTAACTTTAACCTCTTCATTGCCAAGCTTTTGTTAATCAACTCTGCTCTGGATCATCTCAACCTGGCACACAGATTAAGCACATTGACAACAGACGTCTGCATTTGTTTACAGTGTATTTGCAGTATATGGCAGTATATATAGTATATTTACCTCTAGTATTGACACTAATGACATCATATTGGCCTAGGGTATAAGGGTTAGGTTAAAGTTAAGGTGGCCATACACAGGTCGATTTCCCACACGATTCCTGGCCGATCGATCACCAGGCGCGTGCACGCCGATCGATCTAGGAGGAATCGAGTGCAACCCACCTTGACCGATCGACCCCGCCCGATCGACATGGCCCCCAAATCGGATCGGCCAGAGAACCAACCTGTTGGTGTTTTCTGATCGATCGGGCACACATCAAGGGGAGTTGACATTTGTGAATCGATCGACTGGTAACAGAATCGTCCAGAATCGGTGGCCTAAGGTGGTAGGCACAGACTTGTATGGTCGATCGATCGACGCCTGTGGCTTCACCGGAATCGATCGGAGCGCCGATCGATCGCTCAGGAAACGACACGTGTATGGCTAGCTTTAGGCTCAGGCAGCATTGATTCTGACCCCAAAAAATTCAACTGCCTGACTGTTATACAGATATAATGACTTCTTGAGTATATGGGACTATTGGATGGAATAAGTGTGGAACTCATGCAGTATGGTGCTAAAAACTACCCCAGTATAGTATTGCCACTTATAGTCCAAGGTATGGGATTAACTCAAGCATCACTTGTGCCCCCAGAGTTGTTGAGCACACAAACATATTTGAAACCAGAAAAACATCAGCATCTACATGAACATTTGGTAGCTCCTCGTTGACCCTGAGGTTTACCAAGAGATCCTTCATCATAGGTGAATGGGGGCTGTTATACATATTCCGATACTTGTTCACCTCTTTAGGATGCTCCTAGAAGGTAGAAAGCTCCTTTATAATGGCACAGCCTTGTTGGAACCTATATACTCCTAATAAACTAGATTCTCAGTACTGTTGAATTCACTTTTTTAATAAATGGTACCGATTGGTTGCTATGGGCAACTAGAACATCCTTCCCATCCTGTGGTCAGGTGGTACAGCTGTACTATGCTGATACCAGCGCTGCCTTATCTGTCACTAATGATGCCTCCGCTTGAGGTTTTCTGTCCTCTCGTTTCTACAGAAAACTATTTATTATTAATAGCAATTCCTTCTAGTTCGATCTTCCTTCTAGTTATAGATAGGTTTGGAACAATGTATTTACTCTAGCAGCTGATCCTAGTAGTGCAGCAGGTATATGGACTACAAATATACCATAGCACAGGTGTGGAAACTACACAACACAGGTTCCCTATAGTGTGAAAGAGCATCTGTTAATACTTGGAATACCTGTTTCAAATCAGAGCTAGAAATGTTGTGAGTTCCTACCTCTTAGTGCTCTATAAGGCTATGTTCCCACATAGGCGATTTTAATCGCGCACGATTGCTGATGTGATCAGGCACGATTGACCAGGCAATTTTCACCTGCGTTTTAAAAAAAATCGCTCCAATTATAAAACAAAAATTGCGTCCATAGAGAATGAATGGACGTGATTTTTTAATCAAAAATTTCGTCCAATTATGTCTATGCGCGCAATCAGAAAGAAGTTGGACAAGCCCATTCAACTGAATGGACGCGATCAACGCCGATTTCCGCACACGATTAAAATCGCGAGCGCGAGGCCATTTATCACCTATGTGGGAACATAGCCTAACTGTTATTACTCACATTGTTAAATATCTCTGAGGACTACATTACTGTGTCCCTCTATGTAAAATAGAAGAGACGGTGTTCTGTATTCCTGTTTTCAATCTGCTATGCTGATCCAGAGATGTGAAGTGTTGGATGTGGAGCATGAAAAAAGAACTCAACTGAGAAAGAAAGCTAATGCAGCCGCCAATTCTAGTAAGCTTCGATGTATAAAGCTGGGCATACATGTCCCGATTTTCCTGCGTTCGATTTTTAAACTGATCACCCATCCGATTCCGGAATCGATTTCATTTGCAAAATCAATCGCAGACTGCAACATATGATGCCTTTAATTCCTGGACGATTCTATCCTGAAAGTCTCAATATGTTGCACGCACACATTTATGGGTTTGGAGTGGTGTTAGCTGAAGAACTGGCCAGTGACCAACAGCACACAAACAAAGGTAATTTCCACAAGATTCATAGATTGATCGCTTAAAACGATCGCATGAGACAAATAACAGCACTCGATTACTTTGCTTTTTAATAAAATTTTCAATCAGAACGGATCCGTGCACGATTGTTTTTCTGTCCGATTTTTGCCCAAATCGATCGGTCAGACATTTTTGGCATGCTTCAATTTGTATCCAATTTGATCGCACGATCGATTTTGTTAAAGGATTGCACTAAAATTGAACAGAGAATTGAGACGTGTATGCCCAGCTTAAGAATTGTTTATGTTGTGTTTTTGCCACAGGCAAGGATCCAGGGTTTGGAAATAGCATTATCTATGAGAACCTCAATTCCAGCAGATAATGTCATGACGTACCAGTGTCACCCGCAGCCTTATCACACTCTGCAGACATTCTATATATGTATACATGGACCTATTTTACAGAATTGCCACCCACTTGTTAACCTTGGTGATCTGACTCACACAAAGATTGTCCAATAGGATTGTGTCCTCTGACATAATATATGGTGGGGAGTCTTCTAGGGTGACATAAGGACTTCTGGGGTCATCCCTGGCGATGGGGCTGTACGCTGCAACCAGCATCATTTTATTAGCGGTGACGCTGACATTAGGAGAGAAGCCGGTAAGATTGGGCCAAGATTTAATGATGTATTTGCTAAATTCTATGTTGTAGAAGGGTATGGCTTATACTGATGACCTCTCTACCATGGATGTCATCTAGACCCATACGCTTCAAGTCCTTCTAACGCGGTAGGTAGATTAGGAGATCTGACTTTGCTCTGTTGTACCCGACATCTGTATGGTACTTTTGGGAACCAACCAACCTATATAAATGTCTGTGATGGCTTCTCTTGTTTTTCTGATATTTAACCAATTAGAAATTGTGTTTTATTGCTTCAACTGTAGTAAGATGATAAATATGACGGTTGGTATATCGGTTGGTATGGCTTCTTCTTAACAGAAATTGTGTCTATTTCCCCATTGGGGAGACTCCCCCTCGCTTTTTTTGTGCTGGTAACCATTGTCTCTAATACAGAAGGGGTTATGAAATCCAAAATATTAGAGATGTCTCCAGAGGAGGAGGAAGGGGAAATCATTCAAGGAGGACAAAGGGAATGTCTTGTTTAGGGACATCTCTTGAGTCTTGCTTTGTCTTTGGATGAGAGAAAAAGAAATTCTAAACTGGAGAAGATGCTCTGCATACCCTTTGCTACCTGAACCATGGACATCCTCTTATTTTCAGGGAAAGCATTGACTATTCAATACAGATAACTCATTTGTCTGTAATAGAGACTGATATTTTTCTGTTTCTGTCCCATAGGGTTGTCCACAAAGTTGCAATTGTCCTGAAAATTCTACCTGCCCTCTAGGAACAGCCTTGGACTCTTGTGGGTGCGGATGCAACGTGTGTGTCCAAGATATCGATGCCGAGTGCGATGGGTTCAGACCATGTGACGAGAAGAAAAATTTGACTTGTGACTATCAACTCGACCCTCTGGCAAAGCGAGGAGTGTGCAAAGGTACCATTTCCACATAAAAAATATAATCAATATCAACGTTCTTTTAAATTTATTTGGTTCAGGCTCTCTGTCTAAAGCTGGGCATAGACGGGCAGATTCCTGCTCGATTCGACAGCCAATCGACCACTGTGTGCGTTCCCGCAATCGATCCGCGGTCAGGTCGGCAGAAAATCAATTGCGCCCCCTGGTCATATTGACCCGGAATCTGCCACATGTTGGATCGCATGATGATCTGACATGCCGGTAAATTCCCAGCCAATCCCATCAGTTGCCTTTGTCCCTTTCTCGGAACTAGCATCCGTGCGTGATGATGTCATCACGCCTGGTTGGTCAGCTGGGCAGTCGACAGGAACACAACCTGTCTATGCCCAGCTTTAGCATTAAAGGAAACAACATATTTTTGGAAATCTTTTGTGTACCTTGTTTCCAGTTTCCAGTACAGTATATCAAAAAATAAGTAAAACGCAGTGGATTTATTCCAGACTAGATATCCCTAAAGGTGGTTATACACCACTTGGCTTTGGCAGGATTGATCTTCTTGTGTGATTTAAATATTGACTGTCAGTCCAACATCCATCGATTGTACCACCACACAGTGTGATCGATTTAAAACTGATCAATTCCTTTACAGAGATCTGTGCGCATGTTTCAATACCTAGAAAACCCCATGAGATACTTGTACCATTGACTGAAATTTACTGACATGTCTGATCACTGCGCGATCAATTTTATGTTCGATTTCGGACGATCGTATCAGGTGGGCAGGAATTAATTCCCGTTCAATCGGCTGAAAAAGATCAATTTTTTGGTCGATGGAATGGAAATAAATGTGTATAGCTTCCTTTACTGAAACCAGGCCATACAAATATAGCAACAGGGCTAATGAAATTTACCAGTTACTTTCCCATTGTCAGATTTTGATATCTAAAGCTTTTGTAAGCAACGACACAGCAAAAAAACAAGCACATATTTAGGGGTTACCCTAGATTGATGTTCTGTAACAGGTTCCTAAATTAAACCCCTATGTGAATTTTTTTGACGTTTTTTTTTTTATGTTTGATGTTTTGCAACTACACATAATTTTACGGCAGCCTTGTCTTTCAAATTCTACAAAACAAATGGGAATTAAGTAAATAAACAAAAAATTTTAAAATCTGTTTTGAAATGCAATAGAAACAATGTAATGTGCCCATATGTTGTATTGCCCAACACAGCTGGTGTGAAAGAGCCCTACAAGGTGACTGATTCATAAATTGTTAGCTGCTAGGCAGTAGCACTGCATCTGATCACAAAAAAAGATTTGCCCCTGGGGATGGAGTAGATTAGATATGGACTGGACTAGATAATACATTTAAATGGACCAGTATGTAAGGATCACACGAGCAGTTTACATATGCTATTAAGAGAACTTCCTGTATGAACCTAGCCTAACATATCCTAACTAGCTGATAATTTTTAAGGTTTAAAACTTTCTGGGGGGGGTTTGGGTATACAATTTTAACTATATTGACTAAAGCATCACTTTATTCTAATGGTGAACTTCCAGAAGCTAAACCTGACTTTCTGGTGTTCATTCATCAGCCATTCCCTCCTCTATTTTCTTTTACATTAACCTTTGTCCTCTTTTGAATCTTTCTATTCACCTTGTCTCTGCAGATCCAGAAGAAGATTCTTCACCAATGTTGGACTCGCCTACCTGCAATCCTCCCACTGAGTGGACCCCCTGCTCAAAAACATGTGGATATGGGAGCTCATTTCGTATAACGTATGATGAAGAGACGTGCGTTCCAATGGCAGAGCGGAGGCTGTGTATGATCAGACCCTGCAAGGGACAATATACCAGGGCCAATTATACGGTAAGAAGTAGATGAGGGATGGAAGAACTGATGTAGAATATAGACATTTCTGAACCAAGTATGCCTCCTCTGTAGGGACCTGTTGGCCTCTTTACACTTCACCTGTATGTGGAAAGGTTCCTTATTCTTCACGAATGTCTTTTTTCCACAAAAATGGCCACGCCATACAACCAGATGTCAATTTACTTAGAAAACACATGACAAATGATATAACCATTTAGAAAGTAGAAAGGCATTCCAGAACATCTATGGCTACCGCCGGAGATTAAAAGGTTTAATATTTTGTTGATGAAATTTGAATTGATGATAATTTGAAACTGAATAATGGTGACCAACTTGGGAAAGTAACCTCCCTGGGGGTTAATTAAATCCAACCGCCCCCCTCCAAATCCCCACCATGGATATGTGGACTTGCCTGTGAATGGCGCTGGTACCCTACCACATTCCTTGTGTCATTACTGACATCAGGGACCTGGATCTTAGGAGAAGACTGTAGGATGCCGCCGGCTCTTCTGGAACAGTTAAATAATAATAAGTGTGGTTTAGAGTTACTGCTTTAGATAATAAAAATCTACCCCAAACCACACTCAAGAAAACTGCTAGGGTGGTTGAAGTTCATTTTTTTATCTTTTGCATAGTGTAGGGCACTAAGGGTTGCCTGATCACCTTAGTTGTATGTGGCCACATTTTGTCCACCAAGACAGAAACTTATGGTTAATATCTCTAGAAACCCAGACAAAATGAATTCCCCCCTTTTTTTTAGACCCAAGAAAGATTGGAATTCCTGGGATTCGTATTGGTTTCTATGTATTTGTGTCATGGTAACAAATTTTCCCTTTATTTATTATATGGATGCCCTTGGCTTGTACATAAGGAATTTCTGCAAAAGAGCAGAAAAACAAATACTGGGCTTTTTGGTGTGTCTCAAGGTAGCTCTAGTTGCATTTTTGTGGGCATGACACTTCTTTTATGGCTTAGACTAATACTTTGTATTAAATATTATCTTGTCTCTTTTAAAGGTTCTAAAGTCAAGTAACGCTTGTAGTCGTGTTATGCGCTGGTCCCAGCCTCTTCACCTTCGCTTTCGCGACTGCCTGTCACGCCACCCTCTACTCCCCCGATTCTGCGGCCATTGCTCAGATGGGCGACTCTGCAGCCCCTCAGTGACGGAAACGCGCCCTGTAGCATTTCACTGTCCTAACATTGACCGAAGAATAATCCGCCAAGTGATGTGGGTGCGGCGGTGTACCTGTGGAGGCAAGAGATCCAAAAAGAGCAAAGGGAAGAAAAAAATTGAGGAAAGAGCCATGGAGTTGGGAAAAGAGGATACAGATGGAATTGAAGAGATAGATGAAATATGAATCCGGATCTGCTGACCAACTGAGAAACTGATGATTGATCTTGAATATTTTAAAAAAAGTATGAATATAAAATGTGTATATTAAGTTAATAGATGTGTAATTTATATGGAATATGGTCATTTGCCGAATTTGTGGCCAACACCACCCCGCATTCATATTCACCATTACTTTGCTCTCCAACCATTGGTCTATGCCAGAGATGGATAATAGCAGAATGGGGTCCAAGGCTGAATAATAAGTTTTGCACTCCCATCAGTTCAGTTGATTAAGTTGGGCCCCTCAGGCATCTAGCAGGCCTTGACTCCTGACTAGTTAGTGATCCAGCTTCACCTATCCTCCCCTATGTGATTTTGCTTGAGACTGGATAATACACTCAAACATGAGCCCTACCTACTGGGAAGAAGGGCAAAAGGCTATGCTTCCCTATAGATGGACACATTGTTTATTTCTTTAGGCCCTAAGAAAACACCAGGTGCATGGTCAAGGTGACTATTAATGTCCAAGGGATGCACAAGAGAACCACAAATAGGCAATGTTTGGCCTTTACTAGTGTTGAGTTTGAATATTCGAATTGCGAATATATTCGACGAATATTGTCTATTCGAGAATTCTCAAATTTTGCGAATATGGCGGCGGATATTTGCCATTGGGATGTTAATGGACATGGATTGCGAATATATGTGACATGTATACATGTGACCATTCATTTTGAAGGTAATTGCGAGGTAATGAATACAATTATAACAATTGCGAATATAGAATCGAATATTAGTAGAATTATTTGCGAAATATCGCGAATTCGAATATTTCCTATGGCGCTCATCACTAGCCTTTACCAGTCAGGAAGAAGAGAAAAGGGCTTAAAACTGCAAATTTTCACTGCTTCACCTCACCCTGTAGTGTCATATAGACAATATGCCCTCAAATCTATGTGAGGCCCGCCACACCGAACCCCAACCTACATCATCTCTACAATTCCTTCTTCAACCAGCAAGTATCATAGTTTTACATGTTTTTTTTTTCTTCATTGAAAGTCTTGTCTGTAACATTATGAATTAAATAAAACTCAGCACATGTTTCCACTCTTCTGGTAAATTAATTTTCACAGATAATGAAATAAAGATGACAACAGCAGCAGGGGAGGATGGGAAACGAGGAGCGCTGACAGTGTACGTGTCATCTGTACTTTGTAAGGAAGGGGTTGTAGAAGGCAGAAAAGGATATTACAGATGTTCATGGCTTACTATTCCAATGACAATCTGACTGTCCGATCTCCTAAGATTGATTGGACTGCTTTACTGGGTCCCCATGTTACATAGTATTGTCCAAGGGTTATATGGTCATGTTGTATTAAGTAGTAGTGAGCTTAAAGTAGACCTAAAGGTTAAAATAAAAAAAGATTTATAAGATGCTGTCTGTCTCTGGCATTAACACAACACTTAGGCTAAATTTTCTGCTGCAGCCCAGGAAACGTCCGGGCGCTCCCGCAGCCGCCCGGGAAACCACTTGTCACAAGCGCCTGCAAACTTGTGCAGGCACTCAGGGTTGTTTAGATAACGACCCCATGACTGATCTATTGGGCGAAAGCCTGAAAACCGACCGGTGGAAGCCTCATAAAGCCTCCGCCAGTCGGTTACATTAACTAATCATTCTGTGAACGACAGTGTAAAAGGACCCTTAAGCTAGGAACACACGGGTCGATGTAAGTGTACGATCGATGTAGTTGTAGCAGACCAACCTGCGTGCTCGCTCCCGCCGAGCACATAAAGGTTGGTTTGCCGCAACTATGAGGGAGCCCACCTTGAGTTATGTTGAAAAAAAGCCGGCAGGTCGGATCGCACACGGGTCCGACATGCCGGTTCTTTTTCTGCCCGACTGAGCTCCAGGCTGTTAACTGGGAGGGGGAGTCTCCTCCCCCTCTGTGTTAATTGGCTAGAGTCTGACAGGAGTCCCGTGTGTTAGTGGAACACACAGGATTCCTGTCCAACATTTAGCAGACTGCTCACAGCGTGGTGACGTCACCACGCTGTAATAAGTCTGCTAAAGGTTTGCCATAGAGGTGTCTATGGCTACCTTAAGATTAGATGAACATCGATTCTTGTAGTTTGTCAATCGTAACATGTGCGCTAGAGTATTATAGTTTTTTTTTTCTGAGAACCCCCCTATTTACTAGCTTTAAATCATCTAGTTGAAACATTAAACAGTTAAATAATGTTTGTAAGGGTTTAGATTTTGCCCCTCATACAAAGCCCATCTAAATCTATTAAGCCCCCCATAAACCTTACAATCTTACCACACAGCTTCTGTACAGGAAATTGTATGGGGTGATCTAAAGGTGTATGGTGAGCTTAAGAACTGTTTGGTCTTGGGTTTACAAAAGCAGGGCACACACATGAAGATATGGGCCAGACAGTTTTCGAGCGGGAATCAATCCTGGGATATCGGACATGACCGTTATCACGGCCAATGTCCGTTGCTTTGCATGGAAACCGGGGGTCTCCATGCAAAGCATCGGCTGAGCTGGAGAGAGAGCAGAGCTGTCTCCCCAGCTCCACCGATATCTGATGTCATCACGCTGGGAAGATTGGCCCGCTCCAATATCTAGCCGTGTGTTCCCTACTAAACACTTAAAGGAAGATTATAAGCTTCAGTGTAGATGGCCACAGCAGGGTCCTACCATTTGCAATCTGTGGTCAATGGACTAATGTTTAATGGGACAATAATGGTAATTATTTATGCAGCTTACATTCATCTCATTCATGTGCATATATGATACATACTGACAATTATTCTTTCTATATAAAAGACCAAATGACTGAATAGAATGTCTTATCACAGGAAGTCTGTGAGATAAACATATCAGATAGGGGTATACAGAGGATAACAATGAAGACAGTGTCTCCTCACACCCCAGCCCCCTCCAGCCCTCTTTGGGGAGATTTCAGTTCTCTATCCCGTGATGGTCACAAGCACACTCACTTTCTTTATTATGATTCACAGAGGAACTTCCCTAACTCTAAAAACTTTTTATTTACTATATGAATGGAACAGATAACATTCTAAACTTATGATGTACACAAACTGTTGTTGTCCCTGTAAAAGAAATTTTGCACCAAGTTATGCACCTACCTCTGATGTGAAAAATCTTAACAACTTCTCTGAGCAACATTGCTTTAGTTGCAATTCATTTGTTTAAATTGTTGAAATTCAAGGCCAGTCCATAACGTTTCATTGCTAGCGGAGATCTGTTGAGGTTCTTCTAAACATTGATTATTGAGTTGTAATCATACTTTGTGGTGCATCTGAAATTTTCAACTAATTTACTTACTTTCTAATCTCATCACACATATAATCCTAATATGATCTAGAATTCATAGTTGCCTTGATGATTGCAAGCTACGTAGTTTCTGAAGCAGCAAAGAATGGGGCTCATTGTATCCAAGGTGCTTTTGTAATGTGCCTGGGCACACAACCATACACACAGTTTGTCTGTCACGGTGTAAATGGGCCATAAGGTGGTGTCCTGAAAGGAGTCTGGGAATTATTTGAACAGCAACATTAGTTTGTTTTTGTTTGTTTTTTTCTTACAAGGTCATGGACTCTGGAATGGGAAGGATGGAACTGGATGAGCCTTCCCATTTTGCCCAGGAACAACAAAGGGTTAACACCTGCTTGCTGAAGCTGGGTGTGTCTCCACATAAGGTGGGACCAGTTTGTCAGGGCTTCTGGATACAGGGGGGCTCACAGGGAGTGTGGGGCCCATGCCTGTTGCTGCTGAGAAGCCGAGCCAAGGACAACCATTATGTTGAATTTTTGAAAGCCAGGAGGCTTTGCATTTTTGGTTGACCCTGTGAGGGTTACCCTTTTTTATTTGGATTGTGTGCTGTTTGGATAATAACTATGGGCAGGCAGCTCTAAAAAGAATCCTGTGTTTGTGGATGTACCTAATTAACAGCCGCAGTCTTATGCAGAACCCCCACAAAATGGATAGGGCAGGAGACATGGGCAGGCACAATCAAAAGTCAGGGCAGGCAGAGTTCAAGCAGTATGAGAAAACATTTGTCCCAAGCGCTGGAGGAGCAGGGATCGGGCAAACCCAATATATCCCCGGAAAGCTGCAGTGATTCTCTATATTGCAGCAGCATTTCCGGGGTTTCTACCCTGCCCAGATGATGCCAAAGGGCGGCGCCATAGACCTCTATGTTAAAGGAGGGGTGTCGGTCTTCCAGCCCACGTCGCCGGCATCATTGATGACGCCAGAGGGCAGAGGTGGGGGGAGGATGGGAATATCAAGCAGAGGACAATGTTCTCATAGGGTGTGTGGGGCCCAGGCCTGTGAGCCCCCTATATACATTGTACTCTGCTGCGGGCCGAACGCCAGGGAGGTTAAATGGGTGTATTGTAGGGCCCTTGGACTTTACTGTGCACAGAATCGCAGCAGAGAACAGTAGTTCAGCCAGAACAGATACATTTGCCACTATGGAAAAACATGCCACGACCATGGTGTCTGCTGTGCTGGCACCCCTGATACTACCTGCAATCCCAGGGGTTGGTGAATCATCCGCACCATGACCATCATCGCACAATTCTCCATGTTTCACCACAATCACTGAGCGGCAACGCTGTTGGTGGTCTTAAGCTAGCCATACACAGTCGGATTCCATGGCCGATCGATCACCTATCCGATCGATTCCGGCGATCTCAGCGGGAATCGGAGGTCCGATCGATCGGCCAATTAAGTGTGTCCGATCGCTACATACCACCTTGTCCCACGGATTCCTGGACGATTCCGTGTCTGATCGATTACTCCACAAATGGCAACTCCCCCTGATGTGTGCAGAATCGGATCAGAAATACCAACATGTTGGTTCTCTGTCCGATCCGATTCTGGGCCCCCGAACGATCGGACGTGATCGGACGGACAAGGTGGGCTTCACGCGATTCCGGGACGATCGTTTTGCGTGCACGCGCCCGGAATCGATCGTCCGGGAATCCGATGGGAAACGGACCCGTGTATGGGGGCCTTAAGAATTCTCATGTTGCCCTCATACATGCATATGATGCCCCTTCCCCAACTTTGTACATATGACTGCTATATTCACTCTCCATATTTTTTCCCCATTGTCTTAATTGGTGTTCAAAGTGGGGGCATTAAAATTTCTTTAACCTGTTGAACAAAACTAGGACAAGTTCAAGTATCCTTCAACCCAATCTGGCCACTGCCCCTAATGGTATACTCTGACTTGTAGTCCCCCAGCAGCTGAAGGTTGCCTGGGAGTGTGAATGGACCCCATTCATCCAAAGCTCTGTGTATGGCTCCCTGTAGTAGAATGGAGTTATATATGAATGCCAGGGGAAATAAATTAAATTAAAGTTAATTGACAGAAGGAGGTCAGTAATAAGTAAAGTGGATCAGATATAAGAGATGATCCAGGCGAAGAATAGAGAAAGCAAGAGAGACCTACGAACATGAAAGTCCTACGTGTGTCTGTAATCCTACTACTTCTAGTTCACTGCGGTAAGTGCCATGGGGACCTGCTAACCAATTCTGGGGTCCTACCAATGATCATCATGCACATCCTCTAATGAGTCAGGTGATCATTCTGATCAGATAATGTATGAATAGTATAGATAATGTATCAGGATGGCTTTATGTATGTATGTATGTATGTCTATGCATCAACATGTAGAGCGCATCCACCTTGTAAACATGTTCACTTATCTATATGAATGAGCTAAAAATTCACATTGCAAGGGATAACCGATAACGGTGCCAGGAAAAACTAAGGAAACAGTATTTGGACATTTATCACTTAGGGGTGTACTCTTTTTTGTTGCCAGAAGTTTAGACATTATTAGCTTTGTATTGAGATATTTTGCAGGGAGCAGCAAATGTTCATTGTTATACAAGCTGTACACTGACTACTTTATATTGTGTTAACGTGTCATATCTTTAGTTTTGTGCCACAGCTATTTACCACAGTATCAGGGTGTACATACTTTTGTAAGATACCATTTATCATTGGTTCCAAAACTGAGGGGTGGTAGGTGCTGAGGTATGCCGCTTCTTCCTCTGGGGATTGCACTCAGTCCACCCTCCCTAGTAGGGTGGTTGTGGTAGTGCCACCCTCCCTGCCCTACCACAGCCAATCAGACAAGCCTGAGAGATGGACAAACAGGAAGACAACCATGGGGGAACTAGCTGCAGAGTGAGAAGGTAGAGTGCATGTTATGTGTGTGTGTCTGTGTCTCTGTGAATGATAAATGTTTCTGTATAATTGGTGTCTGTATATTTGATGCATGTGTTTGCATGATTGGTGTGTGTTACAAAGAAAAGTTTTAGGGCCATTTCACACTAGCTGCGATGCGACTATGGTGCATTTTTTTACCGTAATATATGTGATACCGCATTGGACTGGCCCTCATTCTGAGGGGCTCGATAATGTTCCTATATAGAAAAGGAGAGCAGTGCAAGGAAAGTTTGTGAACCACTGCTGTAGTTAAATTGAGAATTGAGCAGACTT
Organism: Ptychadena robeensis; assembly: GCA_036250615.1. Lineage (NCBI taxonomy): Eukaryota > Metazoa > Chordata > Amphibia > Anura > Ptychadenidae > Ptychadena > Ptychadena robeensis. The sequence continues at coordinate 23,642,931 of CM070040.1, read as the reverse complement.
GATAAAACACATGGTCTTTTTCTGCCATCATTCGTCTATGTGTCTGTGTTATTGACCCCAAATGTATTATCACTATGGCAGAATTACAATCACCTCATTTTGCACAAAGTTAGGGTTAGTAAATTTACTTAAAGTAGACTTCTAAAATGTTATGCCTGCAGTAAAACAGATGTTGCCTTAATTCTTACTTAGAATAAAGCTAGCCATACACGGGTCGAATCGCGTGCAGCCCACCTTGCCCGATCGACCCCGCCCGATCGACATGGCCCCAAATCGGATCGGCCAAGAGAACCAACCTGTTGGTCTTTTCTGATCGATTCAGCACACATAAAGGGGAGTTGCCATTTGTGAAGCGATCGATCGGGCACGGAATCATCCAGGAATCGGTGGCCTAAGGTGGTAGGCACAGACTTGATTGGGCGATCGATCAACCCCTGTGGCATCGCTGGAATCGATCGGATGGGTGATCGATCGTTCAGGGAATCGACACATGTATGGCTAGCTTAAGACTGTGAGCTGTGCAAATAAACCCTAATAACGGATCAAAGACTGATTGGTGGCTTTTAAGGGTTGGTTTAAAAGTCAGTTTACAAAGAGAACATGGGTCATTGTTTGTTACACTCCTGCTTTAGCAATGTGATCTTCAGAGTTAGCCCAGCATTGGACTTTGTCTTCTTTAGGACATGTTGGGTTACTCCATACAGCAGTGTAGAGGTGTAACACTATGTTTTATCCTGTAGGGCGCAGTCTCCGATGCTACACTTGCCTATTCCCAACCATTTCCCCGATGGATTGTATAAAATTCCCTGTCAGGTGTCTTCCAAGTGAAAGGTGCCTCTACTCTACAGCAACTGGGAAGACAAGTAAGTGTGGAACTGCGGAATTTCAAATAATTCATTAATATTAGCTCAAGACATTGTTTAGGAGTAAAGTCTACCTATATGTAGTGTTCATTCTGTGTTCCTGCAAACCATAAAAAAGTTTTGTTGCATTACGTTGTTGGTCATGGAGCCATCGTTCTCTTTCTTAATTTTATCTTAACTTGATCTCTGCATTGCCATTTCATAACGCATTACCGTTGTGTGAATCAGCTGACTGACTGAAGGTTGGGTGGATAATGGGTAAAAGGGTTATAGATTCTGTGGGGTTTTTATTGCCATCTGTGCCATCACCAAGAGATAACAGCCATTTTTTTTTCTTTTATCATCACCTTTAGTAGCTCTAATTGCATACATTTGTTTATTTAAATGCTGGCTGCTATGAACTTTGGGAAATATGAAAAAATTGGCTGTGTGTATTGGGTTAAGCCCCCCATACACCTTACCATACAATTTCTGTACAATCCACTTTTCTTCTACCAAAACCATGTAGTATGAGGACCTTTCAAACCCTTCCAATCACTATGTATTCTATCAGAGAAGACCCGGCGCTACATAGTTGTTTGTAAAGGAAATTGTATGGAGTGATCTAAAGGTGTATTATATTGTATTATAAAGGTGTTTATATTGTGTATTATATTGTGTAAGCAGCCCAGTGTGACAGCTGTTCATAAATACAGTGTCACCCATTCACACGGGCGGTACGGAATGTGTCAATGGGACCTTAGAGATTGTGATATTGAGTCAAAGTAAAGAGAAAAAAGCCTGACAACAGAAAACTGTACTGCGCATTTATTGTAGATCCTAATGGGTTGGCACAGAGGGTTCCGAGCCAACCCCTGTCACATGTAACATTATTTACCCTCTTTATTTCCTGCAGAAAATTTCCCCTTTATCCTCCATGAGATGAGCTGCGCACCCTCCAGCCTTTGTGGCATCAGCGGTCAGAAGAATACCTTGGGCATCAACGTGACTTATGAAAATACGTGCTGTGACACCGACCTCTGCAATGGTGGAACCACCATTACCACCACTTTAGTTTTTGCCCTGTTGCCACCTTTACTGCACCAACTACTGATGTAGATATATGACGGGTTGCAGAGTTTCTTTAAGTTGTTCACTTTTTCATATTAATAAATCACATGAAAATGAATTGCTTGATGTTAAAGTGGTTATCATATATATACCAGAGGCAGTGATAGGAACACCTCCCCAGAAATATTGGTGCTATGGTACTCCTCATGATTTCCGGCACCAGCTTGCAAGCTGCCATAGTGTTGGTTGGCCTTACATGGGTAACCATACAAAGAAGCTGGTCATGACATTCACTCAACTGGTCTGTTTGGTGTTGGAAGTCCAGGAGTTGGGTCCTTGCTGACCAGTCCAATTTTTTTTAGAATGCTGTTTGTTGGGCAAGGCTCGTCATTCGTATTGAATCAGAAAAACAGAACTCAGAATAGATAAACACTTATACATTCAAAGGAACTTTTCTACAAGGCATGTCACCTAATCATCCAACTCAGTGGTTCCCAAACTTTCCCTGCAGGGCCTTTTTCTATTTAGGTACATTATTGAACCCCCCTCTCATTCAAACACAGGTTATGAATGAGGACCCGCACCCCCCTGGAATATCATCTCGCCCCCCCAGTTTGGGAACAACTGACCTAGCTAATCACGCTGCAGTCCATCCCTCATCTATTGAGATATGGCTACCTTAACAATAGTCAATGTGAATGTCAAATTCCGGTGGTTACTTACACTCTTAGTTGTTGAGACTATAGAACACACTCTAGTTCTATAATTCTTATTCTGATAATTGTCTATGAAATATATGTGGCTTTCCATACTTTAAAATTTTTTATGTTTCCTAATACAATACTTTTAATGTAATTTTATGAAATTTACCTGACCATATCCATGAAACCCAGTAACAATTTTGATAGAGATATACATATATATATACACATATAGATTCCAATCACTTAGGGCTTGTTTCCACTAGAAGCGGAAGCCCGCGGCGCGGCTGCAGCCGCCCCCATTCATCTCAATGGCGCTGGTCCCCTGTCCGCGGAATCGCGCGGCCGTCCGCCTAAAAACTCGGTCGACCGAGTTTTTAGGCGGCCGTCCGCCCGATTCCGCGGCCGCCCAGCACTGACCGCGGCCATAGGGATGAATGGCCGCCGCTAAGAACCGCATGAGATGCGGTTCTTAGCGGCGGCGGTCCTTAGCGGCGGCAGCCGCACCGCAGGCTTCCGCATAAGTGGAAACTCAGCCTAAGGTTTAGCACTTTAATTGCTCCCTGATTCTATTATGTTTTACTTGATATATATATATATATATATATATATATCATCATATATATATATAAAAACACTTAAAACTCTTATATTTCTTCTTCATTGTGAATTTACACATTTATATATAATTTACTAATTTTACCTATATATCTACTGTATGTATCGCACTATACGACACACTGGACCATAAGACACACCCAAAGATTTACAGAAGAAAAAGAGAAAGCTATTCAGATTTCCAGTGGATATACAGCATGTTCCAGCAAAGTAGGCAGGACTGGGCCATGCTGTATTTACTCTATATTCATCCAACCAAAAGGCCAGTGCCAGGAGGGAGGTCTTTGCTGCAGCAGAGCATGCAGGGCTGAAACTTGTGTGTATACACTAGGTATACCCATTCTCTGAACACACTGAGCAACTTAAGGGACATATTTTACAATCTGGCACTAAACAACTTACCCATGAGCAGCTACTAACATATGGGTATGGGTGAGTCTTTGTCAAAAATTTTATTTTATGTTAATGGAAATACACAACTCATGCCATCTAATTGTAAAATGTCTCTCTAAATAAGTCAGTCAGTGAGTTCAGAGAATGGGTACTGCTAGTGCGAATGCAGAGAAGATGTTTTGTTGGCAGTGGCTTTTTGGCTCGGCAGGAGGAAATGGAACAAATTTCTGCCTCCTGTGATGCATAGCTATTGCTCCCAGGATGGTTTGGACAAAAAAAAATATTTTTTTTTTCAACATATTCCAACTATAAAGCCCAAAAAATACCGTATATTTGATAGACAACACCAAATCACATATTACAACTACAAAAAAATCACCCCAGGAACAATAAATGTTCCCTCATATCAAAAAAAGTATGTATTGTACTTGACAGATCATTGTAACTTATATACTCATCCTGAAGAAGTGGCCTAAGAACCATGAAATGTACTTTCACCTTGTCGAATGACCAAATAAAGGAAATTACCAGCAAATGGGCGCCTTGCATAGAGCTTTTTCTTTACTGGAAATCCCCCAACCTCAAAAAATTCCTGATTGCGATTGTAATTACCTGCAGTCGCACCACACCACATGGGCACCTCAATTTCCGTTCTATGGGGACCCGGTTTCCCTGTGGTCCCCCGGGATCTCTGCAGAGAGAGCCAGCCAGCCTGCACACCCCCCTCCCCTCACAGAGAGACGTGCTAATCCAGCCCTCTGCAGCTAGCTGATCACAGCCGCCTGTGTGCCCTTCAGCTGGCAGCCCAGGCATTACTTTGAATGGAGACCCACAGTCCCCATTCAAAGTAATAGATTTTGACCAAGGTTTTCCAACATGTTGGAAACCCATTTAAGAAAGTATCTTCGAACCATGGATGACTCAAATCTTGAAACAAATATTGAAAATGGAGATTTGAATAGAAAGACTTTACCTATAAATAGATAGAGAAGATGCATTTGTGGAAATATCAAACAATTTATTTCTATAAAGGAATATTTGCTTGCCCTACATGAGTTACAATGACCGTACTTCTCTGGACAGAGTGCTGATGTCTTTTTTTTCCATGTTTTCCTGCTCTAAAAACCAGGGGCGTCTTACGGTTTGAAAAATACAGTACTTAGTAGCAATAATAATAACATTTATAAAAGGTATGCTTAGAAGCCTATTTGTTATGTTGATAACCAGCTTAATTTTTCATATAATAATTATTGCAGCCACTTCTATATATTTTGTTTAAACAAAAAACTTTACCATATTCCATTTTGTATTGTTAGGCCAATAGGAACTGGAGACAAGGCCATTTTTATTATATTTTAGAAAAAAAATTGTAACAACAATACAAATGATAGAATTTTGCGTATTGATAACGGCACATAAATGGTAATGCGTCCACAAAAGTCCAAAATATGACATGATTATATCCAAGGTAAAAAAAAAGGCACTTCTGATAGTGGTGAAAGTAATCAACATCACATTTGCAGACTTGCATTTCGAGATCAGGAAACACACATATATGCATTTGCCTGGAATATTTTCTTTTTGTTAAATTTGGGAAGCTGATCAGGACCGCTGCTATACAAGAACAAGATAAGAGCATTTGTGACTGAGCAAGCATCTGCTAAAGGTAATATATAGACGGACAGCTTGCCGTATATGTTTCTATGTATAGTAGATATGTTAAAGGGGTGCAAGATACATTTACAGCAGACATGGACAAACTAAGGCCCAGGGACCAGATCTGGCCCGTTTAGCTTTTGTCACCTTGTTAAAAAAGATGCTCTGGCTCCCCTCTGCTTGTTCCCTGCAATAAGCATGCATTATGCCTGGAAGGGTCTGAGCGTTCACCTTATCTCCGCTTATTGCAGCGAACAAGCAGATGAGAGCCAGCGCGTCTAGTCACCAAGCATGCTACACTGACTTAAATACGGCAGGTTAATTTGTTTTCTCTATATGTTTTTTTCCTCCCTGGCAGTATGATGGTTTTTTGGTTGAAAGCGATTATCCAGCATTATCAATGACGCAGAGGGTGCGAGGAATTGGGATATCTATGCCGGGTAGCCATTACAGGCTCTTGGCCCAGCCCCTCTGTCAAATTTAGGAACCCATAGTGGTCCACCAGTCAAAAAGTTTGCCCATACGAAAGTGATTTGTAGCTTAGCTCAAAGCTCAGTTCATTATTGTGACATATTTTCTTGTAAGGCCAAGTAGGAAAATTTTTTATCATATGTCACATGATTTTGCTTTTATTGCTGTATGTGTCCCACATCTATTTGTATCGACCATCATCATTCGCAAAAATTTCAGCCGAAAGTGAGGGTAAGCCTTGTAATGGGGACAAATGTACAAGAAAGGGGATAGCCCCCGTCATGAAATTTCCTGCTCTTGTGGACAGGAAATGGAGGAAAATCTCCCCAATAAGGACAAAGAAACCAAAAAATTTTAAGGTTGTTTTTAACCTTGTGTGCCCAAAATGGCTGCTAGGGTTGGTGGGAAATGGAACCAAGAGTAAAGGTCAAATGCATATACATTTTCCTGACCTCCAGAAAAAACACATGCCATTCTTTGCTATATACATATTGGTGGAAATACATATTTTAGAAAAGCATTTGTAGCCCTGCAGACTTCTTCGCCCCTGTAAACACAAAGGGGTCTAGAGGAAAGGTGAGCAACAGCAGGCGCAAAGCCAATAAAAACAAATCTCTACCTAAAATGTCATCTAGTGGTCAGACCCAGGAAATGGAATGATCCTAGTGTATTATAACAGTACTTTGTATTAAAACAAAAAGACAAGAGCAAAAAAAGGAGGAGCAGATTAAATGAGTAGCAAGCGGACAGGCCAATCGACGCTCTGTCCTTTCCACAGTAACAAACGCGAGGAACGGGAACTTTTTTTTCTTCTTTCCTTTGTTTTAAATTGGAATTTTAAATATGAGGAGTTCCTCTTTCTCATCCTGGATGGGTTTATTTGAGAGGTTTGGCCACCTCAGCATATGCAAGTTCGATTTCAGAAGTGATCGGACAAGTGTTGACAAATTCTTCGCGCTCGTATGCGTTTTGGAGATAGCGATAAATACCAGAGAATTCTTGGGGGATCTTGAAGCCTCGATATTTCTCACAGACAACCTGGAGAAGACAGAAAAATGAATAATTTGAATTTAATTTGAGTACAGTGGGTTTTTTTTCCACCAGAAATTTTTTTATTTTCCCTGATGTGCCAAGGAACTGGGGCTTCCTATTTACAATGTTATGGTAGCCCAGAAATGACTCTGTATTGTCCTGCTGGTGTGCCTGGGCAACAGAGATGGACTATATTGACCTCCCTCGCGGTCATGACCAAACCAGTTTGTCCGGAGTTTGTTTATCACCGGGATCACATGCCCGCCCCATATGCCCAGAAAGCTGCAGCAATTCTCTATATCGCCACAGCATTTCCGGGTCTGTCCCTTTGTTGTCATGCTGAGGCCAAAGGGGCTCCAGACCTCCATGTTAAGGGAAGGGTGTCCGTCTCTCTGGCCACTTGGACAGGGGTGGGTGGGGAATTTTAGCAGAGTACAATGTACCACGCTGGCAGACCGCTAGGGGAGTTAATGATAAGTTGGCCATCTAAAACATGTACAGGTTCTCCACTTTATCTGGATGCCAGGAAGGATGGGTTCAACATTGTTATTCTATTACTAGGTTTTGTTTCTTAATTTTGCCATTCTGATGACAGATTATGATGATATCCAGTAAACTATTTGGAGCATCAGGCATAGCTTGGCGAGTTGTCTACTGTTTATGGTGGGTGGTGATGGGTCATGAATAAGATCTATCCTTGTGTTTTACTGCAGAGATGTCAAACTCAAATACAGATTGGGCCAAAACTTGATATTTACTGAAAAAATTTCTACAGTTGAAGTTTTGCTTAAACATTACATTTGGAACAAGCAAAGTGTAATACTAGAACACATGTGACAGACATAAAATGTCAACTAAAAGACACATCTCTGCTGTTCATCTCAAATACATTTTTTGGGCTGGCCTAGTGCCCTATTAAAATAGTAGCTTTAACTTGTTTGTTACTATAGACAGATCAAGTAGCGGTTTGGGCTCTGAAAATTCACTAATGAAGACTAAAAGGCTCTCAATATGCATATGATGTGTTGGTGATATATGCACACCATTTCAGTATGGGACTAATATAAGGCAGTGGTTCTCAACCTTTTTAGATCTGCGACCCCAGAAGTGTCACTTCCTGAATTTAAAACATGGAAGTACTGGCTGCAGAGTCACTTTTGCGTTCCTGCTACCGGAATTGACACGCTGTGTCACGTTTGGCATGATCAGGTAAGTATAATGATGCCATCCCGCTGATGTCAATCCCTCATCTATCGAGGCAGAATTGCCTTGTGTATGGCTACCTTTAGAGGAAGATCACATTAGTGTAAAACAGAGGGAGAGATACCCCACGCAACACTACTTTCACCTCTCCCTCCTTGCTGACACACAGCCGGATTGTCTGCCGGATCTTACGACCCTATGAACAATGCTGCCACGCAAAGGGTTCGCGGGCCGATTGTGACCCGATGTTTCGGCCGATTGACCATGCATGATGACGTCATCATGCATGGTCGATCGGACAAAACATAGGGTTATAATCTATACGTGTATGGGGGGCTTTATACATAGTGCGAAGACTTAACCCATCATCCTCCTTCCAGTTATACTGACTGACCTGAACTATGTGCAGCTTGGGTAGGAGGTTGCAATCAGCCAATGTCAGCTCATCTCCATCCAGAAACTTGCGGTGTGACACGGTCTCGTCCTCTGCGCTGTTTTCATCAATTTCCTCAGGGAGAGGGGTGTTTAGATAGTTTTCCAAGGTACGTAGAGCCTTCATGAACCCCCTTTCCAAAGCTAAAGATCAAAGAAAAAAAACATGTTTAAATTAGATAAGACATTTGAAAGTCATAGGTACACATTGGAGACAGTGGAGGTGGGTGAAACAATTATCTATACAATGCTAAACGTCATCATGAAGACACTGTGTACAATGACACTTTGAATAATATCTAGAGGCTGAACCAGAAACAATCGGCGAGTTAGTCGTCATAGAGCATCACCATGGGCTCATCAGGGATAGGCAAGTAGCCCGAATGTAGATCAGGATGAGTTTGGTTTGAAAAACAACCTTTCTCCAAGCTACACTCTGGGTAAATGCTTCGGAGGTTAAAGTGACCAAGTCAGATCACTCACATTTTTTATTAATTTATCCATCAGGTCCCTGCAATAGAACTTTAGGCTTGGAAAGACTCTTTGTCATTCCACACGTTCAGGAGTCCACCATAATGTAGTAGTTCCTTTTTTTGACCTCTGGGTCACTGTGAAGGTCAAGGGTAATGTTGGGAGTTGAAAAAAGGAACAAGCACAAACATGGAATGGCCCATACAAGAGAATACCCCATTCTAGGCAACATAATCTATTCTCTATAGGCAGAACAGGGGTATATGTTCATGTCTTGCTCTATGAACCCTTCTGGGAAAAATGTGTTGGAGGCTTTGGTTTCAGAAGATGTACTGCTTATGTCTTAACATTTATTGAATAAAGTTGTACATTTTATCTTAAGGTATTTGTTTGCGGTTAGTTTGGTTATTCCTGGGGACATATATGGGTTCAGTCTGAGCGGCCTGAATCCGCAACCAATTTCTTGGAATATAGGGACCCGGACTAGTAACTAAAATCATCACCATCATCATACTGATGCCTTATACTTACTCTGGTTAGCTGCTGGATTGGAGTTCTTGATGTAGGCAGAGAACTTGGCGAAGACATCCAGACCGGCTGTGTTGGATTCAGGGTTCTTGGCAGCCAGTTTTGGGAATCTGGGAAATAAAAAGAACACATATAGAAGATATAGAAAAATTCAATTAGGGAGAACAGCCATATCCATAATCAGCCATCAAAGTCTGGAAATATTCATACTGTACTGTGCACTTATAAAGGCTGACCTGTGAGGCTGAACGGAAAGGAAGTATTTAAAAAAGTAAATAACTGCAAACTCCCTTTCATTATCAGACCAGAACACACATGGCTAATGCAGTCCCATAAGACCACAACTGTATCTTACTTGTGATAGACACTGCTCAAAAAATAAACACTTAGGCTTAATTTACACGGTCTGTTCTGGAGCTGCTTTCAGCTCGGAAATCGACAGTGCACTCCTGCAGCCACGGGAGAAACAACTCCCTGCAAACGGCTGCAAAATAGTGCAGGCGTTTGCAGGTCATCTACATTAGGACCCCATATGGAACAGGAGCCCGAAACCCACCAGTGGACGCCTAATGTTGCGTCTGCCGGTCGTATACGTTAAAGGGCCATTTACCTGGCGGTTAAAAACCGCTAGTGTAAATGAACCCGTAAAACAACACAATGCCATTACATGTCAATCACACTTCTGTGAAATAAACTGTCCACTTAGGCTAAGTTTACACTGTCATCACGTTTAAAGCTTCCTAGACGCTCTGCAGTGGCAGAAAGGCTTTAAAGACGCTTTAAAGCAAAGCCTTTGTACAAAATGTACTTTAGCTTTAAAAACGTCCAGGGGGGCAGGGAGTGAGCTTCAAGCAGCCACAGGAGGTCACCTGACCCTGCAGGGTTCCTGGAAAGGAGGGATAGCCACTCCCATGGCGTTTTTTTCATGACTGAAAAAAGGTCTGCAAACTTGCTGCAGTCGCTTTCAGGGCTTCACCATTGAAGTCAATGGGGTTGTTTATTGACCAAGCGAACCCTGAAGGCGTCCAAAAAACAAACAGAATACGTACTGCTGGATTAACAACAGTACATTTTCTGTTCCTTAAACTACCTCATTGACTTCCATTTTAAAGCTAAAGCAAGGTCGTTTTCTGGTCACTTAATAGACCAGAAAACGAACTTGCAACAGACAGTGTAAACTTAGCCTTAGGTAGCAACACTGATTGACAATCAATTTCACATGCTGATGGAAATTATAGGCAATTAGCAATAAGTGGTTCTGCAGGGGGTTACCACAGACCACTTCTCAGTTCCTATGCTTTCTGGCCGATGTTTTGGTCACTTTTGAATGCTGGTGGTACTTTAACTAGTGGTAGCATGAGACCAGGTCTACAACCCACACAAATGGCTCAGGTAGTGCAGCTCATCCAGGGTGGCACATCAATAGCTGTGACGAGAAGGTTTGCTGTGTCTGTCAGCGTAGTGTCCAGAGCATGGAGGCGCTACCAGGAGACGTGGAGGAGGCTGTAGGAGGGGATCAACCCAGCATCAGGACCAGTTCCTCTGCCTTTCTGCAAAAAGGAACAGGAGGAGCATTACCAGAGCCCTGCAAAATGATCTCCAGTGGGCCACAAATTTGCAAGTGTCTCTATGAGGTTGGTATGAGGGCCCGACGTCCACAGGTCGGGGATGTGCTTACAGCCCAACAACATGAAGCACGTTTGCAGAACACCAAGATTGACAAATTCACCACTGGTGCCCTGTGCTCTTCACAGATGAAAGCAGGTTCACACTGAGCACATGTGACAGACATGACAGAGCCTGGAGACGCCGTGGAGAACGTTCTGCTGCCTGCAACATCCTCCAGCATGACCAGTTTCGCAGTGGGTTGGTAATGGTGTGGGGTGGCATTTCTTTGGGGTGGTCGCACAGCCCTCCATGTTCTCGCCAGAGGTTGCCTGACATTAGGTACTAAGATAAGATCCTAGACCCCTTGGCCCTGGGTTCCTCCTAATGCAAGACAATGCTAGACCTTATGTGGCTAGAGTGTGTCAGCAGTTCCAGCAAGTCAAAGGCATTGATGCTATGAACTGGGCCACCCGTTCCCCAGACCTGAATCCAATTGAGCACATCTGGGACACCATGTCTCGCTCCATTCACCAACGCTACGTTGCACCACAGACTGTCCAGAAGTTGGGCGATACTTTAGTCCAGGTGTAAGGGGAGATCACTCAGGAGACCCTCTGCCATCTCATCAGGAGCATGCCCAGCCGATGTAGGGAGGTCAGACAGGCATGAGGAGGTCACACACACTACTAAGCCTCATTGTGACTTGTTTTAAGAACATTACATCAAAGTTGGATCAGCCTGTAGTGTTTTTTCCACTTTAATTTTGAGTGTTACTCCAAATCCCGACATCCATGGGTGGATAAATATGATTTCCATTGATAATTTTTGTGTGATTTTGTCATCAGCACATTCAACTATGCCAAGTATTTCATAATAATTCATTCATTCAGATCTAGGATGTTTTATTTTTTGAGCAGTGTACAACTTCCTTTCTAAAGAAGTTGGCATGTTATGTAAAATGTACCAAATGTGATGTGGAATCAAATTTCATCATAACAATATATATGCTTAACCTCCCTAGCGCACTGCTGAGGTCCAGATTTCTGTACCAAAAGTGCACCAT
>CM070040.1:23609786-23622725 GCA_036250615.1 Ptychadena robeensis | reverse complement strand
TGGACAAACTTACAAAATCAGTGAGGGGTCAAATAATTATTTCCTCCACTGTAGGTACAGTGCTTAGCAGGTGGCGGCCACATTCCAATGGCACGATGGCTCCAGGCCACACGAATAGGATAAATGCCTTATTAAATGTTTATTAGTAGAAAAATCCTTGCACAGAAATAGCTGTGAGCAAGGCAGAGTACACACGCCACACCCCGAGCCCACAAAGAGATTAGGTCATTAAGTCAATTGTGGCTAGGGCGGTGTTCCTTGTCAGGGTTCCTCCCGAAGGAAAGGGCAAGTCAGGGCTGCAACTTGTTCTTATAAGGGGACAGTTTAGTAACAAGAATGGCTTCCTCTCATGCAGGAAGGAGGCTTGTCAACTGGAAGAGTTTAGGGATTATTTTTAGGGTTGTTTACTCCTTTAGCCTCTTAAATATTACTTCTAGATGGGCGGACCCTTAAAAACTACATCAATTAAGAGATGTAAATGACTCAATATTCTATTTATTTTTACAATTGCCTAAATAGGAGATTATTTTGAAACCGCTGCTTGTAAGCCATGTAACAGGAAACGTCTGTATGAGAGAACCACGCATTGTAGGTTGACTGAACAGAGCAACCAACTGAAATCAAAACCTCCGACACCTGCAGCAACTAACAGAATAGAAAAAAGATGTAAAAAGTGAAAAGTAAAAAAAAAAAAGAAGAAGATGTATAGAAAGGGTTGACCTGAACTGCAATAAATCTGAATAATTTGAAAGTATGGATATCCAAGACCCTGGCACTAGTTCATCGATTAACCACTTTGGGTAGGTAATAATCAATGCATACCATACAGAAGACCCACATGGGCATCTCCATGAGGGTATCCCATCCATCCCTATTGGTCCTTCTTAGGGGGGGGGGGGTTTCCACATGCGCCGGGGCCCCCTCGGCTAAGCGTATTGCTTGGTGGGAGGTCCCGACGGAGCACATTCACTTATCTGCATCGGCGGATGTCTAAACACAGCATCTCCGTTAGGACCTCCCGCCAAGCATAACACTTAGCGGAGGGGATCCCGATGGATGTGGAAACATAGCCTTAAAGTTGTATTCCAATTATGGCTAATTTTAACCACCTCCAACATTTCATTGTCAAAAAACTAATTTTGTTAAAGAGAGAGAGATTTTTTTTGGTCTATGAAATCTCAACTACCAGACTTTGTAAGTTGATTGCAAAGCCCTGAATACCATCACCAAAATTGAAGGTAGTAGTTGACAAAAGCAGGGAACACACGTATAGATATGGGCTAGATCAATGGCCGTTTTGGCTCCTTGTGAACACACCCCCATTTATCTGACCCATATCTAATGCGGCCATCCCTGTTTTGAGTGGGACCAATTACTCCCTCTCAAGAACAGGGATATCGGACATGACCGTAAACCACGGTCGATGTCCATTGCTTTGCATGGGGACCGCTAAACCTCGAACGGCTCCTATATCAAGCCATGTGTTACCGGCTAAAAAGTTGTGGTTGTGCTGACGTCAGTAATAGGGTATTCCAAGCTGTAGGCAGGAGCAGCAGGCACAATATTGGATAGTTCTACTTAAAAGAGGGAATAGGCAATTTATTCAAAAGCCTTTAAGGAAAAAATCGATTTTGGGCTTACTGACTCTTTATACTGTAAGCATTAGGAATCATGGGTTTTGCCAATTTGTTTACCAACAGAAGACATGGAATCCCCAGGAATCTCTTGATAAACCTCATCATGATTGCGGCACTCAGTGGAAGTGGCGTAGTTGCTGAAACATGTAATCACCACTCAGAAGAACAAAGATCTTTTAATTAGGCATATTGAAGCCGAGAGCCCGCCAACTGCACAGACGGCAAATGCCGGAGGTGCATAGTCAGCCTGAAAGCGTGATAGCCGCAACCACAGGAAATACTGACAGACTCTATGCAGATAAGGACATCTGTCATTCATGATCTTCTGAATAGTGTACACCAGTGGTGGGCAACTGAGTTGATATGGAGGGCCACAAGTGCGCCCTCGGCATAACATTTTCAATCTATACCGACTTGTATGAGCAGTTTATAATGACAGCAGGCATAGCTAGAAGACATTTTTCATTTTGCAATAACAAATAAATCAACGGTTATAGAGCCTTCGATGATCTATATGGGGCACATAACTTCTGATTCAAAGGTTATGTGCCCCATGTCTGTTCCTCTCCTCCTCTTCCCACTGTAAGATCATGGGGGATCAGAGGACAAGTGAGTTTGTATGCATTAACAGGTTTTGGAGGCTGCAAGTGGAGGACTGGGGGGGCCGCTGAAGATCACCTAAAGGGCCGCAGGTTGAGCACCTGGGGTGTACACCCAGCCCTGTACATCCAATGCGTAGAAAGCGGATGAGACACAATTGGACCATAAGCAACAAGGGGCTACAATGACCAATAATAAATATTTCTACTGGTCTAGCAGTCCATTGCCAACCTATTGACATTAAGATTCATTGTTTATTATTCTTATTATCATCATAGATTAATATAGTGCCAGTGCTGTACAATCCATTAGCGTGGTGATACAACACAAAATAATACACACAGGTACAGGTTATTAGTAGAGTAGTAGTAGAGGACCCTGCCCAATCTGGTTTACAATCTCATAGGTGGGGGGATGGGACTGGCATGGTTGGGATGTTAGGAATGAGAAGATGGGTAGGTGAGACTGAAGAAGTGTTTTGTTTTTGTTTTTTTAAGTGCCAAAAGGTAGGAGCAAGTCTAATGGGATGAGGGAGAAAATTCCAGAGAGTAGGAGTGGCCCTAGAGAAGTCTTGAAGCCGAGCATGTGATGATGTTATGAGTGGGGATGTCATTAGTAGGTCACTGGAGGAGTGGAGGGGGTGGTTAGAGTTGTATTTATGTATCAGGTTGAAGATATAAGTGGCACAAGAGGTGTGGAGTGATTTAAAAGCCAGACACAGAACTTTAATTTTCATTCTTTGGTCAATTGGAAGCCAGTGTAGAGATTTGCAGAAAGAAGAGGCAGATGAGGACCAGTTAGAGGAGTAAATTAGTTTAGCAGTAAATGTGTTTGATTTCGTATAGAGAAGGGAAGGTTTAGACTTGTCAGCCTGCCAACTTTTATTATCTCCATTGGGGGAGATGCTCCCTCTAAGTGGTGGTCAATCTCAAAGAGAAAAATCCAACATTTTTAAGTTGTTCCCAAAACCAGCAGTAAGGGAAACATTTTTGAAGGCGAGGTTGCCATTCTATGTGACGCACTAAATGAGCCGAAGCCTGGAATGTATTGACAAGTTGCCATTCACAGTGGTTTAATATAAATCCCGGTCATTTATAAGCAGAGCAAGGTAAGAGAGCAGAGATAGATTTGCCCTTCCCATATTTTATCCTGAATCGCAGGCAATGAAGATTAGTAAACATTAGTGCATGACAGGAGGTGGTGGCCTGTTACTGTGCAAACACTAGGAAGGTCTATATGTCACGCTGGGCTATGGCCGCTTAACTTTTTGCCAAAATATGACGCTAGGCAGGAGAGGCCAGATCCATATCTAGAGGGCTTTAAATAAATGGATAACAACATAAAAAAATAAAGGACATGTGTATGTCTAACCAAACTATTGGTCTCTAATATGTTAAAGTGGAACTGTGTCCTCCTATTAAAAATAATATGTGCTATGGCACTAAATTTTAAGTTCATCCACCTGCGGAGGGGTTGGCAACAATGCCGCACTGCTTCTGAATACAAAGCAGAGTTGCTACTCTCACAAAGCCGGTCACGGAAACATAAGAAAATTTATCTGGGTGGTTATTTGCAACATTATAAGCGTCTTGCAACATTAAGTACCACCCACCACTTTCCAGATTCACAGTATCACCTCTCTTGCTGAAATCAACCACTTTCTTTGGGTTAAGTTAATACAAACCCCCATTCAGGAGGGGACCTCTCTGCATCTTTTCCCATCAATTGCCCTCCCCATTCAGAGCTCTCATGCATAGGGGCACATGGGTGGGCTCAAATTTAACAGCAAGCTCCAGCCGGGAAAAAATAAGATCAAAGAGGTTCCTGGATCCAGCTGGATTGGTGGCATCAGGTTATCAGTATAAAACACGGCCAATTTAGCTCTCTTTTCTGGCCCTTTGTCACATTGTTGAAAAGATGCTCCCTTCTGCTTGTTCTCTGCAATGCACATATTGCCTAAAGGTGTCCAGTCTCTAGGAATGAATGAGCAAGTCCAAGACATTTAAAAAGATGTCCCTGTCATATGTGCCTGTTACACATCATCATCATCATTACTGCTTGCATGTAATTGGCAAACTTATGGCAGGTTGCCCATTACAAGCTCTTGATCCGACTCCTTTATGAAAAGTAAGAAGCCAATGTGGCCCACGAGTAAAGTTGGCCCACCTCCAGAAAAATTATCAGGGAGATAACAAAGTTTATTTTTTTACTTGTTTCATTTTTAATTACAATCGATCTTTTAAATATCCATCTACAGGTTAGCTTGAAAGATAAACAGTAGCAATCTTAGAACAGCCCCCAAAACAGAATTGGCTAAATTCTGAATTCTGCCTTGGATTAAAGAGGGTTTCACTTTGCTGGACAGGAGGATAGTGGGTAACTCAGCCACACGTAGATGCAGTGGGCTAGATGGATGTCAGCCAAAAGGACTCTTCTCCGCTTGCGTAACTTATAAGAAGCGTCAATTGTTTCCCTCAAGAGTTACAAATGGGGTTAAAACCACAAGCTGGCGAGTTAAGTGGGTTCCCAAATCTCCAAAACAATCTTCAGTGTTTCATAAAATGTCACAAGATAGTCAGACAGAAGTCTTGGCTGCAGCTCAGTATTACTAATATTATTCTGCAAGACTTGTAAACAGCCCAGAAGGCTGAGGTATCGGATCCAGAACTCTGTGGTTGGTTGTGGATGTTTTTTCACCAGCACTTAGGAAATATATTTGGCAAACTGGTACTATGCCGGAAACTACACTCAACCTAAATAACGCAGAATACAGGAAGTGCAGCACACATCTAAACTGTGTTTGGGAAGATTTTCCTAATGTGGCGTCCGCCGGTCGGCCCCGCTAAACGGTCGTTTACCTGGCGGTAAAAAAACGCCAGTGTAAACGTGACCTGAAGTTATTTTTTCACAAGGGGGGCAATCACTTTTTCACACAGGGCCATGTAGATTTGGAGTTTTTTTCTCCCTTAATAACGTAAACCTTTATTTAAAACTGCATTTTGAGTTCAATTATGTTATCTTTGACTAATAGTTAACGGTTTTTGATGAGCTGAAACATTTAAGTGTGACAAACATGCAAAAGAATAAGAAATCAGTTTTGCACACCACTGTATATATATATAAAACAGGGGGCCAGAAGTCAATTACATATTAGGCTCAAATGCTGGGCAGTTGTGCTAATTGGGTGTTTATTAGGCAGTTAAAAAACACTTGTGTAAATGAACCCTAGGTGATGGACCAACAATGATATAAGCAGTAGATTTGGCAGAAGCTGTGAAGGCCCTTTCACACTATATGCATGCGTTTTACACATTGTATCTGTGTTCGCGTCTTTTTAACAAAATAATGACAAATTAATCAAAAATGTATGCAGAAGGGTGTTATATAAAAAAAAAAGGCATGCGTAAACACTGCGTTTTTAAACTGTATGTAGTGTGAATAGTAACATTGGTTTCTATGAAAAAACACAGTACTGTAAAAATTGATTTAACATAACGTGATGCAACTCTTCTTTCTAACTACCGTATTTTCTGTAAGATTATACGTGCATTAAGGAATTCTACACACGTTGTTTACATGTAAACATCTCCCTTGTCTAGACATCTACACCCTGAGACTGCTGCTGGTCACAGTCATCTAGGACATGTCAGCACCTCCACTATACTCATATAACTAGGCTTTATGGCATTCTCCTTCACTTCTCCAGTAACAGCTTCATAAAATGTTATGTAGGGAGGTGAAAGAGCAAAAAAATTTGTTAACGTCAAACCCATTTTAAATGACAGATGACTTTGAGGATATCATATGGTGGCTAAGGTTGAAGCTGAATTTATTGAACCACAAAATAATCCCCGACCAACTACAGCAAATTATTTATACGCCTACAAGAAGAGCAATGTGTAAGCCACCTTTCCCATACTAATATAAAAATGTTACCTAGCTAGTCAGGGATTTTACTTACACGATTTGCGTTTTTTGGGGCCTTTTTCAAATGCACATGGATGCTGCATCCATCAGGCGTTAGCTGCGATTTTGAGGTACCACACAATGGGACTTTAATGGGCATTTTTACAGCCCAGAGGGTCAGGCTACATGCCAAGAGTCAACCCCCTGATCTATAACCAGACCCCCCATTTGTCATAGGGTGTGCCAGGCCTGGAAAATAAAAGCCTCAAACAGTGTGCCTCTCCTCCCCAGCCAGAGAACACCCCTCTAGGCATAGCCTGTGTACAGCAAGGGGCATCCAGAGTGCTTATTTTTCGACTGCACGTTTGAATCTAATCTAAAGAACAGGAGTGCGGGGCTAAGCTGAAATTTTGTAAATATAAAAAAAAATAATTTACAGCTGGGGGATTTTAAAACCAAATTGTATATAAGAGATAAATACATATACACAATTATTAGATGGTGTGCATGACCACAGATAAAGGCCAAACCTTGGTCTGGTACTATAGATCTACCAAATGTCAGAAGGGTGAAAAAGGATCCAAATAAAAACAAATGAATGACATCATGGCAGGTCATTGTTCTGGAATAACCCGGCCATTTGAGAATCAACTATAAAAGTCAATGATAAAATGGATGAACAGAACAACAGAAGACAAGTAAAGGGAAAGTAAACATGGTGTATAACACACTTATAATATTATGTTTAGAAACCTATGTAAAGATTTTGGACCTGAATTTTGAAGGTGCTGAGCTTTAGCCCCACTATGGGCCAGAGCTATGGACAATTGTTTAGTTTACAAACACTTATGGACAACTTGAGCAACCATCTTTATGGAGAGATCCTACATGAAGATATTTTGATGGATCTATCATCTCACACTCATCTCATATAAATTGTTATCTCAAACAAACCCAATTACAAGCATCAAATGCCCTCCAAGACTTTCACAATTCAACTGACTATAAGCATTCCAATGTGTGGACATCAAGCTGACTTGTATTAGCATTATCCAAATAACTCCATAAAATCCCTTTACGGAGATGTGTACTTCATACTTTGCCACTGATGAGGACATCTTCCTGGCTTTGTGTAATTGGCAACCTGCCTTCAGAAGGATAGATTTAGTGCAGATTGAGTAGAAAAAGGTGGCTTATGTCTGAGGTGGAGGGAACATGTTTGCGGGAAGGTGTGGGTGGGTGGAAGATGTTGAGGCAGACTAAGCTTTAACCTAGAATATAATTGTCAAAAATTTAAAAACTATTTAAAAACTTACAAATATCAAAAAGTTTAAATGTTAAGCATTCACAAAATATATTGGGCACATTCAATGGTCAAAGTGCACTTCCACATTTAAGGTGATTTGGTCTCAACAACTGAAGTCCTAATGTCTATAGATTTAGTTACATATTCACTCATACATGTGGTTTTCATGGCAGGTCAAACTGGTTTAACATCCTAACCTAAGCTATGTTAAGTGAGCTTTAATCATTAAAAAAGAAAAAGTAATCATCTAAAATACTACAACCCTAATGACTACCGACCTGGTTACATATTGTCCATTGTGTCATAATACTTAATCTGTTTAATGGGTTTTTACACTTTTTGTGATAAAATGTAGTTGTGGCTAATGCCCCTCATTGATTTGATGGGCCCCCATGGTACTGCGAATGTGCGGGCGCAGTGATCTAGGTGCCGAAGTCATCAGTAGAGAGGTACCCGTCGAGATGTGCCCCCTCTGTGTCATTTACAGTTAATTATACTATGTGTATCAAATTTATGTGTCATTTTTTTAATAGCTTAGAGTCAACCCCCGATCATGGCAGGTCAAACTGGTTTAACATCTTAACCTTAGCGCTAAGTGAGCTTTAAGCATTAAAAAAGAAAAAGTATTCATCGAAAATACTACAACCCTAATGGCTACCGACCTGGTTATATATTCTCTACTGTGTCATAATACTTAATCTGTTTAATGGGTTTTTACACTTTACGTGGCTAATGTCCCTCATTGATGTGCAGGAAACAGAACAGGCTCAACTCAGCATGTCCCCTGTCCATGTGTATTCAGTCATACACATGGACAGGGGATATGTTGAGTTGAGCCTCCCCCCTCCCGGTGTCACTGACAGTTCTTTCTGCTATGGACAGGAGGCCATATTCAACCATAGTCATATAATAATGTAATAATAAACTGTAATGGTGGATAGTTTCTGTAGCATGCATAAATCCTAAACAGAACATGAAAATTCTGTTTTATGTGAATATCTATGTGTGAGTGCTGCTCCTGTGGATGTGAAGGATGAATTTCTCCGCATTGCCTTTTACTACATAGGTCAGTGAGGACATGGAAAGGTTTGAATGTCAATAGTCTGACCACTACATACTGCCAACAGCTAGTTACTTGCATGAATCTATAAACCTGCTTAGTTATCTAACATGAAATCCCAGAAAACATTGATTTTGTGTCAGGAGTGCTTGGGATAAAATGAATAGCAATCACTGGAGAAAGTAAGGAGAAGTCATTATTTACAGGACATGAAAAACAGTGAAGGGAAACTGCACAGCAATTCATATAATGGTAACTGATCCCAAAACCTGCTAAGGGCTCGTTCACACTTTATGCACGGTGTTGCCGGTATACAACATAGTAGGTATTAATATAATCATCATCATAAATTTATATAGCGCCAATGTATTATGCAGCGCTGTACAATTGGAGTTGAGACACAACACAAGATAACACACACAGGTACAGGTTATGGCACGGGAGGACCCTGCCCGATCGTGTGTACAATATAAAAGGTTGCAGGACAGAGTATACATAAGGTGGTGGTGGGGGGGGGGGGGGGGGGGGGGGGGGGGGGGGGGGGGGGGGGACTGGCATGGTAGTGATGTTAGGAGTGAGAAGATGGGTTGGCGAGACTGAAGAGGTGGGTTTTCAGGGTTATTTTTTTGTGCCGAAGGTAGAAGCAAGTCTAATGGGACAAGGAGTTCCAGAGAGTAGAAGCAGCCCTAGAGAAAAGTCTTGAAGCTGTGCATGTAATGATGTTATGAGACAAGATGTCATTAGTAGGTCACTGGAGAAGTGGAGGGGGCGGTTAGGGGTGTATTTATGTACCAGGTTAGAAATGTAAGTGGCATAGGAGGTGTGGAGTTATTTTAACACAAGGCATAGAACTTTTAAATGTAATTCTCTGGACAATTGGAAGCTATTGTAGAGATTTGCAGAGAGGAGAGGCAGATGAGGAGCGGTTAGAGGAGAAAATTAGTCTAGAAGCGCTATTTATGATGGACTGGAGAGGTGACAGTCTAGAAAGAGGGAGACCAGAGAGGATGATGTTGCAGTAGTTCAACGAGGGTTATGTGAGCGTGTACCAGGACTTTGGTATAGTGTGAAAGAGCACTAAGCAGACAGAAAGTAAAAAATGTTGGCAAAGAAAATTAAACAATCACATGAGTAAAGCTGGGCATAGACGAGACGTTTTCCCGTCGACTGCCAAGCCAACCTAGCAGGGGTGATGACGTCATCACGCACGGCTGCTAGTGCCGAGAACCGGCCAGGCACCCTTTGTGTGCAGGCCATTACTTCGGCTGGGGACTGCCATCCCCATCCAAACTAATGGGATCTGATCTGAATTTACGGTCATGTCGGATCACTGTGCGATCCGACATGCAGCAGATTCTTGGTCATTATAACCAGTTGGCACACCCAATTCCCTGCCGACCGGCTGTCGAATCGGGCAGGAATCGGCCCGTCTATGCCCATCTTTAGGTTGGTTGATGGACGTTGATGGACATTGCCGATGATTGGCCGATGACCGGCAGGATTGGCCGATGACCGCTATTGTGTGCTATAAATGGTGCATGGTGGTAATCTAGGTAAATGCTATTGGAGAAAATGTTGGTTTACCAGTTTAGGCCCCCATTGATCAGTGTACAGCCACCTAGAGTGTTAGCAAATGCTGCTGGCACGAAAAAGGAGTTCTAGATAAGGGTCAGCATTAGAGAAGTCTGGAAGAGAGAATGGAGAAATTATGACAGGGGTGGGATTGCCTCAATGAACAAAATGGCGACGAAGGAACACAGAGTGTCATGGATTTAAGAAACAGATGTAGTCATCACAGTGCGGGGTCACCATACTGAGCACAGCCATTGATGGCTCAGGGACCTTGGTATGTGAGCACAGGATGTTTATAGAGAAATGGCACTTCCTGCAGGATCTCTGCAGCTGTTCTCACAGGACGTGACTTTATTATCTCACAATTCTACAATCAGTATTCCCATGAAACAATGTTCACAAGTGCCATGACCAAGCAGACCCCCATCCACTAGCATAGGGCAAAACTTAAGTTTTAACCCTATCACTACATTTATAGGCCAAGTATGAGCAGATAAAGCTCTGTATTCTATAAAAATTGCAGAACAAACATACATGGGAGCAGTCCAAGTATGGCATTTGACCAAACAAGGCCTCTTATTCTTAGTACAGCAGGGCTCAGAGTGTGCACTGACAAAGCAGCATAGGCTAGTCTCAGAGAAGGGATATTATTTATTATAAAAGAAGAGCAGAGTGGCTGACAGATGTCAATGGGTTAACGAAAGGGGAGGAGCCCAACACACTGATGCACACAATCACTGTGTCCAAGATGTGTGTGTGTTTCCCGTTCTAGCACGAATGTGAAAGGGGGGTAAGGGATTTTTTGAAGGCATCGAAATAAGGGTGTACACAGGAGAGTTAGACGTTGTTCAATACTAAAGTCCTATTTTTAATAAAAGTCCTAATGGGTCACAAACGGTATTCATCCATCATATATGTGACGGTTGCTATTTCTCGACGCGTTTCGCGTTGTTCGCTTCTTCAGAGAACGGTAGCAATATACATATGTGTGAGGCATCTGGGAGTGAGCAGAGGTGGCAGCGGAATGGAGTAGGACGTTTGCCCAGATGCCTCACACATATGTATATTGCTACCGTTCTCCTGAAGAACGTACAATCGTGAAACGCGTCGAGAAATACAACGTCTCATATATGATGGATGAATACCGTTTGTGGACCCATTATGGACTTTTATTAAAAATATGGACTTTATGTATTGAACAACGCCTAACTCTTCCTGTTGTACACCCTTATTTCGATGCCTTAAAAATATCTTCACCCGCCCTTTCACATTTCGTGCTAGAACGGGAACACCTACCCACACACATCTTGGACACAGTGATTGTGTGCATCAGTGTGTTGGGCTCCTCCCCTTTCGTATATGTTTAGTTGGGATGATGGCACATATTTCAAGTTAGTGAGATCACCCCTATTTTACAGATGTCAATGGGTTGCTCCTTCTTTTTTTACTGTCTGGTTACAGGCTGGAAAGCTTAGAAGTGTTTTTTTACTTCTCATAACTATAGAGAATCCAACTTCCCTTGTATACCACTCTTAAACAAGAACACGCGTCTTCTACATACACCCAAAATGGCCACTACGGGATGCAGATGTTGTAGTGGGAAGGCAGTGACATCACCACTGTATGTGGAGAGCCAATGAGTCACGAGTCTTCCACTACAGTCACAGTAAATGTCTGATGGCTGTCCCCTTCCTTCCTTTATTCTCCTCTCCATGTTTCCTCACTTCCTCATCGCCCCCCTGTAATCACTCCTCAGGACAAGGACTGGCCTTCATCCTACCAGCCATTGTAATTTAATATGAAAATAATTATACACAAGGTCCGTGTCTGTAGAGGAGACCCTGTGATCTCTCCCTGTCAGCTATTATTTCTGTATATTCGGAGGGGTGGAAAGCATTCACACCGCATTACATTCACCAGACATCACATTCACCATACCAACACGGCAGTACACAGGTATGAGATGACATTCACCAGACATCACATTCACCATACCAACACAGCAGTACACAGGTATGAGATGGTATTCACCAGACATCACATTCACCATACCAACACGGCAGTACACAGGTATGAGATGGCATTCACCAGACATCACATTCACCATACCAACACAGCAGTACACAGGTATGAGATGGCATTCACCAGACATCACATTCACTATACCAACACGGCAGTACACAGGTATGAGATGGTATTCACCAGACATCACATTCACCATACCAACACTGCCGTACACAGGTATGAGATGGCATTATATCCATTCCCCATACCAACACGGGGCAAAGTTACAGAGGTATGAGATGTGCATTCAACAGACATCACATTCACCAATACCAACACGGCAGTAAACCGTATGGAGATGGCATTCACCATACTCAGCATTTCACCATACCAACACGGCATACACAGGTATGAGATGGGCATTCACCAGACACACATTCCCATACCAACACTCTGCAGTACACAGGTATTAGATGGCATTCACCAAACTCACATTCACCATAACCAACACGGCAGTACACGGTATGAGATGGCCATTCACACGATATCAATCACATTCACCATACCAACACTCATACACAGGTAGAAGATGGCATTCACCAGCCCATCACATTTCACCGACCACACGGCAGTACACAGGTATGAGGATGCATTCACCAGACCTCACTCACCATACCACACAGCACGTACACAGGTATCCTAGAATGGCATTCACGCATAACATCACATTCACTATAACCAACAACGCAGTCACATGTATTAGATGGCATTCACCATACAAGTCACATTTCACCATACCAACAACTGTCAGTACACAGGTATGAGATGGCATTCACCAGCCTCACATTCCCATA
>CM070040.1:23572162-23595504 GCA_036250615.1 Ptychadena robeensis | reverse complement strand
AAAATGTATCGTTTTAAGTCGATTGATTGAAAATCTGACCCGTGTATGGGCTGCTTTAGGTGTTATAAGAGGAGGGAGGGAGAAAGAAAGATAGAGAAGAGGAGGGATGGCGGAGGGGAGCTAGGATCTATTAAGATCGAAGGATGTTGTTAGAGACCCATGGAGGCCATATCCCACTTCCATCATTTCCGATCCTATTTTTTTGTGTAGCTGATAAATGGGCGATTAATCGGATCCCAAAAAAGTGCACATTTGATTGATGTGTGACTTATTATCGAAGACTCACATGCCACGATTGTTTAAAAAAATTATCTCTGGGAACTCATAAGGCTGGGTTGACTACACTTCATTCATTAAGAGATTTTCAACTGGTAGATTGTGAAAGTTCACACTGATGGGAAGAGTTAATATTTGCAATGGACGGCAGCCAAAGCCTCCCTTTGCTTTGAGCTGTCTAAGCTGAACCATCAACAGAAACCTTTCCAAATCACTGTATTTTATTGTTCTTTTATTAATGGTCCAATGTCACAATGAACAGGACAGTGACTACTGACTATCTGTTAGAATTGCAGTATATAAGGTAAAAACTTTTCTAATATAGTTTTAGAAGGTTTAATCTTGTCACCATTGTCTTATTAGGAAGATTTCTCTTCACTTCCTGATCTGTAGACTCAGCTCAACAACAATTTTGAATATTGCTGCAAGGGGTGAGTATTTCACCTATGAAATAATATAGAAGCTTGAGGGCAAGTGGGCCATTAGGTCAAGTGACCCCATGGTGATAGGGTCTCCTTAGGCTAGGGCTCCACTATCTGTTAAATCCTTGCGTTGAATGCTTGGATTTAAGCGCAGTGCACAAGCCGCCCAATGGGGCTTTGACAGGGCTGTCTCCACAGCCCGTCAGAGCTTCCGAGCCATTGGTCCAAGTCTCCGTCATGTTGATGTTGATGCAGCCCACCCATGTTCACAGGAACGCAATGGAGGCTTGCACTTACATCAGAGGATCCCAGCGCATAGTGGAGCCCTAGCCTTAAGGTCCCTAAATCATGACACAGCAAATTTCAGCACATCTACTCGGATCACCTCATCCTGGCTTTTGTATGTTGGGTTTGGCGTTTCATTTACTAACATGTATGACAAACAGATGGGACTTCATCATTCAACTCATTAGAATGTACTGTAGCACGCTGGTTAATATGAGAGTCATGTACAGCCATCAATAGCATTGCCCAACAATGCTGAGCTTTCACTTCAAAAATTAAAAAGGATTCCCGGATTTCTGTCACCAGGGAGCAAGCATGTAGCAAGTTAAGTCAAGCCTCTGATCTGGACTGAATGGCTTAAATCAAAGTAGGAGGGTGTTCTGCAATTCCCAGAAATTCCCAGGAACACTGATAACAGTCAGCACATGCATTGTAGTGGTCAGCTCACAAGTTTTTTGGCAGGATCGATGTAAAAACTCAATCAAAACACTTGACATTTATATTTAACAAACTAAAGGGAGGAAAAAGTTAATCTTCCAGGAAATTTGGGTAAACAGAAGGAGATTCATATTTGATATCAGTCAGTATGTATTACATATATATGGAGAACCTACTACTTTACATGGTATGGTGGACATTACATTGTTAAAGGTCCTAGACAGCAGTCCTGATCTAACTTGTCTAGTTAACTCCAAAGACATACTGGTTGGATAATGGACCTCCTGAACCCAAATTGTCCTTGGTATGTTAGTGACTATGGCAGAGACATTAGATGGTGGGTTTCCCTTAGGCACAGTTTGTGATATGACTGTGGTAGAGACATAAGTTTGTCAGCTCCTGTGAGAGTAAGGGGAGGTTTCCATATCCGTCAGGAATTTCAACCACCAATGCGCTAAGTGGGGATCCCGACAGAGCACATAGACTTAACCTGCTCGGTGAATGCTGTTTTCAGACATCCACTGATGCAGAGGTTCAACGTACTCCACTATGCTAACCCTTGCATCGGTGGAACAGCTCAGCGCTGTGAGAACACAGCATCCGCAGAGCAGGTAAGTGAATGTGCTCCTTCGGGACCTCCCGCCAAGTAATGCGCTTAGCGGAGGGGGTGCCTATGGATGTGGAATCCCCCCCTTAGTGATATAATTATTGTGGGGACATTAGATTGTCATCTCCTCTGAGAAACAGTTATATGACTATGGTGGGGGCATTAGATTGTCGTCACCTCTGAGGGACATTTAGTGATATGACTATGGTAGGAACCAGAGCAGTTTCTCCCACTATGCGCACGCATGTTTCATGACAGCCCGTTTCGGGCAGTGAGGGGTTGGGGGTGGTGAATGCAACATTAGCAACACCCCCCTCTCAACAACTGGGCCCAGGGATAGCAACAACCCTTGCTGTGCTATAACTTTGCATAAGGCTAGAAACAGGCCTGGTAGTAACATTGCATTGTCAGCTCCTCTAAAGCTAGCCATACATGGGTAAATTCCCGTGCAATCGACCCCCGATCAATCACAGCGTGGTGACGTCACCACGCTGTGATTGATTGGGAATAAATTGAACGGAAATCAATGTGCACCACATGGGCACATCGATTCCCGTTCAATGAAGACCTCCGGGTAGCAGAGTTCTCCCCGGCTTCCAGTGTATAAATCAGAACACGCTGGAAGCTGAGCAGAAATCCATCCAACCTCTCTCCCCGTACAGCAGTGCTGGAGTATAAAGAATGCTGACTCCGCCCCCTTCACACAGCCATCCTCGGCTGTCAGTTCTGCCTCAGCCCAGGCTGTGTCAAGAAGGCAGAGTCGGCTTTTCCTAAATTGAACATTGGAGATTGAACAGGGTTTTCCAACATCGGCCATGTCCACCTGCGAACGGGCGGATCGGACTTTAAAAAAAGTCCGCAGTCCGCCCGTTCGCGGACAGATTCAAATTCCCCGCCTCTAACAACCACCCGTACTGCTCGTCGGCAGAAGGAGGGCGAACATACATGTTCGCGGCCGAACTGTCCACCTTGCGGGCAGTTCGGCCATCACTAGATATGACTTTGGGGGTGGGAACATTAGATTGGGATCTCCTCTTAAGGACAATTGAGCCCCCCATACACGGTTTAATATTTCAGTTTGACTGATCAAAATATCAGTAGTTTTCGAACGTTTGAACACATATCGAAAAAACATTTGTCCTTTGTTTTACCGAAAAATTTTGAAATCGTTATCACTATATTATTAAACAAGCAATGATAGCAACGATCGACGTTCGAGCGAACTCCGATTTTATGATCGAATGCTAAAGTCGGTCGTGCACAGGTTGAAATATGTATATAACTATGGAAAGGACATTAGAGGGACATTCAGTAATATGACTATGATGGGCACAATGGATTATGAGTACTGAGTAGTAAAAAAAAACTAGAAATAAAGAAAACTAATGCAGACAACACATTGAAGGATTAGTAAACTTCAATATGAGATTTTTTAGGGGTCACAGTTTTGCATGCCTTTCTAAGTACACGCTTCATAGTGATGTGAAGGACCCTACAACAGGCGGTGGGAGTCCCACAGGCTGCATACATTCTCATGTTATATGATTTACATTGTGGTTAGATTTATTTATCTGTTTGGTTGGGTGATATTTATTATACTTTCTGTCGATTTCTCGATTCAGAGGCGATAAAAAAGGACGCACAATGAGCAGGCAAGAGAAGCTGAAGGTTTAATAAAAGGATTGGTAAGGGGAAGGAAGTTGGGGAGGGGTGACGCGTGGGGACGGAAATGAGAAAACAACAATGTGACACATGTGAGGAGTCTGTTCTCTGCATTATTCTGGATCAGGATCCGGCCATTCATGTTGTATCATGTTCTGATATTGGATCCACACAATACGAGTAGTGTACCAGTGGTAATGCTAACCAGCATCATGCGTGTGTTGTTTTCAGTTCGATCGACTAACGATTGCTGGTCCATTGAATGGGAATTGAACAAAAGAACAGTCAATTGAGCAGGGAACAGACATGTCCGTAAATCCCAGTCAATTGCCATTACTTTGTGGTGCACATTAATTCACCGTTTGATTGACGAAGGCCGGAGTGCAGCGTGGTGGCAATCGAACGGGTATTGACCCGTGTGTACCCAGCTTTAGAGTTGAGTGCTAAGTTACTTCACAATGTGAAAGAAAAATCATGGCAAGCTGCATTGTACTAATAGCGACACAGTTATACTTCTCTTGCTGACTTGCACCTGAAGCATTTGGCCCCTGGGCCGGACTTTGGACATACCTGCTTTAGGGTAATAATGAGGGGCAGGGGAGAAGACAGACTGCTTTTAACGCGTTTCACCCCACCAATGGGTTTCTTCAGAAAACCGAACTGAAACTGAAGTATTAATCATAACTGCACATTGTGTGTTGCTTAATAATGACAAAACATCACATGATGTGTATGACATCACATCCTTACCTGGGAGGTGTGAACAACTCACTCCATCAATTACTGGGAATCCAAGGCCTTCCCAAAACATACCTTTCGAGTTTTCCCTTACTGATTATCCTCCCTAGCACACTGCTGAGTAGTGATGGCCGAACTTCGGCCGTGTCCGTCCGCGAACGGGCGGAGCGGACTTTTGAAAAAGTCTGCCGTCCGCCCGTTCACGGACAGATTCAAATTCCCCACCTCTAGGCGGGGAATTTGAATCGGAAAACCCGGATGTGACGTCAGTGACATCACATCCGGCGCCGGGAACGCATAGTTCCTGGTTGTAATAACCGGATGTTACGTCACTGATGTCACATCCGGGTTTACAAGCCGGTATTTCACTGAAAGACCGGGTTCTCTACCCGGTCTTCAGTGAAATATTCTTCCTGCGGCGGGATCTCGCTGCTAACGATCCCACCGGAGGAAGAATAGAGGGCTCCTTCTCGCCGGCGAACAGGGCGGGTCGAACACCCGTACTGTCCGCCGGCGAGAAGGAGGGCGAACATGCTTGTTCGCGGCCGAACTGTCCGCCTTGTGGGCAGTTCGGCCATCACTACTGCTGAGGTCCAGATTTCTGTACCAAAAGCGCACCATAGACTTTAATGGATTTGTTTTTATGTTGTATAATTGGACGTGCTGGAAAATGTTTACATTTTAAAAATTCAATCTCATGGACCACCTGTAACTGGCAACAATAACAACTATGAATTATAATCTTAATCGCCCAATGAGAAGCTGAATTATATGTCACTGATTACTTTGCTTACAGTCACTTTTAAGCCTAGACTAACAACTCAAGACATGCAAACACCTTGCAGATAGTGCCCAGGCCGGGATTTGAACCTAGGACTCTAGCGCTGCATAGGCAGAGTGCTAACCACCTGAGCCTATGCTGCTCATCACTTATTGTAAAATGTGTCTCTCCATAAGTTGGTCAGTGTGTTCAGAGAATACTGCTAGTGCTAATGCAGCTCGTATATCCTTCTTGGACGTCGCTTTTTGGCTTAGCAGAGGGGAATGGAACACATTTCATTCTCTTGGGATGCAGATCTACTGCTCCTAGGATGATTGGGACAAAAAAATATGTATATATATTTTAAATATATTCGAATTATAATTGTAAAAAATTGTACTGTCCAAAAAATACCGTACTTACTTACAAAGGCTTTAAAACTTTTAGATTTATATGGAGTATTTTTGTGGTACAACAGCACTTAGATTGGAATAGAAGGTCAGAACTCTTAGCCAGGCGCTGCTGTAGTCTAGCGAGTTCAGTTTAATAATTCCTTATATTTCAGGAGAGGATTAAATCCCAATGCTGCAAAGATAAAGCGTTAGCCTTTGAGCCGCATGTACATAAGTATATTTCTTCTCTTCATTATATAGCAATATATTCATAACACCCTTCATAGATCATACATGCAGCAGCAGAAAATCAATAGTACAGTTTGCACTAGGGCACAAAGTCTGCCGTCTGCTCCACATTCCTCATTCAGCTCACTCAGGGCTGAGCACTCACCGGTCAGTGCTACGTGAACCCAAATTAGGGCTGTTTCTAGCATTTGGGGGGGCCCTATGCAAAAGTGTTGCCTGGAGCCTCCTGTTGACCAGGGGGGGGGGGGGGGGGGGGGGGAGAGGATAGGGTGCTAACAAAAAAGTTGTTGACTGAGAGGGTGCTAGCAGAAAAGTTTGAAAACCAGTTCTACTTCTAGCTATAGCATGACCTGGATGTATAGGAACCTGCAGAAAATCAAAAGTAATTACCCAATATTTAATAGTTTTGGTGGTTGTTGTCACCTTTTACAATGAGTTTACAGTAGAATTGGAGAAAATTCGATGTGCAGTTTTTAATACACAGTGTGATATTTTCCCGGCTGTCACTGCTCTCAGAAATTTGGAGTTCTTTGCAGCTGAGTTATCACAGAGAAGGAGAGAGGATAGGCTGCATGGGCATTTGGATTTTACGCATTACACGTACTTTTTATGCATTCTGCCCTATTATTGTTACAGATAACAGTGCCCATCAAAGCAAGTACTAGCTTGGGTAATAGGTCCATTTTAAAGGGCAATGACTTTTTGAGTATCTCCCACGGGCCAGATTTGGCCCAGGGGCCGGAGTTTGACACCCCTGACTGCTATGGGTCGGTAGCTTCAACCAATCTCCCAGACTGCTAGAAGTCTATGGGGTGGCACTCTACCCAATTATTCTTAGATATAAAGCAGTGGCAAAGGGGGTGCCCACCCAACCACACACCTCAGTGGTGAGACTATCGGTGAAGGGTTTAATTTGTACAGATCATGTGACCACAGTGAAGACATTCAATGTAAAATACGGTATTGTATCAGCAATGGCACAAACACCTTATCCAATCACCATAGACTGTGTCACGACAAATGTTAATTGGCCAAGAACATGATGTGAGGTCGGAGACTTGGACAATCAGCATCACCATAGTGACTGTCCTGTGGTATATACTTACCATTCATTCTAAATGAAATGCCTTGGGTTATCTACAAAACAAATTGTAGTTAAGGGCATGTTTCCACTTAGGCGATCACCCGCGGCCGCGGTGATCGCTAGCAATTTTACTTGCTAGCGATTGGGCACGATTTGGGCACCTTTTTTCTGGAGGCGATTGGGGCAGACAGAACCGCGCCCGATAGCTGCTGATCACTCCCATACAGAATAAATAGGGGCACATTTAAAAATCACTCCATTTTAAAACGCTCCCATTCATGTCTATGGGTGTGATCAGGAGCGACCACCCACAATTCAAAATGCATTAAGGGCTTGTTTCCACTTGAGCAATCGGCCCCGATCACCCACGGTTGATTGCGACGCGTTGATCGAGCCCATACATTTGAAGGGGCCAACTCTACAGCTGCGGTCGGCCGTGATTGAGCGTTTTGTATGGGGGACCATGGGTAATGAGCAGCCATAGAAATGAATGGACGCAGTTAAAAATCAAGTCTCCATCCATGGATTCTTAACTGCGCCCATAAACTTTCTATGGGAGCAATCAGTCAGGAAGTGGGGGTGTAGGACAGGACATCTTGCCCCCCCCCACTTGCTGTCTGCAGGTTGCAGGAGATCGCTGGGTGCTAGAATGAAGTAATGAAAACATGCCCTTAGTCATGTTTAAAGGCCCCCATACACGTGTCGGATTCCCACCAGATTCCGGCACGATCGATTCCGGGCGCGTGCACGCCAAACGATCGTGCTGGAATCGCATGCAGCCCACCTTGTCCAATCGATCAGGTCCGATCGTTCAGGGGCCCAGAATCGGATCCGACAGAGAACCAACATGTTGGTCTTTTTGATCCGATTCTGTACAGATCAGGGGGAGTTGCCATTTGTGAGGTGGACAATCGGACACGGAATCGTCCCGAAATCCGTTGGACAAGGTGGTATGCAGCGATCGGATACTCTTAATTGGCCGATCGCTCAGACCTCCGATTCCCGGCGGAATCGCCGGAAACGATTCGATCAGCCATGGAATCCGACACGTGTATGGCTAGCTTAAGATTGCGGGTCACACCATGTTCAATTGTAGATGTGGAGTTGATTCCCATCAGATACATGGGTGCGATCGCCGTGCGAATGAAAACATGCTTTAACAGATCTAACGGAACGCTATGACTACCATCTCTAACAACACCTAAAATGACCCAGGTATGATCATAAATCAGTCATCGTGTTATAAATGTATCAGTGGCGTCGCCCAGTGCGCTCCACACCCATTTAGTGACACCACTGATGATAATACACTTATCTGACTATCTGACACACAATCTCCAATCTGAAGGAAAACCCCATCACAGGCAGTAATTGTATGCAGTAAATGACAGAGAAGAGTTTATGGCACTAATAGAAGTTTCATGAACTCTCCAGGTCTCCTTAGTGGATCTATGATCACAGCCCCAGAAAGTGAGTCATTAGATGTACGAGGTGAGGCCAGACATAGGACACTCATGCACGATGAATGTAGAGTGCTGCTTACTCCCTACAGACCGGCTTTATATACCGCTATAAATAGCCGCATTGTACCGGCGCGTCCCAGTCCTGTCAATCATCAGCTAGCACCGCCCATTAGGCGAGGGCACGTGAAACACTTGCTGTGCTCGGCGCGGTTCGCCCGCCCACAGAGCGCGTTCTCGAATCAGCCGCCGCTTTCATTACGTCAGCGTGATGCGTCCTGAATGAGACTGCTCGAGGGAGAGGAGGGGTACGAGGTGTGTGTGAGGAATTGGCGGGAAAGTCTAAATTCATTGGTATATAACCTAGAAAGTTCGATGTTGGTACCGTTTGTTGCTCAATGTGTCGGCTTTACAGTAAATGGTTTTTTTTATTAATGTTTATGACAATAATTCGAATTGTAATAGTATGTTATGAGGTAATTGATGGTGCTCAGTCATTATTTGTGGTTTCCTGTTGAGCTCCACTCCCTTCCAGCGGTATAACTTTATACATATAACTTCAAATGATGGAGAAAGCATGGCTTCCATGTCACTGAGCACTTCCAAAATCTCAGGACCCCTTCACACTAGCTGTGCACGGATAGGGGAAGCTCAAGATACACAGGTTTCCATAACTTTCAAACTAGCCCCATGCTTGTGTTTCCTGTAACACGTAATTCTGCGCATTACCGAAAACGACATGAAAGCAAGCATTTTTGAGGGCCTCATACACTACACGAGAGACGAAGTGCAGCACACTGCAATATGCGTTTTCTTAACGTAAGCGCCGCAGCACTGCTCGTGTGACTGAGTCCTGAAACTACTGCTGGCGCTGTCAGTGGATTCAATGGACTTGTACAATTTCAGTATTGACTTTCAAAAATCTATTGTTGGTGCTACCACACAGTGTAATCAGTGTGTAGCAGATGGCTAGTAATGTTATTAATGTGTACTCCATGAGAAATGCCTTCTGTTTTCTGGACACTGGGTGGCAGCAGAGGGACGGCTGCTATGGGGACAACTGAGAGGAAGAGGAGACACAGGGCAGGGTGAGCAGCAGCCAGAGGAGAGGGAAGACGAGTGTGAGACGTGGCAGACACTCTGGGGGTCAGAGTGCAGAGACCGGACCAGCAAAGAGATCGTGAGCCTAGAGGAGGCTATCCCACTGTCTGAGCTGCAGCCGCCAGGAGTATTGGAGATCCTCGTTGTTGAAACGGAGCCACTGTTAATCCGGAGTGACGGCCGAGCCACGTGACGGACGCCATCTTAGATCCCCTTGGAACAGCTAAGTACTTGGTTCTTTACCCCTCCAAAGCCATTTTGGATTACAAATAGAGCTAAATTCGCTCTGCCGTATCTTCTCCTAACGGGCCCCAACGCATGCTACAGAACTCTCTAGTTTAAAGTACAGCTGGCCAGCTGAAGGGGGGAAGTGTTGTGGTAGTTGCAGGTTAATATTCACCTTCCTGTCATATTGTTGTATTTTTGCATAGTCAAACAGAGAATCCAGCCAAAAGCAGAATATATGAGGGTTAAGTTGTATAGCTCCCTATATAGATACCTATAGACATAGCAACTGCACTGTTTATTTGTTGTCGCCATTTATTTTGATTGTGTCAATTGTGCCACTATCCCCATACTCTTTTCTGAAGGATCCCACCAGGGCGACCACTGTGGCGCCCGTGTTACCCAATAAACCCTTATTGTTTAATCTAACCCTCTCGCTCTCCGGTGTGTTGGTCTGGGGTCCAGGGGGAGTAAGTCACCAAACGCTGCCAAGGGAGAAGACCCGAACACACACACACAGCCGCACCCACCGGTGTTAGGGCTACATGTGCAAAACCGAGTCCTTCAATTACATGTCTTTAGGTTTATGAAAGGTGTGCACACATGCTTAACATTCTGGGCGTTGCGCACGTGGCACGTTTTTTTTACAACCACACCACGGGCAATTGTGGCGGAGCACAACATGCTGGAGGTCCTATGCATAAATCAGGTGTCACTGGAGATACTAGAGGGTGACCCCCCTCTATTTGCATGGAGGTCTAGGGACCCGTAAGCATTGGCATACATGCCCTCGACTGCCGGGGGAATCCAGATGGACAGATGAGTCTGTCACTAGTTAACTCATGAAACTCAGCCCGAGTTAACTCTGCCATACACCAAAACAGATGGTGCCAAACACATCCCCGGTGTCACTGGTGATGCTCTAAAAAAGACCCGCCCCTCCATTAACATGGAGGACAATAGTGCCGGCTACCCCCTTCCTTCCAGCGCCATACGGAATCTCCAAGGAAATTCCGCGGAAAGGTGATTTTTCAAGTAGTTGTCTTGGGGGTGAGTTTCATCAGCTGAGGTGCTCACCCCGAGGTAACTTGGGCAGAATGCCCAGAAGGGTAAACTCTGATTAACCTCCTGGGTGTTTGGCCCGAGTTGACTCGGGCTGAGTTTCATGTATCATGAGCCCGAGTTAACTAGAGAGATACTCACCTGTCCACCAGATGGGTCTACCCCCGATCGCATCACCGGTCACACGAAGGGGGCGGGGGTAGACGACGCAATAGACCTCGATGTAAATGGAGGGGCGTAGCCTTTTTTCAGCATAACTCCGGCATCCTCAGTGACTGCCCAATTGCCCATGGCACGGTTATAAAAAAAACGCACCACATGCACAATGCCCATAAGGTTAAATAAAAATGTATCCAAACACCTAAAAAAAAACCTTTTGGTCAATGGAATTCAGGATTGATTTTTAAATCATCCAGTTAAGTGATTGATTTTCATGCTGGATGGAAAATTCACCTGTGTATGGTCAGCTAAAATCACAGTAAAGTACTCTACTTAAGGATCGGGCTACGCTATTGGCTAGGGCGCACTTATGAGCATCCAATGAGTGCAACCCCCCACCCCATTTACTCATAAAGGGCCATGTTATTGGCCACGCTACATAGCTCAGCTGAAAATGGGCTAACGTATGACACATCCATTGACTGTCAATGGATGCGTCATATATCAAGTTTCAGTTGTGTTGATGTTGACGCATACCAACAGATCGGGGGGGGGGGGGGCTATAACGGGCTGTGTAGACCTTGCCGTAGGTCACTGCAAAGATTAATTGAAAAAGTTCCTCAGTCCTGTTTAAGGCTGCATTCCTATAGTCAGTTTCACGGTGGCTGAGAGTATGAATGCAGCCTTAACTTGGACTAAGCTGTATACATAGAAATACACAACTTGTGCCTCATAGCCTAATTTCTCCAACTATTACACAGCAACAGACTGAGCTCACAACAGTAATAGCTGAGTGAGTTGATGTTATCTTAAAATGGACCTACCACCTCTTCTACCACCATCTGCACTTGCAGATACTGCGGAGATCAGAAAAAAAGAAATTCAGAAAAAAAGTTTTCTGACAACAGGAGAGGTGTTTATTTTAGAGATTGCCCCTCTGACATGTGGTGCGATGTCATACAGCCGCAAGGGCATTTGGGATATCTGTCCTTAGTGCCCTTGTGGCTGTAGGAAGTTGAGCCTGCTCAGTCATCACATCTGCAAGACTTTGTGATGGATGAGGAGGGTAGAGAAAGATTCTGCTCACCTCTCACCACCCAGCTGACAGCTGCATAAATGCACACTTCTCCTCAGCACGGCAGCCGACAGCCCAGTCCCCCCACACCGGAGCTCTACAGCAGAGGAGAGAGAGGCTCGTCTCTGTAGGAGTTCGGTGGGGGAGGGGGGGGGGGGGGGGTGGTGTCAGCTGCAGTGATGAGCACTGTGCATCCGGAAGTGGCTTTGCCTTGTCAATAACTTAGATGCTGGTGCCAAGAATGAAAAACGTGAGGAAGGTAAGTATATATTTTTTTTTGTTCAGCAGTTTTCCAGGATTTGAACTACTGACAGGTCAGTAATGTGTCTATTTCATGTATGTGTTTTTTTTTTTTTTAGTTTAAAATCGCTTTAATAACATATGTTGTGTATTTACATTCTACATTGCAGTAAAACAATTATGTGATACAGACTTATCCCTCCTGCCATATGCAAATAGGTGCTTCTGAGTAAAGTTAGCCATACACGCACCGAGCGGTGGCCGATTTTTCCACAGCTCGGCCGGCCAGAGAACGGACACGACCGATACTCTCTGGCCGATTACGGCCGATGACGTTAACTTCAATGAAGACCGGCATCTTCATTGAAGCTAACGTCCGGCACACAAAGGGTGCCGGCCGATGCTGTCAGCTCTGGAGAACAGCGTGATGACGTCATCACGCTGCACTCCATCGCTGATCTGTCCTGCTCTGTTGGCCCCCACTCAGCATGTGTGTGGGGGCCTTAAGTTGTTAGCCTCAGATAAAATATCTGATGTCTCTCTATAAGTTGGTCTGTGGGTTCAGAGAGTGCGTAGTGCTAAGATCTTGCTCTTGGCAGTGAGCTTTTGGCTTGACTGGAGGGAATGGAACAAATTCGGTCTCCCATTGATTTTAATAGGAAAAAAGTGCATGAGGGGTGCAGTGTAATCCACGCCAATTGCCCATGGTGCCTAATACCCAGGAGGTTAAAGAATGGTGCAAGACTACTCCATCTCATTCTCTGCATTAAAAAGACATCATGTAATATTTCTTATGCACACTTTGCATATGTACAAAATATTAGGACAGCCTCATGGCAGCATGTTTAAGGCATGCAATGTATCCTAAATGAGAACAATAAAATATTAACAGGAAGATATAAAGATAAATATTCTATCATGCTAAAAATTAAACATGTTGTATAATTTAATTAGTCATTTAACAACCTGTACAGACAGGCCTGGGCTCATTGCTTGTTGGTTCACATGTCTTGTAAATCAAAATGTTGTTTTACTACCTTAGCACCTAGTTATACATCTACTACCCAGTATTATGCAATCATAAAGTGATGCATTGGCAAATGAATTACTAGAATACTAGTAAATAACAAAATGTTAATAAACTAAGTACTAACTAAAAGCAGTAACATAACATAACTCAGCCTGCCTGCCAAAAAAAGAATAATTATTATTGCACAAATATAAACCTCATTTTTTAAATACAAGTCACAGTCCCTGCCCCAAAATAAAATTCTGAAAGCAGGAGGGCACTGAATGACTGTCATCTCCAGATGATTGCTGGGGGGTTAGGTTTTAGCTGATGCTCTTGGGGGTTGCATATGCGATCAGGTTTGTAGCGGATTCGGAACCCCCAACCTCCCCAGCTCTCCGGGGGGTGGTTTTGGTGGAGCTCCCAACCTCCCCAGCTCTCGGGGGTGGGGTGGGAATGGGGATGTTAGCCCAGGGCACGAACACATAGGACCGCCCCTGCTGGGGAGGGGGCCTCTAGTACTGGCGAACCAAATATTCAGAAGTGGCTTTGGTTCGCCAGTACTAAGTGTATTTTTTTGTGTAGCAGTTTTCCCAGATATAAACTGCTGACAGGTGAGTTACATGTCTATGTAATGTATGTGTCTTTTTTTACTTTACAACCGCTTTAACATGCAATGTAACAAAACATATTGAAGAACAAGGGTGCAAAGGGGTCCAAAGATTTTTCTTTCTATTGTCAGGTGAGTATAGTCAGTAAGGCGTTACAATGACCTGGAGCACAGATATTTGCACTTACTGTGGCGGGCCGCATTGAAGGGTCTATTCATTTGTTAAACAACCATGTCACAAGCAAGCTAGCCCTGTCTTCACCAAAATGGAGACATTTGATTTAATGAAAGTTTTAGGTTCAGTGTTCAAGTTCACTATAAAATTCATATTTTCAGGATACTAATGTTGCTTGGCTTGTGATTCCTACAATTCTGAAATAAATGTATTATTTACTAGATCACAAATGG
This sequence comes from Ptychadena robeensis, assembly GCA_036250615.1. Lineage (NCBI taxonomy): Eukaryota > Metazoa > Chordata > Amphibia > Anura > Ptychadenidae > Ptychadena > Ptychadena robeensis. Next base: position 23,581,242 of record CM070040.1, on the reverse strand, counting down.
AAAACTTCCAGATGCCACAAGATGTCCAGGTTACTGACTGTCAGGAAGATGAAGATGCACCATCATCAGAGGTTAAAGAAACATTCACATCTCATCTCTGCAGTTGTGCAGTAGAAATGACAACCCTGTTGTGGTTAGATTCTATGTTTAGTGACTAGTTTGCCCACAATCACCCTCTCCCAGTTCTCCTAACCTAGACTTTTACTTTGGTGTCCTTTGTGTCATTTGTATTTTACCTCAATGGACCTGCCTACTAAGTACCGTATTTTTCGGACCATAAAACGCACCTAGTTTTTAGAGCAGAAAACCAGAAAAAAATATTTTATAAGTTTTCACATCAATTTGTATAATGCAATGGATTTAATGAATGCAATATTAAATGTAACCAGTAGATGTCACTAGAAGCAGTACACACACACAGCACATGATGTCACCTCTTCACTGATCCCAGTCTTCTGCTCTCCTCTGCCGATCATGCTTTTTCTGTGTCTGTGGGAGCTGCAGAGTGATTGCAGTTTCCACGGACAGGAGAGAGACATAGATGCCAGTTCATCCATCTTCATTGCTTATTCCAGCAGGGCTTAAGGCTCTGTTGGCATAAGCAATTATACAGTTCAGATGGGAGATCCGGACACCGGCCGCCATCTCACATCTGAAAGCTCTCCGGCTAATCTTGCTGGGAGAGCTGGCGGGAAGCCAAGGTCATGCATTCGGACCATAAGACGCAGGCACTTTTTCCCCCCGATTTCCCCCGCGTCATATGGTCCGAAAAAATATGGTACTTCCAGCTGGCTGTGTAATGGAGGCAAGCAAGGGGCTGGTGTCTGAGTGTGGCGTGTGGGGGCTATGGTGGTCTAATTTAGTATTAAGACTAGAGTTGGGTAAGACATTAATTAGGAAAAATTAAGGTGGTCATACATGGCATAAAATACCCAGAAAACCCATCAGATACATCTAAAATTTACCAGCAAGTCCCATCGCAACAATTTTTTTTTTTATTTGGATCACTTTTGGTCGATCAATTAAGATAAAAAGGATGTGATTTTTAAAACGACCAACTTCAAACAATCGGTTTTTAAGTCACTTGAATAGAGAAATCTAACTGCGTTATGCCCAGCTTTAGGGCTTGTTTCCATTGTACGCCGGGACCCGTACGCTAAGCGTATACGCTAGCAGGGGTCCCGACGTATCTCCGACGTATCTCACAGACCTTTGCCTGCCGACGGATGGTCTGTTTACACATCCGCCGGTGTAAAGGCTGAACGTACTCGACTACGTTCAGCCTGACACCGGCGGATGAGCCCAGCGCAATGAAGACAGACCGTCCGCCGGCAGGCAAAGGTCTGTGAGATACGTCGGAGATACGTCGGGACCCCTGCTAGCGTATACGCTTAGCGTACGGGTCCCGGCGTACAATGGAAACAAAGCCTTAGTCTTGTACTATAACACAATAATTGTCACTTTGAAAGAAAATCCTGCAGGCCTTTTTTATGATAAAGCTTTTTTTCTCCTGTACATTCACAGCTGACACTTCTACCTTAATGAAATACGTATTGTACATATAATACACCCCTCACTTTAATGTAAGCTGCCCTTTGTCTGTATATGGTATTATATTGTACTTCTATGCTGTTCCCATGTCGTTTTATCCATTTGGCTGTATACACTTTATTTAATGGAATTTTGTCTCTGTAACTCTTCTGTTTTTACCGTTTGTATTTTCACTCCCCCTTTCCCCTTTAAAACTAAAAAAACATTTGTGAAATTAAAAGAAGCTATACCCCTTAGTAACTGTAGTTTTCATTTCATCTTTTCTTGTTACTCTTTCATCTTTACTTTACATCTTTTTTCTTGAAATTAAATTGTACTGAGCCCAAATATATGGAAATAAGTGTGCCCGATGGCCCTACTAAGACTGACTGCAATGGATTGGACTAAACTTGGTAAAACAAATTTCCTTCTGAAAGTCCTTAAAATGGGCAAAGGTGTCTTTTTATGTGTTTCGTCAAACGCTTAAGTATTTTTTACCTTGAGTTGTACAAAGGGCAGCACTAGGAAAGCAGTCTTCTCTGGTTCAGAAATTATACTCCGCCTTTATTAAGATAGCAAAATATTTAAAAAAGTCTAGAAACCGGATCCAGCTTACTTGTTCCAGAGTAAATGCTTCACTCTTGCCTCTAGGGCAGCTGGTAGAACCATTTTAAATCTGTCTTTGTTGTGTTGTGTTTCCACTCACCAGCAAAAATCTGTAGTCAGGCTTGTAGTTTCCAGAGCTTCTGCGGGCTGACAGCAGCCCAGGAAACGACAGTGTAAATGTAACCTAATGGTTTTCACATGTTCACATGCTGGATATGCATTGCCCCATGCCCATTAAGGGCCATTTCACACTATATGCTTTGCATTTTAAAAACGTGCAAGTTTATTACCACACACGCTTTTTTACTGCAAGCGTTTTTACATGACAACCAATGTTACCATTCACATTGTATGCATTGTGTTTTGATATATTTTTCCTGATTTGTTCAAAATCGCAGATGCAATAAGCAAATGCAGATGTAATGTGAAAAACACATGCGCTTTTGTATATATGCAGAAAAGCATGCCTATAAAAAACACCTATAGTGTGAAATGGCCCTAAAACTGATATATGTTAATGGGTTCTTAGGGTAATGTTACACTTCATGCTGAAATTGCAGCAACTGACCTGTTTACTGTGACGTGAACATGTCCCTGCCCTGTCTCCCAAAAGCGTGAAATGTACACCGGTGTCCTGCGTAGTGTGAAAGGGCACTAAAGCTGAGCATAGACGGGTATTTTGCTGACAATTTCTCAACGCCATCACACATGGCCGATAGTGCCATGAATGGTCCGGCACCAAATCCCAAATTAATGGGATTGGCCCAGGAATTTACCAGCATGTCAGATCACCGTCGATCTTGCCAGGTGGGCACACCCGATTTTTGGCCAACTGACCGCTAGCTGATTGCCAGGAACGTGCACGGCGGTCGATCGGCCTAAAAATTAGGCAGGAATAGACTGCCCGTCTATTGCCAGCTTTAGGCTAATTCTCTACTATCATTAAACTCTCATTTTTTTGCATTAAAAGCATTTCCATTGATAATCAACAGGACACTACACACACGCTTCATTTTTGTTAGATCTTCCTAACACATCCACTCAAAATGCATTAAACGTGTCAAAAATGCACTCACTGCTTCTTTGATGCGTTTTTGATGTTTTGTTTACCATAGGACTGTAGTTGACCTGTTTCCATGGTGTTAACATCAAGGATTTGTTTTTGACGCCCTGGAGCTTGAAGCTCAACTGAAGACAATGGAGCCTAGGCCTCTGTGTTGTTTTTTGTTTGTTTACAAGATGCACCAAGCCTTAAAAATGCCCCCAGTATTTCTGCCAGGCCAGCTCCCATATACTGTGCATTGCAACTATAAACTGAGCTGTACAGATTCATGCATTGAAGTTAAATGGGAAAAAAAGAGGTTTACAGAACCTACTTTAAGCTGGAAATGGTTCTGTGCACACCTTTCATGGGTTATCAAATAGACTGCCTGGCCAAAAAAAAGTCGCCAACCAAAAAAAAGGTCACACTAATATTTTGTTGGACCTCTTTTAGCTGTGATTACGTCACGCATTCGCTGTGGCATTGTTTCCATAAGCTTCTGCGATGTCACAAGATTTATATCCATCCAGTTGTGTATTCATTTTTCACTAAGATCTTGCATTGACGATGGTAGAGTCTAACTGCTATGCAAAGCATTCTCCAGCACAACCCACAGATTCTCAATGGTGTTGAGGTCTTGACTCTGTGGTGGCCAATCCATGTGTGACAATGATGTCTCATGCTCCCTGAGCACGAGACATGGTTGGCACACATGGATTTGAGCCTGATGAATCCTGGCATTGTCATCTTGGAATATGCCCATGCCATCGGGGAAGAAACAATCCACTGATGTAATAACCTGGTATATTCAGTATATTCAGTATATTCAGATAGTTAGCTGACCTCATTATAGGAGCACATACCTAGACCTGACCAACTGCAGCAACCCCAGATTTATCCAACAGGAGGCTCGTACCTATTTGCTTAGTTAAATCCAGGTGGTGAATTTTTGTTTTGGCCAGGCAGTGTATATATAATTGATTCTGGCATTTATTTAAATGTTTTTTCATGTTTTGTCATAGATATACCTCAGTGTATTATATCAATATGGACAACTTGCTGCTGCATATTACAACTCCAGTGACTGCTCCGTTCACTTCATGACGGATACTCCAGACAATCAACATCTTCAACTGCTTAGCAGAGGTTAGTATACCACAGTGTAATAATCACAAATCCATTTTTATTGTTTTATATAATATAATATTTAAAACGGTGCTGCTTGCTTACAAAAGACTTCTAGGAGATACAATATTGGAATTCATCCTGTGACCTTTTCATGAACAAAAATAGTTAACCAGTAGCGATCCTTTAAATTTATAAAATATCTGCACACAGTTTACACCTCTACACTGTAGTTTATGTGATTTAATTGCATATAAAATGTGTATATCAATGCAGGTACAGGCAAAATAACCTCTTTGCTTTGTTATAATATGCGACAATCTTACTCTGGTCATGTGACTGGAACCTTTTCTTTTAAGGGTGTTATGTAATAGGTAATAGTTTGTAGATTTAAAATTCTTTAAAATTTCCAGGCATAGTTTTTCTATCCCAATAAAGCAACATGGCAGAAGTAGGAGGAGCTTAATGACACTTAGAATTTAGGTCCCCATACATAGATCGATACCCGTTCAATTGATGACACCTCGATCAATTGGTAAATTCCTGTTCGTTCTCCATTGCTTTGGAAGGGGACTGAGGGTACCCATCCAAAGCATCAAAAGGGAATCTACTGCACAAAGTGGTGCTCCTAGATTCCTGTTCAATCGATAAACGCTCAAGCGGGTAATCAATTGAAGGGGGAATCGACCCGTGTACCTTTAGTCCACAGAAAGGCGCAGGGCAGATGTTTCTCAATTAAACTGATGTATTGTTCTTTAGCTATGGCAGATAATAAGAGAAAAAACTTGCATGCTCTTTGTGCCAGAAAGATGCTTTAGAATGAAGTGTCAATCCTGTAAAATATTACAGCACATGTTTTAGCTTTCAATAAAAAGCAGACTGTGTGTAGGTGTAATGCGTGTAGTATGTATGTTATGTTACAAGCATGTACAAAATGTGCACATTCTGTGTATTATACCTCAAATTGTGGTCACAGCTTAGAAAAGTGCTTAGCTTTATGAAAATACTTTATAACCAGAGGTTCTCTTTTTGTGACTGTGATTCATTTGACTGATAACTGAATTGAACAACATTTTTGAAGGTACAGAAGAAATAATATTAGACCTGAATGTTAAATGGTCAGAATTCATAAAGCCTAAAGGTTTAATGGTCAGAATTCATAAAGCCTAAAGGTTTTTTTATATACATGTGATTTGGGTTATCAAAAAAAGTTTCCAGTTCAATCATTTATAAGTCATATCTTTTGATGGTAAACAAAAAAAAGTGAATTTCTGAAATCCCTCCTTTATGCACATGGATTATACGATTTGTGAGAGATCCAGGGACCCCAGTTAAGGCCCCAAATACACCTAAAAGCTGCCATACATGGGTAGATGCCCATGAGATAGATCAGCTTTTAAGCTAAGCATGATGACGTAATTGCGCTGAGCCCAATATTAAAGGAGCTCGCTGCGCAGCACTGCTTAGTCATTGAGCTCAGTGGATACTTTGCATGGGGACACATAGTCCCTAACCAAAGCAATGGGCATCAACCGTGATTTATGGTCAGGTCCAATAACCCTGTTTTCGAGCAGGATTGATCACGCTCAAAGACAGGGGTGGTTATATTAGATATGCACTAGATGGCAGTGAATGCGCACGACGCTCTAAGCGGCCATCAATCTAGTGCATATCTATGCGTGTATGGGCAGCTTTACAATTTTTCTACGATCAACTTTTGTTCTACCAAAACCATGTAATATGAGAATCTTTCTAAACCTTCCAAGTGCTATGTATTCTATCACAGAGGACCCGACACTACATAGTTGTTGGTAGATTTAAAGGAAATTGTATGAAGTGATCTAAAGGTGTATGGGGGGCTTTACCTGCAACAACATATAGTGATTGTCTTGAGTAAATATCTGCTGTCTGTACATCTGTCCAACATCTACTGTATCCCAGGAAAGAGGACACAGCAGGGTGCTGCTTGTCCTCGCCCCTAAGACAGAACTAGCACTGGTTATTTATTCACTAAAGTTATCAAAAACAATTGTTCCGTGTTATGTCTGTACACAACTTAATGTATCAGGGGATAAAATAAATCTGAGAACAAGAGCAGGTAAAAATTCCTTAGATGCATCATGAATGATGAGGAAAAGAAAGTGACATTAGGACTTACTGGCATTCAAACCTCTAAAGGTCCACACACACGTATCAAGTGGGGACCGACAGATGAGCTGTGGAGAGCAGCGTGATGACGTCATCACTCTGCTCTCCATCGCTCACAGCATTGGCGGGCACCCTTTGTGTGCCGGCCATTAGTTTGAATGGAGACGCCGGTCCCCATTGAAACTAATGGCATCGGCCAGAGATTTACGGACATGTCCATTCTGTGGCCAACAGAGCTTAGGTACAATCATGAACGTGTAAACACCATGTGAAGCAACAAGTTATTATCTCCTCTCTGCAATAAAGCTGAGCATCATAAGATAAACCTGGAAGTTAACTGGGGAAATGGGGTTTATGAATCAAGTGATTTCCATGAGCCTATTGCTGTTGTCATACAATATTTTGCACTCAGGTTTGGCGTGTAAACATATGATGAAATATGTTGTGTAATAAGTTACTGTTTTGTATGTTGCTGTGGTTGTCAGGCTGTTATTATGGCTACAAAGCTGTGTACAGCGGTTAAAGAACTTAAAATACAGCATGGATTTTTTTCCCAAACCACATTTCCTTAAAAATATAGTGCATTGTTGTTGTTTCTCTGTTTATAAGGGATATGTTACACACCGTAAGTATATTCTTGTTTTTCTTGTGGTTGTGTATGGTAAAATGTGGTCATATTTTGCTGTTTTGTTTATGACATAATTATGCTTTTTTATAATACTGAATCTGAAAACTGAAACCTATAGCTTTTGCTAACTCACATTTTTGGGGGGGCTGGTGGGTGTCATTTGCAAATTGATCGAAAAACAACAGTTAAATGTGTAGATCAAAAACTGTATATCCAGCAACAAACTGTGAAAAGATTCAGTAACAAGAGATGGGCAGAATACCATTAAATATTAATACCACTCATGACCTTAGTAAGACCTGCATTACCTCTATTTTATTACCGCTCCAATCAATTAGCATTAAATATTTTGGCATTCAGCGAAACTGCATTACACCACTAAACACCCAGGACCAATCCTTTGCCCCATCCTCTGCAAGCTTGTTCATGCACGGGTCAGTGGTTGGTGTTATGCTTTACACCTCTATCGCTATAACTTAACCTTCACTGTCAATCACCTTGTACCACATCAATACCTTAACCTACCTAGTGTTCTGCCTGTACAATGTACTCTGCTTGAAATTCCCGCCTCGGTCCATGTCGCCGTCTATCATCATTCATCATTCCGTCATCATTCTATATATCGCTGCAGCATTTCCAGATTTCCGCAGCCTCCCAATGACATCCCGATGACGCCAGCAACGTGGGCTGGGAGACCGATGCCCCTTCATTACCATAGAGGTCTATGTCGCAGCTTTCCAAGGATATAACAGGTTTTCCCGATCCCTGCTCCTCCAGCATTTCGGACGAACTGGGTTCAGCATCTCAAACGCTTGGGTGGTTAATGCCTTAAAAGTCTAAGTTAAAAGTATACTCCTGGCTTGTTCAATTTCCAGAAACCATCCTTTCTTAATTGTGCTCTCCCCCCACCCCCCACACATCCCCGGCATCAGTGTTGTAAAAAGCCCCCACACCACCTGATGACACAGAAGAGGCGGACCCAGAAGACATTGGTGGGTGCGCCGATACTCAGATTCACCGTTGGCTCACCAGAGGTAGGTAAGCAAACTTTCCCCGAGCTGGGTTCTGGGTAAATGCTCAGGAGGTTAATAAACCTTCACTTTACTTCACACTTAGGCTTCATTCACATGTGCGAAGGCATCTGCCTGTCCCTGTGTGAGGGCACGTGCTCACAATGTGCAGGCCATTGGGAGGTGCTTGTCTTTGGGCACGATCGGGCACACACATGCTAACGTGCCCATAGCGGTTGGTAGGGCGCTGTAGTGTAGACCCAGCCTTACTATTAATAGAGCCATTTTGCGCCTCTATCACTAAAGAAAAACATGGCACATTAACACTTGCATATGCTGTGTGATGTGTGATTGCACAAGGCAGTTTGTAACCCATAATTCAATTTTTACTTACAATGCGTCCACAAACACGTGCTGTGTGTACTGTGAAACATGTGCGTTGCTGCTAAACATAGCAATGGATATACAGTGGATGTAAAATGTCAGGTTCCTGTGCTGTACAAATCATTTCAGAACTTTTTCCACCTTTAATGTGACCTATAGATGGGGTGCACATAACTTTTTTAGTGAGCTACTCAGATGAGTAACAGGAGATGGGGTTTGGTACTCACCCCATATGTAGGGTGGTCGACCTCACTGTCACCCTCACTGTCCTCTGCGTCAGCTTCCTGCATGGTAGATTCTGCTTCAGATGAACCTCCCTGTTCCTGATTGATCCTCTGATTAGCTGTCTCCATCCACAAGTCACCAGCTGGCTTTGGGACAAATGTAACTCTCACAGTACACAGTATGTTTAATCCCCCAGATCTCATACCTCAATAGTGAAACCCTGACATGGGTTAGTAACTAACCTCTGAGACTAACTGCAGTCCAAATGTCAATCTTTCATATATAAAAAAGAAGGACCTAGTAAGGAGCGAAAGGAGCAGTACCTGTGCACAAAAACCTCAACACTACCTAATTTAAGGAGCCTAGGCGCTCCAAGGGACTT
>CM070040.1:23554630-23567714 GCA_036250615.1 Ptychadena robeensis | reverse complement strand
AAGTCCCTTGGAGCGCCTAGGCTCCTTAAATTAGGTAGTGTTGAGGTTTTTGTGCACAGGCACTGCTCCTTTCGCTCCTTACTAGGTCCTTCTTTTTTATATATGATATTGTTGGGATGTGGCACATGCACACACTGGTCCATGAGAGAGAACCAGCTTTGTTTAAAGTCAATCTTTCATAGTTACCAGTGCTTTTCTCTTGTCAGATTTTACTCTTTGGACTTGTGTCCACTCCTTTTTTTTCCTCATGTTGGTCGCACGTCCGCAGCAGGACACTTCCTTTTTTAATGAATGGGACAGTGTCCACACTGCGTTATCTAAGCAGCGTGCCTGCGGTGGTTGTATTAATCTAGTGAAGCATTGTGGTGTCAGCGTCATGCTTAGGGACTGTTTTACTTCAGCTGGAACTGGGGCATTAGTTAAGAATTATGAACAGTTCCAAATACCAGTGAATATTGGCACAAAACCTTCAGTATTCTGCTAGAAAGCTGAACATCTTTCAGCCTGACAACGACCCAAAGCATCCATCCGAATAAACAAAGCAATGGCTTCACCAGAAGAAGTTTTAGAATGGCCCAGCGAGGGCCCAGACCTGAATCCGATTGAAAATCTGTGGGGTGATCTGAAGAGGGCTGTGCACAGGAGATGCCCTCACAATCTGAAAGATTTGGAGTGTTTCTGCAAAGAAGAGTCAAAATGTGCCATGCTTAGTATTAGTTAAAGGGTGTGAACTCTTATGCAACCACATTAATTTATTTTTATATTTTTTCTTCCCTCCATCTAAAATATTTCAGTTTGCTTTTCATTTGAGTGGTACATGTTCTAGATCACATTAAATGTGGAAAAGGTTCAGAAATGATTTATCTTTGTCTCATAATTGTACAGCACAGGGACCTGACATTTTACCAGGAGTGTGTAGACTTTTTATATCCACTGTAGTGTGGAGCGAGAAGACAGGGAAGGAAAGGTGGCTCTCCTCCTCAGTTATTCTGTGTTTATTGCTCACTGACACCGCCAGCCAGTTTATTTTCTTTCATGGGAGTTTCTATATGGTCAATGCTCCCCCTGTTCTAGAGTAGATTTGGTAAGAGAGGGAGATGTGTGGCTGAGTCCCCCTTCATGATACATCACTCTCTTCCCCTCTAGGGACCCACATGTCTAACCTCAGTGTTGCTGGCTAGCTTACCGGCATCCTAAGGTGTCTGGTGTGTAAGGCCTGGTCTCTCTGGTCCTCCTCTCCTGGTTTTTCCTTTTCCACTAGCATCTGTGTCCTGGGGTGAGGGTAAGAGCAGGTCTCACCCCTGCGATGGTCACTGCCAGCTCTAGTATTGGGTGGGGGAGGATAACAGGGAGCCACAACTGCTTCTTCAACCACATCTTTGTTTGCTTTCTGGTCCTTCTAACCTGCTCTCTCCTTCTAGTGCAGGCATGGGCCCGCTTACCTTTGTAATCCGGCCCATTGTCACCTTGATTAAAACATGCCCATGGCCCCCTGGCTTGTTCCCTGCAATGAGCATGCTAAATGCCAAGAGGATTCTAAACATCCACCTCATGTCTGCTCATTGCAGTGAACGATTGGAGGGGAGCCAGAGCATCTTTTGATCTCCATCTATGTATTTTTAAGTAAATATGAAAGTTACTTTTTTTCAAAATATTTTTTCTTTTTTTACCTTTCTGGCAGTATGGTTTCTTTGTTGAAAGTGTACAGGAAATGAAAAAAGATCACAATGTCCCTGCTGCACCTCCCCAGCATCATTAATTAAGCCTGGCACGTGAGGAAATGGGACAGCTATGCGGGCAGACTCTTGGTCCAGTCCCTCTGTCAAATTGAAGCCCTACGAGTCAAAAAGTTTGCCCACCCCTGATCTAGTGTGTATGCATTGGTAGGAGGCTTGCAAGCAGCAAGGAAGCCACAACAAGGAAGCTAAAGAGCCACATGTAGCTGTGGAGCCACAATTGCAGGTCCCTGAGCTAGCATGACTTAGGGGGGGTTTCCACATCTGTCAGAACCCCCTCCTCTAAGCATATTGCTTGCCGGGAGGTCCAGACAGAGCACATTTACTTACCTGCTCGGCGAATGCTGTGTTCTCACAGCGCTGAGACATTCCGACAATGTAGGGCTGAATGTAGTGGAGTGAACCTCTGCATCGGTGGATGTCTGAACACAGCATCCACTGAGATGGTCAAGTCTGTGTGCTCTATCGGGATCCAGACGGATGAGAAAACCCCCCTTACAGTAGCCCTATCCATTTAACCTAATTTTAGTGAAAATCTACAGTGTTCCCCTATATGCTGGTAAGAAGCTTTGCACCATTCTTTTGATTTGTTTACAGACAAGTGAGTCACCATGTTTTTCCATTACATTGTATTTATAGCTTTAGAAGGGAGGATTAACAAATAATTGAATGAAGCATGGAGCTGACCTGCTAAGCACTTTATGCCAGAGATGAAAAACATTTTTTGCAATGAGAATGATGATATCTGATGACTCTTCTCCGCCATTGTTTGGTTTTTCATTATTACTTATTCCTGATATTAGGTTGTGGACGATATTAATGCCACCGCACATTTCACTAGGTGCTTATGCAGAATGACTGCCCTATGAATATTTGCAGTGAGTGGGAGCATCAGCAGATCACCTTTTTTTTTACTTACTTCATTGGCTTGTTACCTTCCCAACCTGAAGTCTTTTGTAATGAAAAGAAGATGTCATTATAGTTGGAGATACTAATTTAGTGGCAGACAACAAGTGAAATCTGAGGAGAAGCATCAATGCCTAAACCCATGAATCACACTTTTGTGAGAACAGGTAAAGCTGTGACCTGCTGTGTATCCTTTTATCTTGGATGACTGGCTTCTCAATCCCCTCACTACAACACTGTATGTATGTATGTATATATATATATGTATGTATATATGTATGACGTGACTAGTCTATGCCTGAGAATGTTCTGCACTTCAATGAAAAATATACTCTATACTTTTCTAAAAACAACTATATACCATTTAATTTTATAAAATTCAGTTTAAATAATAGTTTAAAAAGACCATAGTCTTTAAATTTGATTTGGAAAACCTTCCAAAAAGGCAGATTCCTTTAAACAGTGCTTAGATAATCATCAGAGCATACAGAAAACCTTTGCACTTGTGTCTGCTGCCTCATTGTTAGTTAGCATTGTATCACCAATGAAGGCATTTTGATACTTAGGGCTCATTTACACAGGTGTTTAACTGGCTGGTAAACAAGCAATAATTGCAACCGACCAGCGAATGCAACATTTGGCATCCACCGGTCAGGTATGGAGCTTTCGCCCGATAGAACTTCCATGGGGTCCTTATCAAGAGGACCCGTGAGAGCACCCGCCTTTCCTGGGCTGCTACCGGATCGCCCAGTCTTTTTTCCGGGTTGTTGTCAGTCTGCAGCCCACTAACGGCCATATAAATTTAGCCTTACAGTACATACTTTTGACTTTAAGGGCTCTGGTCCTACTGGCCCCTCCTACCAGCCATGATCTGCCTGCAACGCATACAAAAGACATCACTGGGTATGAAAAAAAGTATGTAACAAAAAGAGACTTAAAAAAAAAATATTAATGAGCACTTTGGTATGGAATAAAAAAGGAACCAAAAAGAACAACATATAAGCAGATACGACTTAAATTTCAAGTTGAAATATAAAAATGTTAATTTGCAAACACTCATGCATGTATCAAGACAGAACTGAACAAATGCACTGACTTGCATTGAGCCTCCTCCAAATCCACAGAAGAATTAAGGATCTCCTTGAAAATTATATAGCATATCCTATAGCTATCAGTTAGCTGACGTGATATATGTGATGACAAGAGCTGATTGGTGGCTATGACTACATAACAATTCTGATTATGCCCAATAATATAAGTATTGTTTTTATTTTTTTACTTTTTTTTAGTGATCTCCGATCTGCAACCAAAATGTATTGTGACCAGTGCAAAGCAGGATCCACATTTCTCTGACTTCCTTCGAACCTTAAGTAAAGTGGTTTTGTCTCATATCATTTGTATACATTGAAGAATTTCGCCATACATGACACAAATAGCCAATTTCCTGTAGAAGGTACAATATTCCAATTTACTATCAGTCCCACAACCTCCACTCACATGTTTTCTTTTTCCAGATGGTGAAACTGATGGAAGATTGAAAGTGGAGATATTTCTATTTCCTCGCATGGACTTTGGTAATCAGTGTTATACAGCTCTGTTTGTCTTCTGTCCGGAAATACAATGTTGGTTATTATCTGTCCTGTGGTCCTTCATTTCTGTTTAAAAAGACAAGCCAAAAAACAGAGGAAGGATGATAGCCTTACATGTGATCTCTGGAGACATAATACCATTCTTAACACTTTGCTAACGAGTTTACTTTTCAGAACCTATATGTGATATATGTCTACTTTCTTGTAAAAATCTAATTACTGTGGGTGATGGAGCGTTAACATTGAAAATTAGATAACTTAGTAGGTTCAAAAAGCTGCCTGAAATACACCTTAACCTCCCTAGCGTTTCGCACCATTTTTTATGGCACGAAAAGCCGCTGCCCGCCCTCTACATACCGCCGGTGTCAATTAGATGCCGGTGGTGTGTGGGGAGAAAAGCAATGCCCCCTCCGTTAACATGAAGGTCTATGGCCTGCCCCCTGGGGCTGGAAATTCACAATCAAACTGCGCCTGTACTGGCTTCGGAGGTAACGCCCAGGAGGTTAAGCGCTTCTTCACATTTTAACTTCCTGGTCAACATGCAATTACCACAACCGCCCAACAAGCGTGACATGAGCCATTTGCCAGGTGGTTTTCAGGCTTTCACCCGATAGACCTGTCACAGGGGTGTTACCTAAACGCCCCCAATTGCCTGCACAAGTTTGCAGGCACTCGCTGCAGCCCGGGAAATTAAATCTTAACTCACCTCTGCTTTATATGAATTCGAACTAATTTTAAGAAAAAGAATACATAGTTTGTTCCTTCAAGCTTTGACATATTTTTATCACATCATAGCAATGTGCTACCCTGTTTCCCGGAAAGTAAGACCTACCCCGAAAGACCTAGCTGCTACCCCCCTGTGCTTCTAATATAAGCCCTTCCTTGAAAATAAGACCTACCATGTCCCAGAGAAAGCTTCCATAATTAGAAAAGACAAGGCAGGAGGCGTTTTGTCACCTCTTCTAAACCTAGAAATAAGCCCTAGTGCAATTTTCACACCTAAAATTAATATAAGACAGTGTCTTATATTCGGGGAAACAGGGTAGTATTGTGGTGCGGTGTTGTGGTGCGGGCAATCTCAAAAAAGAGGTGAACAAAAGGTTCTGCAGATATGTGAAACCATCTCTAAATATTTTTTTCTTTTGTTTAAAGTGACCTAAACTCCAAATGAAGTTTAGTTTAAGTGTTATATACCTAAATCCTTTGTTCGGAATGATGCTTGCCAAAACTGTGTTGGCTATACAGGCATATGCATTCATGGCCGCTATTTGCATGAAAGATGTCATCTTGTGGGTGACACTGATAATGGTAACTAGAAACTTTGTCTGTGCCCCAGTCCTTGTACATGCCATTACTGATGTCATAAATTTGATTAAAAAAAAAAACAATCACATGCCATCAGCTCCTACAAGCACTAACAGTCTCCATGGTACTTCCTTGGCAGTAGAGAACCTAGGGGGTGTGACAAGAGGCTTTTTTTTTACATAAAAGGTAATCATTCCATCTTGGTAGACAAAGTCATATTGGTATGTCTTTGCTGTATGAGACACAAAAGCACAGGTTGTTCATGTGAGTTTAGGTCTACTTTCATCCTAGGTACACCTCAACTATGAGAGATAAAATGAGAAAAAAACATCCAGAAAATCACATTGTCTGATATTTTAAGAATTGGTTTGCAAATGTTGATGGAAAATAAGTATTTGGTCATTATCAAAGGTTCATCTCTTTGTTATATACCTTTTGTTTGCAATGACAGAGGTCAAACATTTTCTGCAAGTCTTTACAAGGTTTTCATACAATGTTGCTGTAAAGAAATCAACTGTGGGAGCAATAATTAGAAAATGGGAGACATACAACACCACTGATAATCTCCCTCGGTGCTCCACGCAAGATCTCACCCCGCGGTGACAAAAATCTAAGAACCACACAGGGAGACCTAGTGAATGACCTGCAGAGAGCTGGAAAAAAATCAGTAACACACTATGCTGTCAGCTGGACTCGAATCCTGCAGTGCCAGACGTGTTCCCCTGCTTAAGCCAGTACACGTCCAGACACATCTGAAGTTTGCTAGAGAGCACCCAAGATGATTGGGTGAATGTCAAATTGTCATATGAAGGCAAAGAAGAAAACTCAACTCATCGTGTTTGGAAAAGAAAGAATGCTGAGTTGCATCCAAAGAACACCATACCTACTGTGAAGCATGGGGTTGCTATAGGGCTGTTTTTCTGCAAAGGGACCAGGAAAGGAAAGAATGAATGGGGCCATGTATCTTTAGATTTTTCAGTGAATACCTCCTTCCATCAGCAAGGGCATTGAAGAGGAAATGTGGCTGGGTCTTTCAGCATCACAATGATCCCAAACACACCGCCAGAGTGGCTTCGTAAGAAGCATTTCAAGGTCCTGGAGTTGCCTAGCCTAGTCTTCACATCTCAACCCCATAGAAAACCTTTGGAAGATGGTGAAAATCCATGTTGCCAGTGACAGCCCCACAACATCATGGAGATCTGCATGGAGAAATGGACTTAAATACCAGTAACAGTGTGTGACAACCTTGTGAAGGTTTACAAAAAACATCTGACCTCTGTAACAATAACAAATTGACAAAAGTACTGAGATTAACTTTTCATATTGAGCAAATACTTATTTTCCAATTTTCCACCATTATTTGCAAAAAAATTCTTTAAAAATAAGACAATGTAATTTCCTGCATTATTTCCCCCCATTCTGTCTCTCATAGTTGAGGTGTACAATTGGTGGCTGGCTAAATACTTTTTTGTTCCACTGTATATAGGTCTGTTATGTCAAATTAATTTTGGAGATAATGGGTTAAGAAGATCCCTCGCAGCCCCTCCTCTCTCCCTGGCTCTTATGGCTGCATGCCATAAGAGCACTGAAATAGATGGATAATTTTGTGATCTCAGCTCTACATTGCATGTACACAGACAAAAATAAAGATTCCTATACAAACCAATGTAAACTCCCCCAGTAACCTTAGTTATAATGCACCCGGAATTAACTCCCGGAAGCATGGCAAATAAAGATGGAATCTCTCGATTTCGGGCAACAGCAGATTTCAGTCCAGCAATTAAGACAATCCACCCTCAAAGAAGAAATCCCATAATGTCACAGGACAGAATTGTTATTATTGGATCTGTATAAAGTACAAACCCCAGCATAGAAGTTCATTAGGGATTCATCCACTGCACGTGTTTATAGACTATTAGCCTGGAGTTTAGGTTTCATGCATAATATGTACAGATATTACACTACATATCCCTAGAGAATTATTGCCATGGGACCATCCTAAAACATGACTATTATGGGTGTATTTTTTTCTGTAGAACAAAATCTCTCTGTTTCTGATGTTAATGACCCAACCCTGTAATTTGTCAGTAAATCAGCTTGGACATTGGTTGGTTCAGTAAGATAGAGCTGAACTTCTGCACGTGTCATCCACAGCACTCCCTATCTGTAAGCAGCGGATCCTCATGGCTAATTTCTCCTTGCTTCCTTCTAACCTCACTGAGTCAGAGAAGATTTTACATCTCTCCTCTATCATTCCATTTGACTGCCCTCTTATGGTGAGACTTACCAAATATTACTACTGCCAGATGTGTACGGTAAAAAGGTGACAACACCTAGATGTGTTTTGATATAAATCTGTTGTAGATTTTAGGCTTAAGGTGGGTTTACACGTCAAGATCTTTTCGGCCGACAGATGGATGATGAAAGATTTTTTGGTTTATTGTACAAAAATCTGAAACGTCCATTTGGCCCGATGGATTTTTCGATATCCTGACCAAATAATCGTCCATAAGGTGGATCGACGTGTTGGTAAAACTTTCATCTGTCGTTTATTTTGTTTCGTGTAAAAAAAACGGACGCTCTCCTATTTTCACTCCATATTTTTTGACTACGATTTTTAACCAGTAGCATGACGTATTTCCTGTGTAATGAATGTTGGGATTTTTTACAATTTCATTTTGATTCGTCCGATGTGTTTATATTTTCTTTCCGAGTAGAACTTTCCAAACGAACAATTGCATTGTGGACGAACGTAACAACGTGGTGTCATAGAAAAAAATACATATATTTCATATTAAATGTTCAGGTGTGTGTGTGTACACTCACTGCAGCACCACTGTACACACACCTGTATACTCACTGCAGAACAGTGTACAGTGTGTACAATGTGCCTGTACACACCCACACCTGTATACTCACTGCAAGCACACTGTAAATCATACTTAAAATGTATTCATTCTGTGTATTGAAAAACACTGCTGCTGCAATCCCTTATACAGCAATACCCAAGATGCACCTCCATCACCTAACACTGCTGCTGTAAACCCCTGTACAAGCAGATACCCATAGATGGCACCTCTGTCCCCATAACACACTGCTGCCTGTATCCCCTGTACCTGTAGCACTGAGAAAGCCCTCATAGAATTTGGAGCCTAGCAACGCCCACAGAATACATCACTTCCGTTAAAACCAAAAATCTGATAGATTTTTCATTCTGTGTTTCCTCCGACTAGTAAATTATTTCCATTCTTATATTTTGGCGTCGGTTGTACAAAATATTAACAAAAATCGAATTTAACGTTCTATAAAAATGGACGAAACGAAATCTGATAAAAAAATCTAACAAAAAATCGAATCGGAGGTTGGACGAAACAAAAATCTTGACGTGTAAACCCACCTTTACAGTTCTGTAATGTAACCTAATGCATATTTATAAGTGAATACGCTACATTGTGTGACCAAAACCTATAAAACACACAGGACTCTGACAGCCTAGGTGTATATAAATAGTATATTTACCTTCCTCCTATTATGCTTCTCTGCCAGTCAATGCTCTCCTCTTTGATCTGGTGCTCTCTGAGTCCTCACTTACAGTGCATGGCTACTGGTTCTGTATTGCAGGGAGAGATGCGTAATAAAAGAGAAATTGGTTAGGGGAGGGTTTGATGGATTCAAACAATCCCTACCTTCCACCCACCTTATGAAGGCTGGCACAATAAAAGTTTATAAAAGTCAATAAACAATTTCTATAAAAAATATACATTTGATTTATGTACAACTATACATGAGTTAGTGGTATGGGTCAGGTCATAAAACAATATAATATTCATATTTTTCATTCCAAGGTATTCCATATGGAGATGGCTGGACATTATTCTCAAAAGAATAGAATGTAGGGAGAGATATCAGAGGCTGTGGCCTTTGCATAGACCAGCTGATTGAAAACTTTTGAGAGCCAGTTACACAGAGAAGGCAGCTCTGGGGGATCGTGAGTAGATGTAGTTAAAACTATATTTACTCCTCTAACTAAAAGTGAGAGCTAAAAAAACTTTTTCCACCATTAATAAATATAATAAAATCAAATAAATAATAACAGATACAGAATTTTAATGAACCAATACAGCTTTGTTTTGACCTCTGTGGATAATCATCTTCGTTTGCTGTCAGATGTGTTATGTAGGTTAATAATCAGCTTCTAGGCTTATTACTTCCTCAACGGATTTAGATGAATTGACTGGAAAACTTCCAGACACCTTTGTGGCTTGGCATGGATTACCCTTGAGAAGTGGGATGTCAGCAACATACTGAGTGGTGACATATTTAGCTGCTAAGGAACTGTAATGTAAAATGGTTGATACACCTCAGACCTTTTCATTTCAGCTGAATTTTTCCCACGTAAAAAAAAAAAAAAAAATGGAAAAAGTCATATCCAAGCGCTAAAAGGGGTTCTGGAATAAAAGAATTGGGGTGGCAGAGTCCCCCCTTAATGCAGAACAACTTATGTGTATGCAAAGGGAGGTTCATTGAATTAATATCTCTGATTATAAAAACAAATTGTGTGGCTAACCCCCACCCCGCAATCCATAACTAGACCTACATTTGGACTATGGGCCGCCCCTCAAAAAGCAATGCCAGGCCCTGCCGGATGTCCACACCACACCCTATGAAATAAGTATAAGGGTCTAACCATACCTAGGGGGTTGTAAGTATAGCCTAGAAATAAAGAGAAAACATTTCATTTGTTCTTCCATTCCACATACTCCCTGCACAGTTGTCTATACGTGTCTGGATGTAATGTAAGCTCTCATTGGTGGGCCCCACTGCAACAACGTCTTGCCAAATTGAGCAACACTATCGAGTGGGTACACACTGATGCAGTAAATATATATGAGCTGGTATCCCGCTCACTGCACATGTCACCATCTGTGACATCACTAACCATGGGTCACAAATGCAATTTTTAATTAATTTTGCTTATTTTTCATGTTTCAGTAGTTTTCCTTGAGGCTATTATGCAATTCATTATTTCAAAAACTAGATGGAATCTAGCAAAACCAATACCAGATTTGAACTCACCTGATGTCCCTCACTGGTCAGACCCTATTATTGAGCATGGCCCTCTACACCACATGTGTCATAGTCTGTACCTGTGTGTTGGCTTATGTTCCATCTCTACACTTATTTAGTGTACAGTGCTGTGTAATGTATGTTGGTGCTATATTAATAAAAGTTATTAATTATGATATAAATTGGGATGCTCTTTAACCTCCTGGGCGTTATCGGGTTCCCGGGCAACTGCTGCGGAATTGCACCCGATCCCGGAACGGACGCAGTTTGATCCAAGATCAAACTGCCTCTGTACTGGCTTTGGGCATAACACCCAGGAGGTTAAATAAGAAAGATAGAAAATCCTTACCTGTTAGGAATTATCCCAGCATTTTTCCTGTCGTCCCTCCTCTTCTCTTCAAAATCACAACTGTGATGTGGGTTCACAGTTGAGTCTTGTCATTCTTAAACTGCAGGTCTCTTCTTACTGCATCTGCCCAACCCCCAACTGCCCAACTGGAATCAACATGGCGAATTCCATTTAATCAACATGGTTGACAATCCATTTAATGGTTTCAAAATGATGAAATAATTGTAGTATTTTATGCAGGTCTGTTCTCTGGGAGGACTGCTGAAGTTCATTGACCGCCATCGGATCGGAGTTCAGTTGGAGGACAGCAGTGTGTGCGTCCCAATCCTGAGCCTCAGAAAATATGTGTTGTACGTTGTATTTCAGTGTTTTACCTTTGTTTGTTTTCCATAATGTAAATGAAGAAGTGGTATCTCAGGTTTTGGTGGTTTTAGGGAGGGGTGACACTGTCAACTCAGAACTCCAGTACTGAGATCCCCTTTCCATAGTTGTGGGCTCTGTTGCTTTGTACTTTGGAGCTTTCTAGGTCTCAAACCAATCACTAGTACATTGGCAAATTGCTATGAATACAGTTTAGATATGTGATGCGGTGGCAGGTGTAACAACCGTTAAAATAACCGACATATTGCTGATGCTCACATCAGACAAGACAAACATTTGATCTGCAAAAAAACAGTAAAAAATTTTTTTCAATGTATATGTAAATGAAACCTTAACCGCTGTTGCATGTTTCACTTCCACGGTCAGTGTTTCTAAAATATAGAATAGACTCAAAATAGTAATCCAAAACAGTCTTTTAGACAGCATGGGGGCTCAGATGGTTAGCAGCCTGGAACCACTGGAAGGTTTAAATCCCTGCCTGGGTACTATCTGCAAGGAGTTTGAATGTTCTCCCCATGTCTGTGTGGGTTTCCTTCCACACTGCAAAGACATGTTGATTAACCACCCTAGCGCACTGCCCATATCGAGCGGGATTGATTCAATACTGCCGAGAGAGAGTCTTCTCAGCTCTGCCGATATCTGACAGCAGCACGATGACGTCATCGGACGGCTTAAACATCGAGCCGTCTGTACCTTGCTTTAGTTCCCTTGGATCTGAGGCTAGAAGGATCAATGCTTGTAACATAATGTATGTTATTTGCTATTTAAAGCTAACACATTTATGTTCTGTATTTACAGGACAGATATTGTTGATATGGAACCAGATACTTTCAGGTAAAAAAATAAATCCCCTATTGTATGGTATCAAAATGTAATTAAATTGTTCTGCTATAAGGAGCTCCTGCTAGAATGTATGTACACTTACCTAGCAAAGGAAAAGCATTCTCCTTCATCTACTTTACCTTGTCCCTACACAGCGACTGCTCCTCTTCTTCAGAGTCCAGGACAGCATTAGATAAATGAAAGGCTACCTAAAATATTATTTTAAAAAACTATGATATAAAGTATGACAAAATGTTGTAAATCAAGTTTAGGGCTCATTCTCACCACTGTTTGTATTGAAAATGCCTTTGGGGGTGCCATTAAAGTACAATGACAACTTAAACGTATTTGCCCTGTGACTTTACTGTCATGCAGAAATGTGTGAACGAGACCAAAATAGCTGTCAAGGGTAAGAGTGTTGAAGATAAATCTTTGCTACTTTGACAGTGTTTTGCAGATATTTAAATGTGAGGCCCACCCATCTGTATATAAGATGAGCTCTGGAGGGAAAGAAGGACTGAGCCTGTTTGGTATTATTTTGTTTCTTGTTTTACGAGCAGTTTCTCTAATATACAATATATACAGTGAACAGGAGTGTTTTATTGCGGGGAAAAAAAGGTGCCAGACGGAGCTCGGCACGTCTGTCTGTCAGCTTCCCTGTCCCTTTTCTGCCATATGGGACAGAGCTCTACAGCTACTGCTCTGTGTTAAGGCTGGGATACACGGCTCGATTTTGGAGCCGACAGAGAGCTCTCGGCAGTAGCGTGGTGCCGGCATCACGCTACTGCCCGGTTTCCCCGATATCCCAGTTTCCCCAGCTGTCAGCCGCTGTTCTGAGATATTTTCCTATGCTGAAATATTTTCCTATACTTACAACTGCGCATGTGCAGATAGCCTGAGTTTTGGTGTTTTCAGGGTTATTCTTCCGA
>CM070040.1:23536620-23554530 GCA_036250615.1 Ptychadena robeensis | reverse complement strand
GATTTTCCCAGACTTCTGCACAGCTCAGTGCACCGTGCTTGGCTGTGCAGAAATCTGGGAAAATCGACCTGTGTATTCCTACCTTAAGTAGACACTGCTGGGGCTGAGCAGATTTCTGTCTTACAAGGGACACACAATTTACCTTCTCAGTAAGCTTGGCTGGTGGCTATGGGCAATCGGCCAAGAGTAGGGGAAGAATCAGAAGAAAGACCAACTTGCGGGGGATCTTCCTTCTGAGAGCTTCCCTGCCTCTGCCAAAACAGCCAAGCAGTGCTTGGCTGCGGAGCTAGAGGGGGCCAACCCACAACCTTGCATATTCACCTTATAAGATGCACACACATTCCCTCCCCAATTTGAGGGCTAAAATGCCATTTTATGAGGCAACAAATATACAGTATTTAAATTTTTTTACTGAGTCAATAGACCATAAGTGATGGAAATGGAGCAAAAGAGCCATCATTTGTCATTTTGAAATATTTGTACAAAAGATTGTACAAGTATCTGAAGGGGTTTTAGTTTTTTCAATTAATTTACCGTATTTTTCAGGCTTTAAGACGCACCGGACCATAAGACGCACCCAGTTTTTAGGGCAGGAAAACCAGAAAAAAAAAGATTTGATACGTTTTTACATCAATTGGGTTATTGCAATGAATTCAATATTCAATTCAGCCAGCAGGTGTCACTAGCAGCAGTACACTCACAGCACTGATCGGCAGGAGGAAGGGGGGGGGGGGACAGCTTTCCTCTCTCCCTCTGCGATCAGCTGTTTCTGTGTCCATGCAGAGTGATTGCACTTCGAACAAGAGAGATATAGCCAGTTTATCTCCAGTTTATCTCTTTCTTCATTGCCTATGGCAGTTCAGGGCTCTGAGCTCTGAGCTGGCATAAGCAAATGCACAGTGCATATGGGAGAGATGGAGATCGCCGGCATCTCACATCTGACAGCTCCCCGGCTAATCTCCATGCCGGGAGAGCTGGCGGGCAGCCAATGTGCGACCACCGGTGGCCACACATTCGGACCATAAGACGCAGGCACTATTCGCCCCCAATTTTGGGGGTGAAAAAGTTCGTCTTATGGTCCGAAAAATACGGTATATCAGATTTATTTCCTTTGGCAAAAATAATCATTAAGATTTTGTAAGGATATAATCCAACTTTCACCCTGTTGAAGTGTACTGAGAAGACTCGTACTGTTCTGTATTATTAGTGCAGTCCTACCTTTCATAAAAGTATTCCGATAAATCTGATGACATTCTGAGAAGTCAAAATTGCCTACAGTGTTTATGGAGTTATGTTTTAAAATCTTTTTTTTTTATATTTAATGTAGGTCTTTTAAATCGCTGCCAATCCAAGTGGGGAGAGCACAGTTTGAGGTGAGTATAGTAGACATTCTCTATTATATAATGGATTTACTTCTGGAAATATCCACACATTTATTGATTGTGTTTAATGATGTGTTTCTACTCTTCTAGATTGTGGTTTATGAGGCCCACACACAATCAAACGGAGCTAACATCCCGGCTTGATGTGATTGAATTCTTTATGGCACCCAGAAACCAAGAAACTGCCAGTCATCTTCAGAGCTGCTTAAAAAACATCAAAAATATCCCTGTGAGTTTTAGAGTTTGTGTTTACTTTTTCTTTACCTATCCAGATGCCAGTTTAGCCTATGACCAAGAAAAAATACTGTTCTGTAAATCATGTAGCATACCAAACTTTATTCATTGTCGTAAGATTGAGGTTCACATTTGTTTATTGGGATAATGTAATATTTATTACAGAGGCAATGCTTTTTGTCAAAACTTGTGCACGCTTTTCACAATGTCACTGTTTATTTCTTTCATCTTTGTCTGTTCAATCCTAACTTGATTAATATAAAATATTTTACTTTCATCAGCTGATATTAAAACGCATGGCACTCTCCAGCACCAAAGTATCTGACTGGCAGGCCTTGTATAAGGTAAGTGTATGCCCTCTACTGTTATAATCCAATAATATAAATACAAATATTTGACCAAATAAAATATAAAAAATACTACCTACAAGAACTCTGTATAAGTCAGTGGTTCCCAAACTTGGGGACACAAAAGTATTCCAGGGGTTCGCTGGCCCTCATTCTTAACTTGTGTTTGAATAGGAAGGGGGGATAGATAATGGTCCTAAATAGAAAAGGGGGGCCCTGCAAGAAAAGTTCGGGAACCACTGGTATAAGTCACGGCTATAGGTACAGGTCTCCACAAAATTAAATGTATAGCTGAAAATGCACAACTATATCAACTGCCCTGTTACAGTTTCCTAAAGCAAGTATATTGTCATGTTTCACAAATACATGAAGGAGCTGTAAAAGGCTATTTAACTCTCATGTAAGCATAAAACTGATGTACGTGCATCTACACTTTGCACTTGTTCATGTTTAAAAAGCTGTTTTCTATGCATGAGCAGCATATGCAGTTGAAGATGAATGTATTCGCCCCCTTATGAGACTAGACCACACTCTTGATTTCTCCGTGAAAATGAAAATTAACAAGTGTTTGTTATTTTGTAAACAAATGCACGATAAACAATGTCCACCAAGTTTCATTAGGATATTTTATTGATACACAGAATAAAAAAAAAATAAGTCTTTCAAAAGTATTAGCCCCCTGGCCATTAATTGTCTATGATGTACCCTTTCTGAGCCACAACTGACACCAATCTCTTAGTGTGTCAATTGTTGGCAAAGGGTCTCAAAGCCTAGACTACGAGCAGATTTCTGCATATTTTCCCTCAAAATGTCAACATCATTTTCTTTTTTTATGATGCGATGCTCCTGAACAAGCCTCCCTGTGCCTGAAGCTGCAAAACTGCCCCACAGCAGGATGCTCCCACCACCATGTATAACTGTGGGAACTGTGTTATAGGGGTTGAAGGCCTCTCCCTTTCTTTACCAAACATAAGCAACATCTATGTGCAACATCTTTGCCTGGAGACCTGGCACAGAGACCCAAGTGTGTCCGGAAATAGCTGATCTCTCCGGCTATTTCCGGATTGGCACTCGTGTCCCGATGACGTCACGGCCCGGGCGGGAGTTTTAACCACCCTAGCGGCCGGGATGGCACCATCTTGTCCAGCGCTGCTAATCCTACTATAGCACTGGACGAGATAGTGCCGTCCAGTACACATCGGGGCTGTGGGAGCGCATACTTACGGTTTTGCGGTG
The DNA here is from genome assembly GCA_036250615.1 of Ptychadena robeensis. NCBI lineage: Eukaryota > Metazoa > Chordata > Amphibia > Anura > Ptychadenidae > Ptychadena > Ptychadena robeensis. The sequence continues at coordinate 23,551,331 of CM070040.1, read as the reverse complement.
TCCCCAATGTGACATGCTGCCAGGTTAGAAAGGGTTAACTGCAAATGGGCACATCTGGGGCACCAGAGACTTTATTTAGGCGAGATTTAGTACATACCCTCTTTCCTCTAATATAAGACCTACCCCGAAAGTAAGACCTCCCCCGAAAGACCTAGCTGCTATCCCCCCTGTGCTTCTAATATAAGCCCTTTCTCAAAAATAAGACCTACCATGTCCCAGAGAAAGCTTCCATATTTAGAAAAGACATGGCAGAAGGCGTTTTGTCACTTCTTCTAAGCCCAGAAATAAGCCCTAGTGCATTTTTCGCACCTAAAATTAATATAAGACAGTGTCTTATATTAGACAAACATTATTGTTTGTTTCAAACATTATTATATTCAAGATGTCTATTAGACTCTTGTACGGACATATTTTGGGAAGTTACAGGCCTACAACATTAAGAAAAATTGAAGACATTGAAGTCTATGGTGTACTTTTGGTACAGATATCTGGCCCTCAGCAGTGCGCTAGGGAGGTTACTTTAGAGGTACATGACAATATTTTTTTTTCTTACAATTTTTTTTTCTTAATTTACATTTGTTTTTGTTTTTTATTGGATTGAATACATGTTTTATCCAATCCAAATCAAAAGAAAAGAAATGTAAACTTATAAAAAAAATTTTTTTAAGAAAATAATTTTTTCTGTACCTCTAAAGCCGGCCATAGCACTTCAATCTGTGGCAGATTTTGCGAATGATCACCATGCGCATTTGGGGTGATCGCTTGGTGATCAATCGCAAAATGAACCTGGAGCAACCGCTCGTGGTTGCACACAACTTTGATCAGCCAGATAACGAACGTTTTTCTCTGGTCAATTGCCAGTACTTTGAATGAGGACAAGGGTCCCCATCCAAAGTATCGGTTGTCGAATCGCAAATGGTGTATTTCAAACGATTGACCATGGCGTAATGATGTCATCATGCTGCAGTCAAATGTTCGATAAACGCCCGCCAAGCGGAGTGTCTGTGGCCGGTTTAACCTCCCTAGCGAAGCAAGTATGGGCTCTCTGTGTGCCTGCAGCATTTCTACAGAGCTGCAGGCACACAGAGCCTTTCCGCCCCATCGGCGTCATTGGTGACGCCGATGGGGGTGGAAAGGCAAAACACTGTATCACTTTTGGTACAGAAATCTGGACCTCAGTGAACCGCCATGGAGGTTAAGGGTATATTTTTTTTTTATTCTCCTCTTTCAGTCTTAAATATTTTATGTAGAGAAAGGTGATTTATTAATTTGAGATCTAGTGGAGTGAAAGACTTTATCCTTATCTGTGGTATATTAACCGTTGTTGTAAGTGCCAGTACAGCATGAGAATAGACAGAAGCACTATCTGTAGTTATCCAAAGTTCTAATGTTTTCTTCCTGCAGACCGTGTATAACGCTGCATGTATCGGGGACATCTGCGGCTCTTTGCCTCAAACTGTGCTTCTTTTTGCCCGCATCTTTTCTGCTTTCAGTAATGACCTTAACTACATAGCCAGCGTCATTACCAAAGTGGTAAGTATAATGGTAAAAATCTTTGTTTCAATAATATTGTATTTTTTGTGTGTTTTGAATATTAAATGCGAATTAATTCTTATCTTTATCTAAAATGCCTCAAGTAATAACAACTAAATGTAATTTTTTTTAATATTCACTTTTTAAAATGTGGCCTCTCCAAGATGAATTTTGAGGAAAGCTTGAGAGAGAAGCGTTTTTGCATAAAACCATTTGTAGACCCAACTGTGGATGAAAGTGAGTGACAGTTTAAAGTTATTTGTGTGTTTATGTATGTATGTTCCTTTTCAGACAGCTTGAAAAGACTATGAAACACCATTAACATTATAAATCATGTTCAGTTATATCAGTGATTCCCAAACTTTCCTTGCAGGGCCCCCCTTTTCTATTTAGGAACATTATCGAACCCTCCCTCCCTATTCAAACACAGGTTAAGAATGAGGGCCCGCGCCCCCCCCCCCCCCCCCCCCCCCCCCCCCCCCCCCCCCCCCCCCCCCCCCCCCCCCCCCCGAGGGGCCCACCCCCCAGTTTGGGAACCACTGAGTTATATGATGGACTTCTGCTAGCTATACCATTATCATGATGAATTGAACCCTCAGAGATGTTAGGCCATATATTGTTCCATTATGATAGGCACCTGGGCATTTGCAGCATTGACTTGGATCCAACTGGTGTCATTTTGCAACATCCCTTTCAATCTGGTGATGTCCTGGTGTAGTCATGGCCTATATTCCACTTCCCACTAATCTGATTATTAGTCTTACTAGAGTTTTTGTTACCTTGACAGTTTCTCCCAATATGCGAAGTATGTGGGTGCATTGGGGCCAGTGCTTTTCTGGTAGCACTAACCCCCCCACTCTGAATCTTTTCTGGTAGCATCCCCCCTCAACAACTTGGGGCCACAGGCAAAAATTTTGCATAGGGCTCCCTAAATGCTAGAAACGCCCTGGTTGTTACCCAGAAACCCTCATCCCCCAACTGGTGTGCAACAGTGGCAAAATCAGGAAGTATTAAGGCCATGTTACACTTTCACTTTTGCACTATTCACTTTTAGATAGTGACCTACTTTCATGTATTGATCTGTAAGTCACTGGATTAGTGAGATATTGCTCTAATTTCTACACATATATTTTTATGATAGACCCTTGAATTAAATTTGCAATTCATGTAGTTTTTTCATAAAACAAAGTTAAGTTATATTGGTTTCTGCCATTGGGTTATTCAGTATTGGTGTCTGAGTTAATAGCAAAGCCCCTGAACATGGTAGCACAATTCTTGTGCTGTGCTTTTTAAAGGCGTGCTTATATAGCTTTTTAGAATTTTAATTAGCTAGGTTTTTATTTTTATTGGTTATATTGTATTGACATTTTACATTAATAGAGAATGAGTTTACTTCTCAATCTGTTTTCTTTAAAAGAGAAACGTCGCCTTCAGGGACTTTCAGACTTTCTAACGGATGTCGCTAGGAAAGAACTGGAGACTTTGGACGTGAAAATACCATCATGTAGTGTTATCTACATCCCCCTGGTGAGAGAACTCAATACACAGAACTGACTTTTCATCTCTCATTCCTAATTCTAATGTCAGAAACCTACCCCAGCATTTATAACCACATGGGTATTTGTTTACCTGAATTCAGTCACTGCATTGTCATTGAATGTAAATGCAGATTTTCAAAGAATATTCCGGAAAGTGTAAACATTGGTAAAAGTACAGGGCTCTACACATGACTTAAATCATTAGGGCGCCTTAAATACTGGAGTATGCGACTTGAATTATTATTATTTAAAGAGAAGTAGCTGAAGTAGCATAAATGCTAAGAAACTGCTATGCCTACCTGTGACCTATGGGTTTTTATGCGTTCTGACCATATGATCAAAGAGGGGCACATTATTATTATAATAATGTGCCGCATTTGCACGTGCAAAATGGCATCACCCCCAATTGGTGCCGCTCACATATCCATGATGCCTATGAAAATGCAATGGAGTGTAGGTCTTAGGGCAGATGTACACAGTTTACTGTCAGCAGCCTGGAAAGTGAATGGCAGCTACTGTGGAGGCGCAGTGTGCAGGCGCAAGGGAGATGTTCATAAATGTCCCCATGTTCATTTGTTGGCAATCTCACCTTCTCTGGCAAAAGCTGCTCTTTTTGAGTGTGATTGGGTGGTTGGCAACTGCCTGTGTAAATGGCACTTTAGGGGAAGTAACTTAATTAGGTTTGATTATGGCAAAAGTAGAGTGTATAATCCGCTCACATGACCTGGCTGTCACTCAGAAAAGATAAAACAGCTTGTCCAGATCCTAAAGCCCCCTATGGGTCCCATGCATGGGTCGAAAGTCTTACAATTTATGATGTTACGCCCTGCATGTTCATGGACATTGTTTGTAGCCACCCTGTCTTTGAGTCGGATGGTTCAAAGGGGCATCGATTGTATGGGTATCTACCTGTGTATGTGGGGGGGGGGGGGGGGGGGGGGGGTGGGGGGGGGGGTGTGGGCACATCTTACGAATGGCAGCAAGTAAGGGTTTAAATCTAAAGCTAGGTTTCCACATTGTTGGGGAACCCACCCCTCCATAAAGCACAAAACTTGCATGGCGACAGTCCTGATGGAGACACATAGACTTCACCTGCTCGGCAGATGCTGTGTTTAGACATCTGCCGTTGCAGAGGCTCAACGTATCTCCACTACGTTCAGCCTTGCATTAGCAGACACAGCAATGAGAAACACAGACATCTGCCGAGCAGGTAAGTGAATGTGCTTCCGTTCGGGACCCTCCTGCCAGCAAAACACTTAACGGAGGGGGGTCCCAACGCATGTGGAACCCCCCCCCCTAAGGATTAATATGAAAAATAAATAATAGGGACCTTAAGTTAAATAAGTTTCACTGGATTAGGGCTTGTTTCCATTATACGTCAGGCACCCCTACTCTAAGCGTATTACGCTTAGCAGGGGTCCCGACGTATCTCACAGACTCTCAGATCCGTTCACCTTGCCGGCGCGATGGTCGTGTTTAGCCACATACATCCGCCGGTTGTAAAGGCTGAAACGTACTCGACTTACGTTTTCAGCCTGGACACCGGCGGATCGGCTAGCAACGCAATTTAAGACAGAAAACAAGACCCGTCCAGCACCCGACCCTTCCGCACGAGCAGGTAAGTCTATCTGTTACCGTTGGGGACCCCTCCGCTAAAAAGCAAGGCCGTTACGCTTAGCGGAGGGAGGCCCCCACCACGCAATGGAAACAACGCCCTAAACCGGATGGGTTATTGGTGCCACGTCAAGATGTTTTTCTTCCGGTGCACGTCAAACCATGATTTTCGGGCCGACGAGATGGCGACTAACGATTTTGTTTTTGGTTTATTGTACACAAAAATCTGAAACATCCATTTTGGCTCGAATGGATTTTTTTTTCCGATATCTGACAACATAATCGGTACCATAAGGTGATCGGACATCTGTGGTAAACCTTTCAACATCTGTCGTTTTTACAATAATTTGTTTCGTAAAATAGAAACGGACGCTCCTTATTTCACTTGATATCTTTTTTGGACTCGTCGATTTTTTCGATAAAACCAGTAGTAAGCAATGTACGTAATTTTCCATGACGCAATGAATGTTTGGGATATTTGTTAACAATTTCATTTTGCATTGAGTTAGATTCGATTCTTCACTGATGTTGTTTTATATTTTCTTTCCCAAAGTAGAAACTTTCCCCCGAACGAAACAATTTGCATTGTGGTGACGAACGTAACAAACGTGGCTTGTCAATAGAAAAAAATACATATATTTCAATATTAAAACATGTTTAGAGGTGTGTGTGTGTACACCTCACCTGCTCAAGCACAGCACTGTACACACCTGTATACACTAACTCACATTGCAGAACAGTGTTACAGTGTGTACAAATGTGCTGATGTAGCACACCACACACCTGTGGAATAACGTCACTTCGCAGCACACTTTAAATCATACTCTTAACAATTGTATCACTGCACTGTGTATTGAAAGACAACTGCTTGCTTGCAAATCCATCTTATACAGAAATACCAGACAGAGATACCACAGAGATGGGCACCTCTCATCACCTAACACTGGGACTGGTCTGCCATGTAATCCCCTGTACAGCAGATACCCAGTAGATGGGCACGCATGGACCCCGAAACCTCCATCACCACCTAACAACTGCTGCTAGTACATTCCCCCTGTACCTGTAGCAGCACAAAAATGTCAAGAAGAGCCCTCATGAATTTGGAGCCTTTAAACGCAAACAGCCCACAGAAATACATCACTTCCTTCAAAAATCTGATAGATTTTTCATTCGTGTTTCAGGCGATTATTTTCATTCGATATTTTGCATCGGTTGTACAAAAATCGAACAAAAATCTAATTGCGTTCGATAAATGTACGAACGAAATCTGATAAAAAAATCTAACATAAAATCGAATTGGAGGTTGGACGAAACAAAAATCTTGACGTGTAAACCCACCTTAACTGACATGTCCTATCTTTTATCTAATGACAAATAAAACAAAGTAGATACAAAAGCAACACTGACTATCTGCCATGTAAACATTGTTTATAAACACTGCTAGACTGATTTTTTACACAAGCCGTCATATTCACACAGCAGTGGCTGACTCTACTTTTGAGACCTGGAACTTACCAGCATGTGCAAGCAGGGGGGGGTCAAGATATATCACATACACACTTGATACATACATGAAATGTTATACTGTATCGTGCACCATAGTACCGCAGCTGAAGCAGAATGTCATTAAAATTCAGTTGGAATAATATATGCCTTGATGTTACATACAGCACAGCATACTGAACACAGCATTTAAGATCATGTAACAATTTCTATATTGGTGACATTGTAGACGTTCATTTTAAATTCAAGGTGAGTTCCTCAGATATGAAGATGGATAAGATTAAATTTTGAAAGGAAAGAGGAATTCTGATTTTGTCTTTCTCTTTTCTCCGCCTCCATTCATTCACAATTGTTGTTATGATCAATTTATTATGAGTATACTGACATCTACTGGTTAAAATGTATAATACACAAACACAATAATGGAGCTGAGACAAAAATGAAAAACACAAAATCCTGAACGGTTTTAAATATGAATGAAATAGTCTATTAACTGTGCCTCCATGCAGTAAAGTATAACATACATTAAAGTTTCTAAAAACAGCAGTGGCAGCCCTAAACTCTGCCTCGCCTATTTGTTTTTATAGACCTGGAAACCACAAAAATGTTTATTGTATATATTGTTGTGTTGTCACATAGTGTACATACAGTTTTTTATTTATCCCTGTCAGTGAAAGTTATGAGACTATGTATCCCATTAATATTAGTTTGGACAGCACCAGTACAAAACAATGACATATCGTTGAAACATATGATCAATGGCTACACCAAAAAAGTGTTTTTTAAGAAAGGGCGAAGGGGCTGAGATAAGTGATATTGTGTTGATCATATGAAGAACACCTACGTTATCAATCATTAGCAGCATAACCAGGATAGAACTATCTACACCCCATCTAGAATGGTCTGGAGTAGTCAATGGTAAAGGTCCTGTGGCACTTCTCAATAAGAAATGTGAGATCACATTTATTACTTATATTTTATTAAGTATAGGTCAAATAGTATCTGTTGGACTATTCACCTGTCTGTTAAAGGATTAATAATCTCCTCCTAGATTGGTTTCCTTCTGTCCATTGAACGTCTTGCTTTCATGAAGGAGAAAAGTGACTTTGAGATTGAAGGTTTGGAATTTGTGGTAAGTCAATCATCTCTGTTGTCTGCCACTCACTGTATTCCTCAAAGAGAGTTAAGTTGGGAACACACGCATAGATATGGGCCAGATTGATGGCCGCTTGGAGCGCCGTGCGCACTCATGGCAGCAGCGTATATGGTAAATCGTGACTTGTTTCTGGCTTAGAGCTCAGCGCTGCTGTGTGACATCGAATGAGCTGAAGGCACAGCACTGCTGTGTCTCCAGCTTTGACGATGCTTTGCATGGAGACCCGCGGTCCCCATGCAAAGCTATGGACATCGATCGCGATTTGGGGTCATGTCCAATATCCCTGTTTTCGAGCAGGATTGTTTAAAGCCAGCCATACACAGTCAGATTCCATGGCCGCTCGATCACCCATCCGATCGATTCCGACGATTCTGCCGGGAATCGGAGGTGTGATCGATCGGCCAATTAACAGAATCCGATCGCTGCATACCACCTTGTCCAAGGGATTCCGGGACGATTCCGTGTCCGATTCCATCTCCGACTCCACCTCACAAATGGCAACTCCCCCTGATCTGTGCAGAATCAATCTGATGGAACCAACATGTTGGTTCTCTGTCGGATCCGATTCTGAGCCCCTGATCAATCGGATGCGATCGATCGGACAAGGTGGGCTGCACACGATTCCGGCACGATCGATTCGCGTGCATGCGCCCGGAATCGATCGTGCCGGAATCCGGTCGGAGTCCGACCCGTGTATGGGGGCCTTAAGGGTTGGGCGCATTAGATATGGGCCAGATAGATGGCTGTGAGCACGCACGGCGCTCGAAGCGGCCATCGATCTATGAGTGTTTCCCAGCTTAACACCTACATTTATACTCGGCTGCTTCTGTATATATTATGAAAGAAGAACCTTTCATGGTATGCTATTTTCTATTTTCAGAAGTGTATCCCTCAAACAAGTTCTTAAACTAAAACTATTGAAAATGTATTTCTTATAAGGATCATAGGACACATTTCCAGATTTTTAAGCCTTATTATTATTCTATGTCTGTTTCTTAACAGTTTCTAGCAGAAAATCGACTCCACTATAGAAGTGCCAGAACCAAGGAGCTGGATGCAGTGCTGGGGGATCTCCACTTTGAAATCAGAGGTGAAAGTTTAAACTTTAGGTCATGAAGGTCTGAGCTTATTATAGCAAATGAAAGAAAACATACACATGGTAATACCTGGCCCTGCATAACTATTTATAACTGCAGTGTCTTTATTACATGACAAACATCCATTTATTATAAGTGATGATTAAAGTGCATATTTGGAAAATTAAAAAAGACAAGTTATCCATAATCTGCCATGAATGCAGTCTAATCCTTACTTCCTTCAAGCATGGATGCAATTTCGTCCTTACCTCCTGATTCCACATTTTTGCTTCTGCAGGAATATTAAGTATGATATACACCAAAGTAATAAGTGTATACTTCCAAAAACGCCCTAAATAAAAAAAATCTATGAAACAAAAGGAGTTAGAAAATGAAATATGTATGATCTCTTGCACAGACCACGAGACCATGATCATGCATCAGCTGCAGACATTGATCCTGGAAAAGTCAGCTGTCTTACACAAGGTCACTGAATATGCCGGGCAGTTGGATGCACTACTTGCCATGGCTGTAGTTGCCCGTGAAAACGGATATGTTCGTCCCTGCTACACCCAAAAGAATACTATAACTATAAAGGAAGGCAGGTGAGTATGAGTATCCTACAAACACAGTACATGACAGTTCCTCTAACATATAATAATTGCACTATATTATTAATTTATTATTTTTTTAAGAATAGCACACTGGAACTATAAGTCTGTTTATATGTTTCAGAGTTTCTCGTATCACTAGGCCACATTAATTGTATGTGTCCTCGAAGAGGATGAGGACAGTGAAGGCAACACATGTATTACCTTACCTGCAGTCAATCGGGAACTACTTTGTAAGGCAAAGTATTCCTGAGTCAAATGTGAAGCAGCTAAATCTTTGCCAAAACTGTGTCATGTAACAGGGCAATTAACCCAAGCACATCAACACATTTTTTATAAAATGTGTGAAAAAGAACAGATCAAAACAAAGTCCAAACCTCACCTTAACTGAAATGCTGTTGCTGGGCTTGTTTAGTAACACCTAAGGTTTGATTACTCCTATGAGCAGTACACTATAAAATAAAGAAATGGGTAATGCTCATTACTTGTACCTTACCCCAGAATGCTATTTGCCTGTTATATCACTTTTCTTTTGTTCTCTTTTTTCCTCTCTGTCTTTTTCAGACACCCTATAATGGTATTCTGTACTGGAACATTTGTTCCAAACCCAGCTCAGACCTGTGAGAAAGAAAATAGAATAACAATTGTGACTGGACCAAACTCATGTGGAAAAAGTGTGTATCTCAAACAGGTAAAAGGCAATGGAAGGGAAGTAATATTCCAGATAAACAAGTATTGAAGTAAGTTAGTAGCAAGAACTTTTTTGTGACTTTTAGATATGCCTTTTGAAAGTTAACCTGTTACTAAATAGTAAATTTTGAGGATGGACATGGAGTTCTAACCTTAGACATTCGCCAGGGGCTAATAATTAGGCCTCTGCTTGGTAACTAAAGCCTCCTGTTGTTTACCTTGGAGACCATTTTCTGAATGGTGGTTATTAAGAGCTGGCTGGCTCTTCCTCTGGGTATGTTAGCTTTGTATACATTCCCAATCGCTTGTGGGTATTAGAGGCTATGGCAGACATTGGTAAACTAAGGCCTTGGGGCCAGTTTCAGCCTGTTTGGCCTTTTAATCTGGCCCATTGTCACCTTGGTGAAAAGTCTCTGTGGGTCCTCTTAGCTTGTTCCCTATAATTTGCGTACACAATGACTAGAGGAGCCAGTACGTTCACTTTATCTCACTGAGCTCGTTGCATTGAGCGAGCGAAGGGAAGCCAGAGTCTCTTGTCACCAAGGTCTCTGCATTGACTGAAATGCAGGTACATTTGTCAGTATGTGTTTTTATTATGGAAAGTGGTACAGCAAATGTAAAGAGATTCCAAGTTCCAGGCCACACATCATTGGCACAGAAGACGCGATGAATTAGGAAACCTCATGTGGCCAATACAGGCTCTGGGTCTGGCACCTCTATGAAATTTAAGAACCCATTGTGACCCACAAGTCAAAAAGTTTGCCCACCCCTGGTCTATGGTGTAATTTAAAGCAGGGGACACACATATAGAGATGGGCCAGATCGATGGCCGATTCGAGCGCCGTGCCCACTCAAGGCCATCTAGCTGGCCCATATCTAATGGCTGATGTCCATTGCTATGCATAGAGACTGCGGGGTCTCCATGCAAAGCATCGGCAGCTCCTCCAATATCGAGCAGCAGCACGATGACATTAGCGCACTGCTGCCGGAAACCTCGAATGGCTCCTATATCAAGCCCTGTGTTCCCAGCTTAAGGTACTTTCTTTTATCAAAAGAAAATACAGCAATTAGGGTTGCACCTCAAAACGGGACTTTTCAGGCAAAATTTAGTTTGTGAAAAGTTACAGTTTTATTGTGATTACATACACAAAGAAAGATCACATTTTTTCAGAAAATGTTCTTGCAATTAACTTGACGCGTTTCACGGCATCTAGGTCGCTTCCTCAGGAGATTGTGCAAGATTAGGTTCTGTATATGAAAAGGAAACATAGCTAATCTAAATGGAAATTCTAAATACAATAAAGTCGATACAAACATATGTAAAGCTAACCCAAAGTGTAAAAATTAAAGTTATCCAAAGATGTGTACTTAGAGAACATGCAAAGCTGAGGAGCTTAGCAATATGTGTAAAACATGCTAAACTATATGTGGAATGGGACTACCTTTGTTGTGAAATTGTAACTAGTAATATAGAAACTATTTGTGAAATGGACTACCTATTGTGAAATGAAAGCTAATAAAGTAACAAGTTTGATGAGTTATGTGTTTATGTCTTGGGTACTGGATAAGTATGATGATCAATAATAATACATATAAATGGAAGGCTATGTTTATATGGCGTTTAGGAATGCACAGATATCGCATCCCACCCACCTGTTCACATGGCTTTCAGTGGGTCTGCCAGACGAAAGATTAATGCAGGGCAGCACATCAAACTTTGGGCTTGTGTCCACTACGTCTTTTTCCCCTACTGCAGGCGCAGGTCTGCAGCATGGAAAAAGACACAGAGAGGACGAATTGGACAGCATCCACCCTGCGTAGCCTTAGCTGCATGCCTGCTGTGCTGTTTTAAAAGCTGCGGCTTTCGCGTCTTCAAAGCAGCACTGTGCCACCGGAGACACCTCCATTGAAGATCAATGGAAATGTATCAGAGACACGGTGAAACATCGTCTGAAGCTCTGCAGGCGCTGATTTTCCGCATCTTTCCCCTGCTGCATGAATAGGGCGCTCTGTTTGCAGGCAGTTTGCCCGGTAAATGTTCCGGCCTGCGCCTTGATTCCCTGTTTTAGACGTATGGTCCTGCACAGGGATCAGAAGTTGTCACAAGCCCTTAGGTGTCCATCCAGCCATGTGAATAGACAGGGCAGGAAGTCATGTGTATGTATGGGATATAAACATAGCCTTAGAAGAAAAAAATTACAGGCAATTTAAATAATTGTCACCCTTATAGTTATGGTTGGTTTAGGATGTAATGGAAGTAATGGTGGTAAGCTGAAGGTATTTACATCTTACTGCTTTTTTCTCATCAGAAAATATTAAAATGTTATGTACAATGCACATCAGGTTCTATCACTGTTTCGGTCTGGTATTTTCTGAATATACAATCTTATTAATTTCAGCTATTTATCTTCCTGTATTTCTACTGATTGTGGTTACCATTTCTCTCTTCACTTTCTTAGGTTGGCCTCATTGTCTTTATGGCCATGATTGGAAGTTATGTTCCTGCCTCATATGCTGAGATTGGGCCAATCGATGGGATCTTTACACGCTTACAAACCAGAGAATCTGTATCTCTCGGCTTATCAACGTTTATGATTGACTTAAACCAGGTATGGACTTCTACTCCTCTGATAAAAGGTGTCATTCTCTGACAACTGGGCTGTGTGATAGGGCAGTGAGAACATTCTGGGTGAGGGTGTGCTGCCCTGGAGTCAGAGAATATGGGAGCTTTCAAAATAAAAAATCGAATTTCTATCTGTTTTAATATCCTGTGCTTTTGTATGAGACCAAATGCCACAAGATTAGATGTTGTTGAGTATCTACAATGCTAGGAAGCTTCATTCAGACTATGCATTCCATATTCATAGGTCCAGTATACCCCCTGCTCAGGTCAGGCCATTATCTATGTAATTGGCAAAGCTTTTGCTACCTGCTGATTGTAAAGTGATGGATGTCTGCACAGAGACCACCAGGGCTAAATCTGCCCATACATGGTTGATGTCTGTTCAATCGAGAAACCCTCAAGCATAGCACGATGATGCCATTGCGCTAAGCTCGAGTTTCCTCGTTTGAACAGAGAATCTAGTGATACTTTGGATGGGAACCCACAAAGTATTGGAAATCAAAGTTTCAATTGATCCCACTCGAAGAAACGGTGGCTGCAATCAATTTGAGTACAATCGATCACCATCAATATGCACGGTGATCGATCAAAAATCGACCCCTGTAGGGCCACTTTAAAGATTTTCTCTGCACCATGCTGGTAGAGAACAGACCTTTATACTCATGCTAAATGCTAAAGTAAATTAACTGTAAAGCCGCCAATACATGCTTAATCCCCCCCATACACACTCAGATTTGGAAATCAAAAATCTAAAGCTTAAAAGGCCCTATGTACTGGCACACAAAGGGTGTCCATCAAACGTGTATAGGGGGCTTAAGACTTTACACACCCGCATGTTCTTTGGTTCTTGACATTAAAATCCACCTCATCATAATTTTTGGTTGGCGGTCAAGGTACTTTATATAAAAAGTTTAAATGGCATTTCTGTTCTGCTCATGTTTTGTTTTCAATGACATCTATTTGCTTTATATTGTTTTGCTAATTTTATTTTCTCCAAGTATTATAAATCCTGCAGTAAGTCAGTCTTTATTTGGCACCATTTTTAATTCTAGGTGACAAGAGCAGTGAATAATGCAACAGTGAATTCTCTTGTTTTAATTGATGAATTTGGAAAAGGAACTAATACAGTAAGAAAAATCTTTTACTATTCCTGCCTTTCAACAATCTGCATGCAAACCATGTCTTATGCCCCCTTAAGTTAGGCATACACGTTGTCAGGGATCGGGGGAATGAAGTAGGACCAGCTCTTCAATGGTTTCAGCAGTGAGTCACTTTTATTTACACAACAGTCCAAAACACACAAGTAAAAGGCAAAATCAGGGAGCTTACTTCAGCCCTTCAGCAGGGAAAACAAACCAAAGGCTATGTTCCCACTTAGGCTATCAACCTCCTGGGCGTTGCGCACGTGGCCGCTGACCGCCGGTGGTCTGAGTGCTTTGATTGCAGCCCCAATCGTAACCACGCGCCATCCTATCAATGGGGACAAGCCCATTGAAACTAGCGTAGGTACCGTATTTTTCGGACCATAAGGTGCACCTTTTCACCCCCAAAATTGGGGGCAAAAAGTGCATGCGTCTTATGGTCCGAATGCGCGACCCCCTGCCACTCGGCCGCCGGTGGTCGCACCTTGGCTTCCCGCCAGCTCTCCCGGCACAGAGATTAGCCGGGGGAGCTGGAGGAGCTGTCAGATGTGAGATGCCGGCCCATGCCCTGCTCTCCCATCTGAACTGGGTAATTGCCTATGCCAGCCCTGAACTGGCAAATGCAATGAAGAGAGAAGTATAGATGAACTTGCATCTATACCTCTCTCTCTTGTCCGTGGGAACTGCAATCACTCTGCTGCCCCACGGACACAGAAACATCAACATTGGCAGAGGAGAGGAAAGCAGAGCAGAAGACAGCCCAGCCCCCCTTCCTCCTGCAGATCAGTGTGAAGTATGACGTTCTGCTGAGAGTGTACTGCTGCTAGTGACACCTTCTGGCTGAATTGAATATTGCATGCATTACATTCATTGCATTAACCCAATTGATGTGAAAACGTATTAAATCTTTTTTTTTCTGGTTTTCCTGCCCTGAAAACTGGGTGCGTCTTATAGTGTTGCAGTCAATTATTTTCAATTTGATTTCATTAGTGATATTAAAGCGGGCCGACCACGATAATAAGGGCAATCACTGCCCAAAATAAAAAAATTCTGATAGCAGGAGGGGCGTTTTTTCTGAGATGTCCCCTATGTTTCAGGTGCCCCTGGAGCTGTATGACATTGCCCCCTGCCCCATGAGATTGTGACATCCGCGCCATAGTCGCGGGCAGGGCCGGGCCGACACAGAGGCCAGACAGGCTCGAGCCTCTGGGCGGCTGGTCAGGTC
>CM070040.1:23517230-23529331 GCA_036250615.1 Ptychadena robeensis | reverse complement strand
TTACAGTACAGTGTTGGTTTCCTGGCCAGTAGTTCTGTGGTTATAGTATGTTGCCTTCCTGTCTTTCAATGGATGGATACAATACATTAGCATATTACATACAGAGGAGTCGAGGAGTCGGAGTTGGAAGAATTTGAAACTGAGGAGTCGGAGTCGGGGAATTTATCGACCGACTCCACAGCCCTGCATACACTGTTGGCTGTTGCATACCCTGTCTGTTGATTACCAAAGTCTAGCATGCCTTTTACCTCATAACTCTCCACCTTAATGGAGCATACCAGTCTCTCATTACCAACACTTTGGGGAGCTCAACATGCCAGCTTGATAACCCAACAGGTCAGTCAACACTTCATGGGTCCCGGAGTTATTGGCAAACTATTAGCCATCAGACCCAGTTCATGACAGTGCCAGGCCTAGAGGGCTTTTTCTGGAGTTAAGTTGTCCTATTCTTTAATGATTTAAATGTACTTTGTTCCACAGGTTTCTGAGCTGTTTCGGAGAGGTCAGGCAATAGAGTGCCTCAATCGGGATAAAATGCAAGAGAAACTAAAGAAGTAAGAGCTATTAAAGTTAATATTTGTACTCATCATACTTATCTTGTGACCCAGCCTGGTAGAGC
Source organism: Ptychadena robeensis (assembly GCA_036250615.1). Lineage (NCBI taxonomy): Eukaryota > Metazoa > Chordata > Amphibia > Anura > Ptychadenidae > Ptychadena > Ptychadena robeensis. The sequence continues at coordinate 23,528,712 of CM070040.1, read as the reverse complement.
CTATCTTGGATTTAGGCAATTCATGACATTCCAGCGACCAGGGCACCAGATATCACATTACCTAGTAGTTCTTAATCTCATACAACTTGTTCTGCAGTGTTGAAGACATTTAGTTTCTGGGCTGTGTTTCTGGCTGGTATGGCTGAGGCTTTTAAGGCCTTTGACACTATTAGAAAGGTTCTCAAACTGTTTTACCATTCGTTGCATTGCCTCATAATACAGTGTGTAACAGATATTGTACTGCTTCATACATTTGTATGGGAAGCGCTAAAGCAGCACATGCATGTGATGTGTACTGTGCACCACCCATGTTAGGGCCAACATTAAGTGTGCTTTGCCGCAACACAACGGAACATGTATAGTGTGAAGTGGCCATTAACCATCTTCCACATCAATCGATATCCATGTGATTACTACTAGCCAAGAGTTTAATCATTTCCCAACAGCTGGACACTGGTAGGCCATGTTCGTTCTCTTTTATTTCTTATTGTAGATCATTTTTGTTTTCTATACATCTTTTTTTCTTTTTTTTTTAAATAAATATATTTTATGGTTTTATAAATGTTACATTCCTTATTAGTGTTGAGAGCAAATATTTAAATAGAAAATGTTTATTGCGAATATCAACCCTTTGAGAATATGGTGCCACATCTTCGTAATCTCGAATATTCGAGATTCTGTGGAAAGTAACATGCAATATTCGCATGTACAAATGCTGATTTTTTCGCAAAGAATTCCTAAAGATTTACATCTGAGTGTTGTTTCATAAGATTACACCACAGCTGCAATTTCACATTCTGCCACTAGGTGTCACTGTGACAACACACATTGCTTTTGCAATAAATGACATTACAAATGCGGATATAATGGACAGGAGACCTTAAATTTGCAAATTTACTTCAAATATTTGGAGAACAATTTGTGAAATGTTGCGAATTTGAATATTGCCTATGCTGCTCATCACTTGTCCTTATCTTTTTTTCTCTCAGGTGTCAGAAACTGGTCGATAATTTCCTTCATCTAGACCTTGATGATCCTCAAGTTGATCTACAAAAATATTTGACTGATGAAGTTCTACCCTATTCTTCTGTACTATAAGGAAACATTTATGGAGTCAATTTAAAAATTCACTTATCTAAATGAACCCTAGAACAAAAGCTAATGTATGTTGCAGTTTGCAAGTCATAAGATAAGGTTGCTGCATTAAGCTGGCCATACATCTTCAAGCAGGCCATACACCTCTAGATCTCTCTGTCAGATATCCTTTAGATCTACCAACAACTATGTAGTATAGTGTTCTCTGCCATTGAACACAAGTAAACTTGATGGTTTAGAAAGTCCCTCATATTACATGGTTTTGGTAAAACAAAAGGAGTAAAACAAGAAGAGAAATCTAAAGGTGTATGGGGACCTTTAGTTTTCTTTGCTGCCTTTTATCCTATATTTTCACCTAGGTATTCTGCTAATAACATGCTTACTTCCCCAGGGTGATAACACTGCACCTGTGGAAGGAGCCATGTTTGTAACTCAGGCTGGAGTTCTTCCACTGCTACTACTCCATCTTTTCATTGTCAGTTGGTGAGTTCAGTAGATCACTAATTAAAGATATCCTTGTTAGATTACACTGTATTTCTTGCAAGAGCAAAAGTTTTTTTTTTAATACTTGCTGAAAACGTTATTGGAAATAGAAAACTAATACAACTACCAGGACTGGTGATCTGCAATTTGTTAAATTGTTGTTTTTGAGGTTAGTTATCCTTGAGCTAATGACATCCTTGAATGTTTCCAGTTAGTTTATATATTGTGCCATGTATAACTAAACCCGTTTGTATAGCGGTAATGTAGTTCTGATGTTTAATTTCTTTCTGTTAATTACATTTTTCATTATATTGTTTTAAGCCCCCCCATACACCACATACAATTACCATGCAATTTCTGTACAACCAACTTTTCTTCTACCAAAACCATGTAATATGCTTTCTACACCTTCCAATCACTATGTATTCTATCAGGGAGGTCACTATACTACATAGTTGTTGGTAGATCTGATGGAAATTGTATGGAGGAATCTGAAGGTGTATGGGGGGCTTTAGGCTTGAACTCCACTATGCATTACAACCATCATACGCAGGGATGTTGACGCAACCATTTAAGTCGATGGATGTGTCTACACATCCGTTGGTGTGATCTGTCAGCTTGTGTTGTGTTAAAATCAACGCAGGGCACTGCATTGACATTAAGGCTATGTCTCCACGGCGTTCTCTGCGTTCTGTTGATTCTGTGAGAACAGCCGGTCCGGTAGGAAGGTATGTGAATCGATGCATTGATGAATCCATGGTAATAAACAAACACAAAAAAACGGATATGTCACAACCAAAGAGCTGTCCAATGATGGCAATGGGGCGTTGACAGGGCTGTCTCCTCAACCCGTCAGAGCTTCCAATCTGTCGGTCTTGGCCTCCATCACGTTGATGTAGATGCAGTCCATTTGCATCCACAGGAACGTAACGGAGGCTTGCACTGACATCAGCGGATGCCAGCGCATAGTGAAGCCCTAGCCTAACTGATAAGGAAACAGCAAATTTGAATTCTTGATCTAGAATTTTTATTGTATTGTGGGAAAATAACCAAGAAACAAATAAAGTCCCAAAGTAGCGCTTTGTTTTGTTATATTTTGGGGGAAAAGTTGAGGCATTCATATAGCAGTTATGCAGCTTCATCAGCATCTAAAGGTAGAAATACACTTATAGATTTTTGCACAATCGACGATAGATTCGATGTTGTTAGATTTTCGAAGCATGTTAGATTTTTTGATCCAATATCGAATGTGCCTATATCGAATGTACACAATGCATTTTTGTTCGACCGAATTAAATTTTTTTCGACTTATACTGGAACGAAATTTCGTTAGATTTTGGAACAAGAAATAGCTTCATTTTAATTCATTAGATCAAACTAAAATTATCGAATGAAACGATAATAAGTTCGATTTACATTAGTTTTTTACAAGATAGATGAAAATTTACCAACATGTCCGATAGGCTTTGGATAGATTTTTTGTTCGATATCGTTCACTTTTGTTCAAAAGTTGGTCGAACGAAATCTTGTTCGGTTTTAGATTTTCATTCCAACGATTAAAAATCTATCTTTTTCAATCTGTCGAACGAAAAAATGGACCCATGTGTTCCCACCTTAAGGACATTTGGATGGGTCAGGGTCTGGTCCTCACCTAGAATGCAGGAATACTACCACACAAGAGGACATTTTTTTTTATATATCCTGGAAGTTCAGGTTTAATAGATATTTCTAGTAATGTTCCAGCATGGTAACACAGGTTAGACTTGTCTGTGGAAAGAACGAAGGATATGGAATTATTCATGAAAAGTATACAAGAGAAATGTGCTTTGTGGGCGAAGCAAGCAAACATATTGAACATCTATTATTCTGCGTAGAGAGATTACACAGATAAAGAGAAACCCAGATGTCATTTGTGCTCAGTGTTTAAGATATTATTATCCAGTAATCCCGAAGCCATTGTGTTTAAACTTTCCACGTGGCAGTCTGGGGCTGAAGGAGAAAAACCTGCAAAAACCATCGGTGACAGGCTGTAGCTCTGCATCACATGTATTTATGACGTTTAGTAAAGCTAGCCATATACGCTTCAACTTGTGCACGATCAATCTTAGATTAGATTGTGTTCTGCGAATTTACAATTGCCAGTCTTACATCCATCAAACTTACCACCACGCAGTGTGATCGCGTTAAACACGCTCGATTTGTGATCATACTATGGAGCGCATGCATACTATGATTGTAAATACGTTCGTAATTTGTATTGCAAATATGATCATAATTACGATTCTAAATACAATCGTCAACAAATTGAATGAAATACCTAGAAAACGATATTCGAACAATCATCTAAAATTTACTAACATGTCCGATCATATTTTAAAATAGATTTTTCAATCACTTTTGGCCGATCGTACCAGGTGGGCAGTAATCGATTTTTGTTCGTGTATGGCCATGAATTCTATTTGTTTGCTGTGTGTAACTGGGTACTAGTTATCAATATATGTCCCTTTGCTTTACTAAAGGCGTTGCTCTCTACTTCAGGCAGGGGTGTCTAAAGCAAATACACAGTGGGCTAAAAATGTTACAACATGGACAAGTTGAGGGCACACATGTTATGCAATGGATGTGTTTCATCAATGTCAACACAGCCAGGTTGGCATGTGCAGACCAGAGTTAACACATCCATGGAATGAGCATTGGACATGTTGGGTGCGCCAAAAATGCATGCGTTGCTTTTCGGACATGTTTTTGGTGCATTTTTCTATACAACCCAATGGTCTTTCTCCACCTGTTTAATGTGTGAAAATAAAAAAATAATTTAATGCAGCAAAAAGGTGAGAGAACATATGGGACTACACACACACTACATGGCCAAAAAATACCCTGGCTGGGTCACTCTGTCCCATGTATTCTCCCTGTTCTATCCTGGACACCCCTCTCCCTGGGTCTGCTGTCCCTGCAGCCCCTTCCAAATGTATTCACTGCTCCACTTTCCTCTTTTGGTAGATGTGGCAGATATCTGGGAGTAGAAAACTAGCAAATACTAGCATCTTCTATCAGAGTGGGAGTACAGAAACTCAGTGAGTGTATCGGTGAGCTGCAGAGAAGGCAGATCTAATAGATCCGCCACATATGCTGTGGGGCAAACATTTGGTGTGCAGGCCAAATCTGACACCTATGACTCAAGCAGTAGTGCTTGATTCTGGTGGGGAGTAACACTGGTGCCTGGCAAAGGATTGAGAGAAAAACCAGTGCCCAGTGGCAGAAGGTTATCCACACTAAAAACGTGTGGCCTTCCCTCCTGTTATGCTGCCACTATGTCCACAGGGCACCCAGAAATAGACGTAGAGCTGTTGAGTGCAGGTATGTGTGTACCTGTGGAGGAGGCCATCTTAGTAGAGACAACCTGCACCTGTGGAGGAGGCCATCTTGGTAGAGGCAACCTGCCCCTGTGGAGAAGGCCATCTTGGTACAGGCAACCTGCCCCTGTGGAGAAGGCCATCTTGGTACAGGCAACCTGCCCCCGTGGAGGAGACCATCTTGGTAGAGGCAACCTGCCCCTGTGAAGGAGACCATCTTGGTAGAGGCGACCTGTAACTGTGGATAAGGCCATTTTGTTAGAGGCAACCTGCCCCTGTGGAGGAGGCCATTTTGGTTGAGGCAACCTGCCCCTAGGGAGGAAGCCATCTTGGTAGAGGCATCCTGCCCCTGTGAAGGAGGCCATCTTGGTAGAGGCAACCTGCCCCTGTGGAGGAGGCCATCCTGGTAGAGACACAGCTGGATTTATTGTGTCAGAGATGATCCCCTGATGGCTGGTGATTAGATATGACCAATGTAATGGTAAAAAGAACAGAAGAACATGCATGTTTCATGCAGACTGGAACCTAGCCACCAATCTCTGCAATTGATGAGTTGGACTGGCTCCGTTGCAGCCTGCATGCTAGTTGCATGCTAATATTGTTACCATGATTAATAATGCATACACAGTTTTCCAATCTTATCTCCCATCTGTACTGGTGATGTGGGGCTATGAATAAAGCAGGAGTAGTGTGAGCCTTGAACTTTTTTTTTCCGATGAGCAAGCACTGAAAATACCAGAGATTTCCCAGTAAACCAGCCAGTGCCTTTCACAATAGACTAATGATGCCTCATACAGGGAGGAAATGTCATTGTCTACAGTGGCACTGACAGATAATCCTTGCTGTGCTGACACTGCTCCCTCCTCTGTGCTCTCTGTTTGGCAGATTAGAGCCCATGGTCGGTAAATGATCAATCACAGCGTGGTGGTGCAATAAATAGAGAACTATCATTTAGTGAATCAATACGCACCACCTTGGGCAATCGATTCCTAGACAAAATGGGAGTTCCTATCCAAAGTAATGATGATCCAACAGGAATTTTCTGATATGCCGAATCCCTGTTCAATTACCATTTCTTTGGAGCAGGATGGATTGCCTCAGGTGGGCTGCGTTCGATTCCCGAACGGTTGTTCACCGAATGATCTATCTCCGTGTGTATTTGCAGCGATCGTTCTGTGAAAGACTGTTCAGAAATCGAATGCAGCCCACCTGGAGCTATCCATCCCGCTCCAATGTCGAAGCGAACATAGAAATGGGAAGTAAATGAAAAAATCGACCCGTGTATGGGTACCTCAATGCCTTATAAGAATTTAGCAGTACATCGCAGTCAAAACGAAAAATTGAGTGAAACTTTTGTTTTTTGAGCAATAGTCCAAAAGCTGCTTTAATGTGAGTATTTTGTCTCATTTTTATTTTGCCATTTACAGTTCTTTACTTTGTTGCACTAGGTTGTGCAGCCACACTCCCCCTTCATTTTGAGAGCTACACACCTACAGGCAACTTAATCACTCACCCCTCATACAGGCCCCATACACCCACTGAGGGCCCTTCTGGCCACTTATATCACTGCAACTGTGTAATGGGTGCTGACAGTTGTGCACAACTATTTATTATCGTTCTCTTTGTCTAGTATCTGAGTGAGTATTTCTTCCCACCTTGTATAGTAGTTATTACTCATTATTTCTATAGACTCTTTTCTAGGTATATAGTATGAAAAGCAGTGCTGCAGGGAAAACATTTACATTAACACATTTTTTGACTACTGTGAATAGCAGCAGGATATTATTAATAACAAAAAAAGGTCACTTTTTTTCCACTTTCACACAATGTGTTTATTCTTCACTTTAGAATTGTGAGGCCTCTGTGACTGTGCATCTAGAACAGTGGTTCTCAAACTTTTAGATCCATGAACCCCTGAAATTATGTTACAAGTATTTTAAATGCGGAAGTGCCAGTGTGGAGTGTCACTCCTAAGTTCCAAATACCGGAAGCAGGGCTGTTTCTTGCGCTATGCTGAATATGCGTGCGCATAGGGGGACAGGGGACTACAAACAGAGGTAGTTTAAGGATTTAAGGATTCTGACCATGATGCTCCTGGGTCTGAAAGGGATAAAAGGGATGGGACAGCCTTAGGGGCAGTGCCCAGTGATAGAGGCCCTGAAGGAGACACAGTAGCTGGGCAAACACTGGACTTTCAGGCCTGTCTCTCAAGCCTGTTTGGTTCGGCGTCTGGGCAGCGAAATAGCACACAGCACCAGTTTTGAGCACCAACTACCCATTCCCGCCAGGTGCTTGTGCCAACGTTCCATTGGGGTGGATGCCAGCCCCCACCGTCTGGACCACGCCAAAGCCTCGGTGGAATTGTTGTTTATATAGTGGATTTGCCAGTAACTCCCATCTGTTCCAGGGACATGCAAGTACACGAGCGCCCGCGTTTAATATTTTTTTAATACAGTTCCATGCTGCCGCCCCGAGATTGCGCCCATGGATGCAGTTATAAAAATGCAAAATTTTTCACCATATCCATCCATGTCTATGGGCGTGACGTGCAGCCACGCAAAAGGGGACAAGTGCTAAGTTAGGGGCAAAAGTGTTATCTCCCTCCTAACTACGCATCCCCCTTGTGGGCATCAGTACTGGTACTTGTTAGCAATGAATGATATCACTCTTCCTTATCACTATTCTGTTATGACTTTTATGAAACAGAAACACAGCCAGAGCAGCTATTCAGAAGATGGACAGAAAATGAATAGAAATCTACCCAGCAAAGTTTATATTTACTGCTAAGTTGCTAAGTTTTCAGAGCTGGCATTGTTCTTGACCATTGATGATAATTAATCCGCAGGCTGCTGACAGCACTAGTTCTGTCCCTGCCGTTTTGTTTAACAGATTAATACTAAACATGTGCCCTGTTTGAGCTGTTCAAAGCAAAAAGAGCAAAACACCATCTCCTACCCTACTGACAACACTAACTGGACCTCATTTGTATAATTACTGCCCACACTGAATTCTAGTCCCCAAGGACAGAGGTAGCTAACATCATTATTAGTTATTATTGAAGTTACTGTGTACAGTGTAGTTGCTGTAGTCCCACTCTGGGTAGTTGGGCACTGGAAAATCCCACCACAACTAAAATGCTTCTCAATGCAACACAAGGAAAAAACTTAAATGCTGCTTTAGGTGTTTGTTGTATACAGGTGTCTGAAGGGGGTTGCCAACGAACTGATCTATGCTGTATTCTGTGGTTATTTTTTTGGTAAGATTTACCTTTACTGCATGTTAAACAGGCATGGCTGTGCTAAAATCTTGTTGGATTCATAGTCCATGATCTTTCTTAAGCTAGGCACACACGGGTAGATTTGTAAAAAGATTTGAGTACAATCATTCAACGTGTGCAGTCATCAATCTGCTTACAATCCTACCCGTGTGTGCTTTCCTTTGAGCGGGTTCAATAGAGCCTGCTCAAAGGAACTCGATTGAATGGGGTTCCAATATGTTGGAAAACCCTGTTCAATCTCCAATACTTTGCGTGAAGAAGAATCTTCACTCAAAGTATATAAACAGCTTTGGCTCTGGCTTCTTCCTCTGGCACAGCTGTCGGCTGTCAGTATGAAGGGGGCGGAGTCAGCACTCTTCATACTCTGGCACTGCAGTACGGGGTGAGAGGATGGATGGGTTTCTGCCCAGCTTCCAGCGTGTTCGGATTCACACGCTGGAAGCTGGGGAGAAACGGCTACTTGGAGGTCCCCCCATTGAACGGGAATTGATGTGGCCATGTGGTGCACATTGATTTCCATTCGATTGATCCCCGATCAATTACAGCATGATGACGTCACCACTCTGTGATTGATTGGGGGTCGATTGCACAGGAATTTACCCGTGTATGGCTAGCTTTACTGAATTGAAAGCTGCAACACACTACTATAATGATTAAGTTTGCAAACCATTTCAGGTCCAGACATATAGTATCTGTTTAATTCACGCGTGTGTGCCCTTCTACACCCTCTCCCTAAATATGAAAGTTATAGGTGTTTTATTATATTCATTATGCCACAGGGGTCCAGATTGCAAAGCTGGACAAGTCTAGTCAGGTGAAAATGTGTGGGGGGCCAAACATTCAGCCTAACATTCTTTGATCTAATAACATTCAATGAAAATAAACTATATCATGGGCTAGATCACTTACCACTAGCATACTTGGTATTATTATTGGAAAGCATTAGCCATTCACTGCTGTGACAGTTCTAAAGACTGGCACATCTAGTTCTCACAGCTGTCCAGCCACATTTCACCTAACCCCAGAAGACCTAACCATTCCCTTAACCTCCTGGGCATTATGCCTAAACCCAGTACGTGCACAATTTGTTCATAAAACAAACTGCACTTTAGCAGTCCTATCCAGATGGGACACCCTCCTACAGATAATACCATCGATAATATTGCCACAGGGTTATTTACCCAGACGAACGGACTTGCCAGAGGAGGTGGTCTTGGCCCCCCGATTTTGGCACCACTATTTTTAATTGTATTCTTTCTATCTTTGTTTTTCTGACACACTTTGTTTATCACGCCCCTTAACTTCATTCGAACAGCTCCTCTTACGTGAGGAGCCACCGATTCATAATGTCTCCAACATTTACGCTATGCTCATCCAGGGGGAACATTCCTCATATCCCCAATATGTAAACAGGTGGGAGAGAGAATTGGGTAAATCTTTTGATCCCAAGGATTGGAATAAAGCTTTTTCACTGACTTTTGGCACTTCTAGAACTAGCAGGACCAGCTCCCGACAGGCAGTCAAAAGCTGACAGCACCCCCCCCCCCCCCCCCCCCCTGCTGCCCCTGCGTGCAGCGGTCATATGTAGACCTGGTTTCCCCAATCAACATTGACAATTTTACTGACATAGGACCGCCAAAGTTGATTAGGAAAGCAGGGTCAGCATGTGACCTCTACAAAGGTAAGTTCCTGTGTCCTATGCATTAATAGTTAGGTTTTGGGGCCACCAAAAATCACCCAAAGGGCTGCATGCGGCCCCTGGGCTGCAGGTTGGGCACCTAGGGTCTAGATGTATTACATCACTTTGCCCCAGAGAAGACCCATAGATGCTGGCGCTGTTTGATCGAGAAAGGGGACATGACCCATATTTGGTGGGGTTGCGCAGTTTTTCAACCTTTCTGGGATAGGATCTTTTGTATTTATAACACCATGCACTCTACATCCTTGATTAACTCCCCTGAGATAGCTATGCTTTCCATGTTACCCGGCTCTATGGAAACAAGAGGGATACTTTACAATTTTTTTTGATCGCAGCACGGGCTGTGGTGCCGAGGCACTGGTTGTCTACTGATCCGCCTACGGTTTTTGAATGGTTAGCGGAGCTGAATGAGCTGGAGCGTCTGGAGCGCTTGGGGGCAGAGGACAGTGGCCGATTGGAGTCCTATAGGAGAACGTGGGGACCCTGGCAGCACTTCCGCACCTCACCGTTGTTTCAGACCTTGTGTCAGTCGGCGTGAGGGGGGATGGGTGTGTATACTTTTTCTTCTTTATTTTTTCTTTATTTTTTTTTTATCTAATTTTTTTTCTCCCCCGATTGTGGTTCCCCAAGGTATGTTATGTTTTTTATATATAGCCAGTCGATTAGGTATGCTAGGGTTAGGTTTCAAAGGTATTATATATGCTAGACTGTCTGGTACTTGTAATGCTATGTCTCTGTATGTAAGTGGTTATGTCTTAATGTGTTAAATGTGCGAAAATTAATAAAATTATATAAAACAAACTGTGCCTGTGCTGGGAACGGGCAAAAATGCTGGTGCTGTGCGAGCCTGCAGTGATTCTGCATCATTGCAGGCATGCCAATCGATTCCAGCGCCGTGTCTTTGGCATCAAGGAGCAGGGGCGAGTTTGCCATGCCAGAGTCGGGGATTTACGGTCATGTCCGATAACCCTGTCTTCAAGTGGGATTGATTGTGCCTGCTCAAAGACAGGGGTGGCCACATTAGATATGCGCTAGATAGATGGCCGTAAACACACATTGCACTCAGGTGGGTCATTGATTTAGCACAAATCTATGGGCACCTTAAGGTGAGTTATCACCATTCTTTAAATCAATGGTTCCCAACTGTAATTTTTTTTCAATCATTGCCATCTCCATTCTATATTGTAGTGGTTCCCAAAATTTTCCTGCAGGGCCCCCCTTTCCTAGATAGGAACATTATCGCCCCCCCCTTCAAACTACACAGTTTCAGATTGAGGGATATTTCACTCTAGACATGTTTGTGTTGAAGTATTGTGTTCTAGTGCTAGTGTGAAATGTCCCTCAAACTTTTTGTTAAATTACAACTTTATTTTGTTTTCATGCCAATCATACAGAGATATGCATCATACACACACTAATCATACAGATACATTCATTATTCACATGGAGACACACACACACTACACTTGTGCAGTAACATGAATCATTCACATAGAGACAAACACTGACAGGGGCACACACATTACATGCACTCCATGGTTGGCTTCCTACTTGTCCCTCCCTCAGCCACCT
>CM070040.1:23444024-23491622 GCA_036250615.1 Ptychadena robeensis | reverse complement strand
TTGGTACCGGGAACGTCTACATGAAGCAGAACAGAAGAGAGAATGGCAGTGCAAACTGGTACGGTACACACCAATCCTGATCTGTTATGTGATTGCACCCTAAAATGATTGTACAGACTTGACGTCAGACCAATAATTATCACGCTGGAATAGACAGACTGACTCTAGTTGCCTGCTCTGCAACTTAGAAAGTACCTACAGTCATTATCACTGTAGCGGAATAACGATGGTTTCTACAGATCCCACATGTAACCTTTGTAGGCGTCTATGGCATCTGACAATTCTACAACCCACGGTGCTCTATTATTTAAATACTGCTTGTTCTTGGATCTCACTGAATGCTGTTTTCAAGTAATCAAAATGAAATATTCATAATGATTGCTGAACGTAATCGTTAAAAACAAAAGAAAACATTCCCTTAAAAGCCACTGTCTCCAGAGAAACGCCCCTGCCAAGGAAGAGAGATGATGCTTACCTATACCACTGCATTGTTCCTCTAGTCCTCGCTGTCATGTAGACGATTATAATCATTACCAGAAATGTACTTTGTCTCATTTCTAAAATTACTAATCCACTAACACCTTTCTCTGTGAACTCGCATGACAGGATGGGGCTCAAAGCATCATTTACTAACAAAAAAATTCAGGTCTCCTGAAATTATTGCCAGTGTCCTCCAAAGTTGTGGCATGGGGTTTAGTGTGCAATATTCATGTATGCCTGAGATTTAGAGACTATAAAAGTAAAGCTTAGAATTTCTTAAATAAAATGAAATTAGACATGTGGACGGCGGGCCAAATAGAATTACATTGCAGGCCACATTTAGCCCCCCTGGATGGAATTTCACATCCCTGGTCTAGATAGTCAGCAGCTCTGCCTTAACACGTACATTCCTTGCTGATGGCAAATATCAGCCTCCGACATACAGAGAAGGTGGAACTGAAAACCTATATTAAAGATCTTTGTTTTCATTACTATCACTCTAGAACATAGGAGATTTACATACAGAGAACAAATATATATAATATTTTAATACATTTTTATGTGACTTTATGTACCGTATTTTTCAGACTATAAGATGCTTAATTTCACCACCAAAATCAGAGGGAAAAAGTGCCTGCGTCTTTTGGGCCAAATGCGCGACAATTTGCCCACGGGTGGTAAGATGGGAAATGCGGCCACGGCTGGATCTCCCATCAGCAGAGCCCTGCTTATATAAGCAATGCAGAGAGGTGTATGGGACAGCTTTCACTCTTCTGCACGCTGGCAGCTTCCTCACACAAGGTTTAAAGGAGAGACATGAATGCAGACTCCCCCGCAGCGCTCCTCTTCCCTGTGTGTGAGGAATCTGCCGTGAAGTGTGCTCTCTAGTGACACCATTATTAGCTGTGGCTGAAGTTGGTACTGCAGGGGATTTTTTCCCCAATGGACTTGAACACTTCAAATATTTTCTTTCTGGTTTTCCTGCTCTTGTAGTCTTATGTTCAGGTGTGTCTTGTAGTTATTCTTTGATTTTCATGTAGATTTTTCATACTGTAAAATAAAAAAAAGATCCCTACACAATTTATCATATGTTTTTGTTTACTTTAGGATCAGGCTCCTCCCCTTCCCCTTTTGGGTTCCGCTCTTTTGGTACAAATCCAGGAAGCCAACAAATTCTTGAATGACCTCATTTCCTTCCCAGATAAGGTAACATCTATATAGCCCCCCCAGATGCATTTTCCAGAGCCCCCACTTTAGCTTTTTATAGTGTAAAACGGATGTGTTTAGGCAATCACACCTCTTTCAAACAGGCACAAAATCTGGTTATCTATGAAAATGTGGAGCAGCTGATGTATGAAACCATTTACTGGGGCCTAAAATAAATCAGGGCAACTTCCTTTAGCCCAGTAGTTCCCAAACTGGGGGGCACGAAGGTATCCCAGGGGGGTGCTGGCCTACATTTTTTACCTGTGTTTGAATGGGGTTCAATAATGTTCCTAAATCGAAAAGGGGGCCCTGCAAGGAAAGTTTGGGAACCACTGCTTTAGCCTGTACTAACTTGTTTATGAAGTATCACAAATCACTTGTAGATGATTACTTGTAAATGAGTACTTGTGCAAAGAGTTTAGTGTGCTCGCCCTATACCATGGCCCTGTCAACTGCTTGTAAGTCATCAGAGTGTCATATTCTCAGCACTCACTGCATCATTTAAGAAAGGACAACTACATGTTAAAGTAACTGTCTGTATTCTGGGGCATCAGCAAAACCCATTACAGAAATGTCTACATGCATCTTGGCCTTATGAACTGACCTGTAGTCTTTCTGATAACACATTAAATACATCATATCTGATGTCAGCGTGACATCAACAAGAGTCAACTCTGATTTTGTGACTCAAGCACCAGCAACTAGTCAAAGTCCGCTGTATACAAACCAATAAACCCGCTGTTATTGTAAAACATGAGTTTTGTCAATGTAGCATGTATAACATGTCCTCTAACATATCCTGATGTGTCTTGTCCATCCTTTAAGGGTCATCGGCGGCAGTCACCGTACAACACCAAACACTCCGATACCATTGCCTCACTTCGATATCAAAACCAGCTGCTGACACGGGTGAGTAGGATATGAGGACGTCGGTAAAATCACTGAATTGTCAATAATAGGAGAACCCTTCTACCTACAGTACATTACTCAATTATTGTACCTAGAAAAGAGATCGCTATATTGTGGCCAGATTCAACTATTTATTAATACGTGGTTGGACTGTAGCAATTTGTGCCATATTATTCAGTGCGCATCCGCCCCTTATGTTTCAATTTGCTGCCTTAAGAAAGGCCAGCACTAGAGCCTAGGAAATCAATGGCCTTCATTTTAAATACAAATTTGGTTATTTCAATTCCCCATTTAGAATTACTAAGCTGACCATACACAGGTCGATACCTGTTCATTCGACCCGTGATAGATTGCAGAGTGGTGTCATCACTACGCTTGATTGTAGGTCGATCGAACGTGGAATCCACGTGTACCACTTTGCACATCGATTCCCGTTCAGTGGGGGCTCTGGTCCTGTGTAGGACCAGGGTACTTACTTCCAGCTGCTGCCTGTCAGCACTTTACAGAGCGGGAATCTGGTAACAGGACAGGCCCAGAGGAGTGGTTCTCCCCCTGCACTGTGCAGAGCAGTCCATGTTTGGCTCCTCCCTCTTGCTTGTGTCTCAGGTGACACGGTTTGTTCCGCACAATGTTGGGGGGAGCCATCCTGTGTCCTGATCTCAGCTCTGTCTCCACGATCGACCAGGATCTACGGACATGTATGTTCCCTGGTTCCATCAACCTTTTTCGAGCAGGTTCAATCCTGCTCGAAGGAAGGTCTTATTTGTTAGATTTTCTGTTTGATCGACGATCGCGAATTTGCATGGCGATCAGTCATTAATTGATCGTGTGTGGCCACCTTAACCCAATTTTTCACTCACCTAGTTTTTCATAGAGTCTTTTCCCCCAGGGGGCTACAATGATTATATGGACTTTGTTGACCTGTGACAACCCTAATAACCCTCTTTCTCCTCATACACAGCTACACATGGTGACATCACAGAATAAATAGCACTCTCACCCTGCAGTATTAAGGCCATGCATTGGCAGGCTTAGCACATCTTTTCTATGGAAGGACATTGCATTTCAGATTCTCAACCTTTATACCCACCTGTCATGAATCTACAATGCTTTGTCATTCCAAAAGCGGGTGACTACCAACAGCTGTGTTTTACTTTAACAAATGCATTTTTATTAAGGTGATAATAGGGGAAACATTGTATAAAATGGCAGATATATTTTAGTCATTGGACACCATACGTTTTATGTCTAAAGGTAGTTTTAATGAAGGTTACAACGATGGAGGTCAGATACCTACAGACTCTAACTTCTACTGCCCGTATTTCAAATATCAAAACTGCCAGTTTGCCAAGCTGGGCCTGTCTAACACTGTAACAAGTCTGTTCTTCTAGGAGATAACCTCACAGAATGAGAGAATGTGGAAGCTGCAGAGAGAGAACGAAGCACTATACAGGGAACTGGAAGAGCGTCACCTACCCAGAGCCACTTTCATCTAATGCCATCTGGATGTCATGTCTAACAGATTCACCTCGAATGAAGTATTTTTCTCAGGGGATCGGAACAATGACTGAAGAAAGCCTGAATCCATGGGAGATGTGATGAGGGCAGAACAGACTGTGCACATTATACACCATGTAGTCTCAGAATACACAGAGGAGCAGAAAGCCAGGTGACCCTTGGATCATCAAGTCTTCCACTTTTCACTTTCTCCTGGACCAAGGAACCTCCAAGCATCACATTTAGAAGATTGAGCACATAGGTTGTATCTTGTTATGATGGAGACCTGTGGAGTCTAGTAGTATTATCTATGGTGCCATGGACTTGGGACTTTTACAGCTCTGCATGTTAGACTCTCATGTGACTTGTTTTTTCTTTGTCAGGGATCACAATGATGGGTTTATATGGACTATTTTTCCTGGTTCTGTGAATAACAGCCTATATGGAGTGTTACTACTGGTTCTGTCAATAACAACCTATATGGACTATAACTCATATGCTTTGTTAATTATAGTCCTATATTGACCATTACTCCTAGATTTCACAACATGGAACCTGTATGGACTATTTCTCCTGTCAATAACTGGCCTAAAGGCTCTGTCAATTATGGGCCTATATGGACTATTACTATTAGGCTCTGTACTGCAACTTTTTCTGGCTGGACATATACTTACTGGGTAATACCTCAATACAACTCATTAAAGCAAAGACCTTTTTTGACCAAAAATGTGTGTCCAATTTTCTAGTCTCTGAGCGACCCCTATACCCATTTGTTACTGTATATGCAAACTTTGTGATTTTAATAGAAGAGTCAGGACTTGTGTCCACTGCCGTGGGTAAAGTACAGAGAGGACACTGCCCATTATAATGAATGGGACAGTGTCCACTCTGCGTATTCTAAGCGGCAAGCCCGCGGTGCTATTTTGAAGCTGCAGGCTGCCGCATCTTCATAGCTGGACAGCACGGTGCCCCCTTCAAGACACTGAAAAACTGTGCCTGTAGATGTTTGGGTGCTCCTTTGCTGCTGCTGCTGCATCAATAGGGCTCCAAGTCATGGGGAATCAGCTTAGCTAATGGACGCCTTGGTTCCCTGCGCTGACGAATCTGCAGTGGACACTTGGCCTCATAGAAGGATTAGGATGTTTAGCATTCCTTGTATAAATTGTTGCTTCAAACCTCTTTTATTGCTTGCCAATATGGCTGATCCTTTGCTTTAGCAGAAATCATATTCTCGAGGCATTCTTTAATGTGGTCAGCATTGGAGGTTTCTTGAATGTACACCTTTACAATAACGTGAAATCTTTCCGCACTTCTTACCCTAGATGCATCTCAGCCTCAGAAGTTACGTGTGGTTCTATTCAAACCTGGACTCAAGCCTTACTTCTAGTACAGTAATACAGGTTCTTCTACTAAATGTGTTTCTCTGATCTCATCGTAGACACTTAGTTTATATACACACAATGATGACATTAGCATGCAAATATATGCGGATAGAAACTGAGCCAATCAAACACAGGAGCGGTTGTATTGATTGCCTCAATCTCAGTCTGCATACAATTTGTCGTTAATGTCGGAATTTCTGCATCTCTGCGCAGCTATTGGTTTCTCATAACGCAAATTGGAATTTGAAGCAAGTTTGATAGAGCCCGCTTAATTTCCTGGCTGAAGGACAATCATGATCATATAATCCATCCTTCTTATTATCCATGATTTGCCTTTTTCATTGATTGCATTTCGTTCCTCTCAATCATGGAGGCTTAGTATCACATAGGCATTAGTACAGCTTTCCTTTTTCAGCACCCTTCCATTATCCCTAACACAGCACACACAGTGATTATGTTACTGAATCTAAAACTAGGGATGGAGTGAAAATATGATTACAAATATGGTAAGCACGTGTTTACCACAAATGCATCCCAAAATGTGCCAAAAAGTCACCTAAAAGCAACTTGCATTTTGAGTCCAATGTGTTTTCAATGGATGCGTTAACTTGTCTCTACACATGCTAACCGCATTAACATTGACAGGTCTATGAGATTCCATCATTTAAAAAACTTTGTCAAGAATTGTCAAAACATCAACATTGAGTATATTGGTCTGCAGTTTGCCTTTAGACTGAGTCTCCGCTGAGTTTTTTTTGATGGGGAACAATGTCCCCAATGATGAGCCCCCATGTTCCAGAGTCATTGGGGACATGTTTAAGTTGCGACAAATTTACAACCTCAAACTAGCTCTTTACTATACTAAAATCCCTGCGTTGAATGCAAGGATTTTAGCGGCGCAGTGCACAAGCACTGAAGGCAATGGGCTATGACACGACTGTCACTACAGCCGTTCCGTCAGTCTGAGCCTCCATCACATTTATGTCAATGTGGAGCACAGCATCAACATAAACCCAATGGAGGCTTGCTGTATGACATGACCATAGACTGACCTATAAATAACATCCATGTGTGTGTTATTTGTTAGCCCATTGATCTAAAGGGGTGCGTTATCGTTGTCCTAAACTGAGCGAATGTGGTGGTTGTGGTGGTCAGCTCATCCAAGTGCATCAAGTGTATCCCTAGCCTTAAATTCCCTTGTTTTAATGCACGAAACCAGTACATGTGCAGTTTGTTCATAAAACAAACTGCGCCATAGAAGTTTTTCCCCGTCCCACCTATACAGGCTAAATCAATTTTTCAAACGATCACACTTACAAGTCCCCCCTAGAAACAACCACATACAATTACTCATGCCATTTCTGTACCAATCAACTTTTTCTTCTACCAAAACCAGGTTAATTAGGAGGACCTTTCATTTCCTACACCTTCCAATCACTATGTATTCTATCACGGGAGGACAACTATTACTAACAGTACATCGTGTTGATCTGATGTCTATGGATTTTCACTTTCAATTTTTTTTTTTTTTTCAACTTAAAAGTAATCAATGATTGTTGGGGTCAGGGAAATTGGTGATTGATTGTAATCTGGACGCCAACTGTAGTAACAGATTTTTGATCAAATGTTTTTTGGATCAACTGAAGTGGAATTGAATTTCAATACAACCGATTAAAATTTTCCAGCATGTCCGATCATTTGTGGATCGAAAATGTTCCCAATTTTAATAGTTTTGGGTCAATCTAACCATGTGGGCTGCCATAGATTTTCAATCAATCAACCCAAAAAATTTATTGAATTAAGTTGATTGAACGAAAAATCTAGACGTGTATGGCCTCAGAGTTGAAGGCAAATATAAAACAAAAACCACAATCAATGAAGTATTCATCACTGATACTAGAAAGTACTTGGAACCATCTGGAGTCATCTCTTCTGCATTCACATGTGCTATGTGGGTGAACAGTTTTTAGTGGGAAACATCACTGGTTTATGAGCTGGATGACCATATTATGAAAACCGATAAATGATTTTAAGGACGGAGATGACAGGGCTTGTACTTGGCGGCACACCCTGTGTTTATCTATGGCTTGCCGATAAATAGAGGGAGTGCCACTGATGAAATACCATCCCAATTACCCTTGTAGCTCTCCCTATACATGTTCTGTTTTCTTCTAGCGGTAGTATATCATCATGTGATGACACAATGGCGTAATACTCAGCCATTTAGTCATGCTGGTTAGGTAGAGTAGGATAATGAGTGGTTTGGCACCATTAAGGTGATCCTCCTCCAGCCAGGAAGTAGGATTTATATTGATTATAAAAACATACACACCACCCCTTCAACACATTTACCATATTTTTTTTTGCTTTTATATACTGTATTTTATAGAAATAATTGTTTGGCTGCTGATTATTTGGTCGACGTAATGTGCACTGTAGGGCAATGCAAGGAAATGGGACACCATCTGGCTCATCTCAGTGTGTATCCAGCAAACATCATGTTCCTTCACATCGCACAAATGTGAACCATACCAAAAGCATGGGGTTGTCCCAACTAGAGGCTAAGGACTCGTTATCCTTGAACCCCCCATGAAGAGGGTAAAGGGGAGTGAATATACAGCATGTTTGAGCATGCAGCATGTTTAGGCGAACATGGCTTTTCTTCTACCGGCGAACAGTACGGGTGTTGAACCCGCCCCCTTCACCGGCGAGAGGAAGTTTATTTTTCCTCTGGCCGGATCAGGCGCGGAAAGATCCGTTTGGAGGAATTTTTTCACTAGAGATAATGGGGAAGAGACCCCGGTCTCTAGTAAAAAAAAATAAAAAAATCTGGGGGAAAAAGTCAGTGACGTCACTTCCGGTATTTGCACTTTAAATCCCCTGTGAACAGGCGGGTGTCGGACTTTTCTAAAAGCCTGATCTGCCTGTTCGCAAACGCATGGCTTTTGTTCGGCCATCACTAGTTTTAGCAGTGCCCCTCCTCCCAAGGAAATACTGGTATACAGCATGTCACAGCAGAGAGAGGATGCAGTGATTTTTATGAGGCTCCTGAAGATTAATTATTAGACAGAAAGTTTTGTTGTAGTGATATTTCCCTGATGGCAAAATAGATATAAAACGACTCCTCTCATTATGAACCATTTCCACATTCCTTATGCAGCGATGAATCTGGGATTTCAGCAAATCTTCTACATAAACAAGAGATGAACCGATTAGACTGCAACAAATTCTTTTACTTCATAAACATGAAATGTCCGGTGATAATGGGTTTTAGCATTACACAAAAATTGAATTACGTCTAAGTCTGAACAGCCACATATTCTGACACCGCAGGGGCGGAGCTTTCTTCTTCATTGGTGGAAGCTTCCAGGTCACATGACTCCGGTTTATATTCCAGGGTGTCATCTAGAGTATCAGGACCCAAACGGTAGTGATTGTTCTTATCTACAGAGACCTGTTACAGAGAATAGGAACATTCAATCCCCAATGTAATGCAAAGGTGAACATGAACAATGTCATCCCACACATGAGCATGGTCCTGGATGTATGACGGGGCTGGGATGTAGCCTGACCATGTCACAAAGGCTTCTTCTCCATACGCTGCTCTTTGGTCACATAGGAAATGCTTTGGAACGCCAGAGACCATTGCACAGGCTTTCATTGTCTCAAGGAAGCCCATCCATGGACTTGAGTATGAGGGCCCCCATACACCTTTAGATTTCTCTGTCAGATTTCCTTTAGATCTCCTTTTGTTTTACCAAAACCATGTTATATGAGGGACTTTCTAAACCATCAAGTCTACCTGTGTTTAATTGCAGAAGGACCCTATACTACATACCGTATTTTTCGGACTATAAGACGCACCGGACCATAAGTTTTTAGGGCAGAAAATCCAGAAAAAAAAAGATTTAATATGTTTTCACATCGATTGGGATAATGCAGCTCAACACATCACACTACACTGATCTTTTCAGTGTTCTGAGGATTTCGGCATCCCCTGCACAACGGCCGAGCCATCTATAGCCGAACTGAACACAGTTTACGTCTCTCCTCTGTGTTCTCGTATGTGGGGATGCAGGGGAAGCGAAATTTAGATCTTTCTTCTGAAATGACGGCAGCCAGCTCTTCTCTGTCGGCAGAGCTGGCGGGAAGCCTATGTGCGACCATTCAGACCATAAGACGCAGGCACTTTTCCCCCCCAATTTTGGGGGTGAAAAAGTGCGTCTTATGGTCCGAAAAATACGGTAGTTGTTGGTTGATCTAAAGGATATCTGACAGAGAGATCTAAAGGTGTATAGCCAGCTTAAGCCGAGTTTTTAAGCCCAAAAAGCGGGCTGAAAGAGCCACCCTCAGCTTATACTCAAGTCAGAGTCAGGGTGCCACTTACCTGCCCCGGGTGTTCGCTGGTCTCCTGGCAGCTATCGTCAGCCTCTGTGAATGATCCATGCGTTTCCAAAATCAGCTCATTGAAATATAAAGAAATGGCACCACACTGCCATCTAGTGGACACCGTATTCATTCTTACTGTAGAAGGTGGAATTTCAATTAGAAAACTCCACTACTTATAATTCAAACATGAAAATAAGTTTCCATTTCCATTCAATCTATTGGTCACAACAATAATAATAATAAAAAAAAAGACTTTTTAAATGAATGGAAACTTATTTTCATGTTTGAATCATAAGAAGTGCCTTGAAAACCCATCCTGTAATAACAATTAACCTGTGTTCTTTGTATTGAGGTTGTGGCACTTTTTTCACCTATTTGATTAATTTCTAGGGGCAAAATACTCAAGTCAATATGTTTTCCCATTTTTGTAGAGAATTGTAAAATTAGGAACCTCGGGTTATACTCGGGTATAAAGGATAGTTCTGTATTCATAAGCCGAAATGCCCATCTAGAAAAATGCATGGTACATCTAACTGTAAATGATTTTCTTTTCTTAGCATCTGCAGCTCTGACATGACTGTGTGTCTGGCAATGCCCATTTGCATCAGGCAGGCCCGGGCATGGTAGCAAGGACTCCAACGCTGATAGAAGACGGGGGAGGACTATGACCAACACATTGCTAAAGAAGCCTCATAACAGAACAGGTAATATCTGCACAATACTGGGGCAACATTCTGTGGCGGGCCATAGTTCCTGAGGAGCTTAGTTCTATAACCTTTCTAAAAGTAGCCATACACAGGTCCATTCCTCTACGATCGATTCTCGATTCAATCATTCCCAGCACTCAAGGAAACGAAGATCGATCATGCTGCCATCGATTGGCTGTGGCCCAAAAAGGCAGATTCATCTAAATCATTCAATCGGAATGGCTGCAGGAAAGGGAGCAAGATTATGCAAATATGGGTCAATCGCACAGGAAGCAATCCAGGGTCTCCATCAACGCACTTCGATTGACACCCCCAAAAATCGACATGTTGGATCAAGGTTTGATCTGATTTTTGGGGTTAATCATTGAAGGTGGGCAGCACTTGTTTCATGTTTGATCATTCCACACGAACGTGCGGGGATCGATCATTTTAAATATTGACCTGTGTATGGCATACTTGTCAACTATCCTGTTTTGGCTGGGAAAGTCACGACTTTCCTGGCTAAATCCTTAAACATTTTTGGATATCGGGGTAATTTAGGAGGGAGGGGGCGGTACACTCCCTTCTAAGTTCCTGCCCTGCTTGTGCTGATGTGCGGAGTGGGACATAGGTATGCAGAGTAACGCCCTCTCCCTCCTAAATCAGCCGACAACTAAATCCCATACCGGATGCGACATCAGTGACATCCTATATTTTCTTTCTGAATAAAGTTGGCAGGTATGGTGTATGGGTACCTTTATGTACAGGACACAGTGTGTTGATGCAGGAGGATAAGCATGATAGCCAGGGACCAAACTGCTGAGAGCAGTAACAATGGCATCTGCCATGCCCCATTCAGGGATATAGGCGGCATACTGGTTCCATTATGGGGAGAGCTCTATCAGGGTCGTTTCTAGCCTTTAGGGGGCCCTATGCAAAATGTTTGCCTGGGGGCCCAAGTTTTTATGCAAGGGGGCTTGGTGTGGGTCCCAGGGTCCTATGTGCCCACATACTTCGCATCGCGGTACGAACGGCCCTAAGCTCTATAATTTTTGATCCTCATGAAAGGTTTCAATGATCAAAAGAGACAGTTACCTCAAAAGTGATGGGGATATTAAGCAGTTCAGTAACAATAAAGGAGAATGTGGTAACCACTTACCTCTGAATCCAAGCTGTCTGCCTCCTGCATGGTCCAATCTGCTTCCTCCATATGGAATAGGCCAGTCTGCAAATTGGGAGACTACAATGACCTACATGGACACAATGGATAACATCCTCTTTACATACAGTATACCTTCAATAAATATAATGACTCTCGCCCTGGGCTCACCCACATGAATGGGTATATCATCTGTCTAGGGATGGAAACCTCTATGGTGAGTATGATCAGCTGATTGATTCATTCCTGATTCACCAGGAAAGGATATTTTGAGTGGTTAGGATCAGCCAATCAGAAAATTTATAATTAATTATCAAATTGATCATGTGCTTCTTCATTGTTGTCTTGCATCTAGGATCTTACATCTGTAAGTCCAAGGGTGCCCCTCAAGAGGTCATTGAAAAGCTGGATATTGGACACACCTGCTCTTTGTGGAGTTATAGTCAGGTATACATAGTGCAGTGATGGTGAGACCTTCAAGGAAGATTTCAAAAGGTGAAGGTTCTTCATCAGAGCGGCAATGGACTTTCCGCTCTCTTCTGTATGCCCAGTGTTATATCTTTACCCGTCTGTTTAAGCTCCAACCAAAAGTCTCTTATGGTGCTTATGATAAGGCAGATAATATTTTCCCTTAGACCAGTGGTTCTCAAAATATGGGTCGGAACCCCCTTGAGGATCGAATGACCATTTCACAGGGTCGCACACATTCCCTGAAAGCTATCAAGCAGCAGCTCTGATCCCTACAAACAGGGTGGGAAGTTAGGAGATAGAGTAATGCCCCCTCCCTCCTGACTCCCCACCCCTCACATCATTTCAGGGTGGGGAAATAGGAGAAAGAGGACATTACACTTACTAATCAAGCCCAAAGAGACGTCAAGGAGTGTCACTTCCGGAGTTGGGGATCAAAAATGTTATGAACCACTGTCTTAGACCTTAGCCCCCACTGAAGCTGCCACTAGCTATACCTACCAACCATAACCTCAGGTAACACTACCAGTGCCCCCTTACTGCCCACATTCACCGGACCCTTTTATTCATTTTCCTAGGAAGTGTCTGCTATGTAGAGTATTCCAGTTCTGTTTGGGTTCACCTCTGTAGTACAAAGTCAAGTTTCAGATTTGTTAATCCCATACCTCTGCCTGTTAGTGCTGATTGAGTTGCTCCCACCATAGGAACCTATTGGCTACAGCTGATTCCCTGCCAATCGTTTCCTGGTGGTAGCACAGCCCCAGCCATGACCAGTTCCTGGCCCCAAACAATCTGACGTAGTGTCTATATCATAAGCACCCACACCGACACCCCATAGGCCTGATCTTTGTGTTTTCAGGTCTTACAAGGAAATAATTAAAGTGTGGATGATTGAACCCTGGACTCCAGTGATGCAAGTACTCAGTAACTTTCTTTTCTAAATGAAGAAATGTGTTTTATAGGTCTGACAGATAAATGTGATTAGGGGGTTTTCATTATTAAACTACATCCAGTCTGTGTTATTGCGCCACAAGCAAGTCGTGCTAATGCTAAATGCTATAGGTCCGTTTGACCACCTCTGAAGGTGGCCATAGACAGTTAGATTTGCGGCCAATTTCACCACAGATCGACAGCTGTGCACGCTTACGGTAATTGATCTGACACAAAATTGTTGGAGAGATGGAGTCTACTTTGTGGCTGCCATGTCAACAGCTGATCCTGGGGAATGCTGTGTGCCTGGCTGTCTGTCCCTGCTCCGAGACCCGGGACCTGGAGGTACAGTGTGCACTCTGTGTGACTTCCTGTTACTATGACAACATGGTGGACAGTGCTGTTTCTAGCGTTTGGGCCCTATGCAAGTTCGGGGGTGGAGGGTTGCTATTGGAGAAGAAAAGTAACAAAGGAACGTGTCGTTACATGCTGCTTCTCTTCTCCTTCCTCCTCCAGCACACTGCACAACATTGTGTATTTTTATTTTTCTTCTTTGTCACCTGTACTTTAAAATGATGTGAAATTCACATTCTCTTTAGTCTTTATTCCAAGGACACTGATCATAACTGAAATCTTTTGCCAATATGTGACATAACTGAAAGCTCCGATAACTGCGGCTTACCAGTCATGCACACTTCCTATGGTGACAACGGTCACTCAGCTTTCCGTATCTATAGAGAAGCGTTGTCACCCATAGGAGATAGTGATCCTTCTATAGTTCAGTGGTGGGCAACTAAGGTAATATGGAGGGCCACAAGTGCGGCACTCGGCATCACTAAAGTGCCGCACATAACACCGATCCAGGTGACCGGTTCCTTTTTAAAGCAGTGGTTCTCAACCTGGGAGTCAAATGACCATTTCACAGGGGTCGCCCCATTCACAGAAAGCATCAAAGCTGCTGCTGGCATAGAAGCAGCACTGTTGCCCACAAGCGGGGTGGGAAGTAAAGCTGGCCATACACCTTTAGATCTCCCTGTCAGATATCCTTAAGATCTACCAACTACTATAGCCCCCCATACACGCTTAGATTTTCACCCGATTTTTGGCCGATTGACCGCCATGAAATCAGGTGGAAATCTAAAGCATCCAATCGCGCGATCCTATCAATGGGGACAAGCCCAATGAAAGTAGTGTAGGCAATTGGCAGGTGATTAATCGCCTAAGTGGGAACATGGCCTTACAGAGTGGGAAAATAGGAGGGAGGGGACATCACACTTATCTGATCATGACGGAAGTGGCACTCCAGGAAGTCTCTTTGGGGGTCGCAGATTTAAAAATGTTGAGTACCACTGCTTTAAAGGGAAGGAGGAACTGTGAAGACAGCCATAGACATCTCAATACATGGTCGGCTTGTAGCTGACTCATTACAGCGTGGTGACGTCACTGTGAGGAGTCGGCTACAGAACTGACAGGAATCCTGTGTGCGCCACTAACACAGGTGATTCCTGTCAGATTGTAGCCAATTAATTTGGAGGGGGAGGAGACTCCACATCCACAGTAACTGACCACAACAGGATCGGCCACAAAAAGAACCACCAGGATGGGAACCCCTGTAGTTGCACGCCGGTTGATCACCTGCGACTATAGCCAGGATATGGCACGTCTATGGCCAGCTTAAGGATGAGAAATGCCAAAGGCATAAAACGTTTTTAATGTTCTCGTGTCTTAAGCCCCCTATACACCTTTAGATTCCTCCATACAATTTCCATCAGATCTACCAACTACTATGTAGTGCCGGGTCCTCCCTGATAGAATACATAGTGATTGGAAGGTGTAGAAAGGTCCTCATATTACATGGTTTTGGTAGAAGAACAGTTGATTGTACAGAAATTGCATGGTAATTGTATGGGGTGTATGGGGGGCTTAAGGTGCAAAGGATCAATGGAGAATGGAATGGAGCTCTAGGTAAGTAGGCACAGAAGGATTCAAACCTGTCGGAGTAATTAAAGCCTTTATGAATCATTCCCATTAAACAACAGCCTACAACAATGTTTTTGTGAAACAAAAAGCCAATGAGTTGCCTTAACAAATCAATTTTTCTAGTGAACTGCAGAAGTATGAAGAGGAGTACATTGGAGTAGTCTAGTGGGATGGCAGTGAATGGGTTAATATTGGTTTTGTTATGTTTGGCCAGAACCCAGGTCAGGCTCCCAATTAAGGTTTCAAACTATCTCACCCTAAGAGGCAACCCTGCTACGCCTCATAGTGTCGCTGAAGTTACAAAATATGGGAAACACAAGGTCTCATCACCTACGCACAATTATTCCATAAATCGACTTCTAAATGCTTCTAAAATAAATATTGTCTAGAGAGAGATTAAATTTTTGGCTTTGTTGATCAAATGAAAAATGTAATCTCTCTCTAGACAATATTTATTTTTAAAAAGACTGATAACAGCAATTCTGTAAATGTAATTCTTTTGGTGTATAGCGATGCCATTGTTTATTTTGTATAAATTGTACCAATACTAAGAAGCCGGGTATGGCACCACCTTTGTTGCTGAGGTTTTAAAAATATGGAAGATACAACAAAGGAAAAATACCCAGCCCGGGGTGTTGCTGCGCTCATGAGAAGAGATGGTTGACTTTTTCAACTAGCTGACTTTTTGGGCTGATTGCAAAGCCCCTGATCATGAATTTTGACATTTTTATTTGACTTTGAACTTCATTTATGCAAAAACTATTTGTGTTCAAGCTATTGTATACCCCCAACCCTTCTCTACATCTCCAGCAAGTTTGGTGATGATACCATGTTCAGGGGCTTTGCAATTAACTTGAAATCGTTGAATTGTAAAACAAATGCAACCATCTCTACTCAGGAGACTATGGATATGGTAGATAGGAGGGGGCAAGGGTCCTTGTTTGGTTTTTCTTCATCCATAGGGAGCTGCTATCTTCTTCAGGTCAGGCTCCTGTGGGAACAGACTCTACAGGCAGCCTGTTGGAATGCCAGGACCAGCGAAGCATGTGAGTAAAGTTAGGGGGTAGAGTGAGTAGGACCCCACCCCCATTGTTAGCCCTGGGGTTGAGTGACTTCCCTTCAACCTTCCTATCTTGAATAGCCTTCCCCTGTTAGAACTGTATCTAAAGACCGAACCCTGTCTCTGGGCTCAGAGACAGCAGATGTACGCAAGATACCGTTTGCTGAAACCCAGTAAAGAATTCTCAGTTAAGCAGACCAGTGTGTGTGGACTTTTATAGCAGAGGCCTCTGTATAGGCGTTACAGCCCAAAAGGATGTTGGGTAAGGCTATGTTCCCACATAGGCGATTAATCGCGACGCGCTTTGCTCTTGATCGCACCCATTTAGTTGAATGGACTTGTCCCCATATTAACTAATGGCCATGATCGGGCGTGGCCGCATTTGGACCTGTGATCAGAATCGTGGCTCCTCACATTCTGATTGCGGGCGGCCATGATTTTTCTGCGTCCATTCGTTATCTATGTAGGCAATTTTTTTTTAATGGCAGCCATTTAAAAAAACCCCCCCAAAAATAAACACGTGTCAAGTTTGCCTGGTAAAATCGAGCCCGATCGCATCAGCAATCCCACGTGATCTGTCACTCCTGATTTAAAATAGAGTCTGCCCCATGGTTGATGTGACAACATAGCCTAAGGGGAGGGGGGAGTTAAGGGGGATTTACCCTGTTGGTGTATCTCCAAGTTCACATGGAGATTGCCAGCTGCCAGTCCAGGCGTGCCAGTAGTGCATAACCAGCAGTCCGGTCACAGTGCACCTTCCTAGGCAAGATTCTGGATAGACAGAGACCCACTTACAGCCTTCTCTCTTGTATTGCATATAGGCCATGTTCATGCCCACCTACACCGTGCCAGCGAGACCCTGCCGGGAGGCGCTGTATAGGTGTAGAAATACCCATCTTCCTGTATTGGCAACATTAAAACCATAGGCATCCTGGGGCCCTCCACCCACCTCCAAAGAGAAGTATCTACACAAGGAGATGTGACCCGTGTGCTTTGGCGCACTCAGCATGACACCTGAACTTCAGCAGCCCATCCCCCCTGGTTACCTGGTTGTAATTGGAATATCCCATCTGTCAGTCACAGCACATAGACACGAGGCTTGTAATGGAAAGAACACTTAGGAATTTATTAAAAATAATCTATAACCACTGAAAGATGACAACATGCACATGAAGTACGGGGAGTAACAGCCGAACCTCCCAACAACACACATTGGAATGTCAGACAGATGGGAAATGGTAGACATGATGATACATAAAGGGGAGAAATGTGGTTACCCATAGCAACCAGCTTTCATCAATGTGGCTGAACAACAAAACATGGCTACTGCGCTCACTCTACTGCTGTGCCAACTTGTGCTGCTCTAGACATTTCCCATCTAAGCTTGTGTCTGTAGTGGCCCTCGGGAGAACCGCAGCACTATACTACATGAGGCATCATAACAAGCAGTCATACACCTTACAATCTTTCCATACAATTTCTGTACAATCAAATTTTCTTCTACCAAACCATGTAATATGGGGACCTTTCTAATTCTTCCAATCACTATGTATTCTATCAGCGAGGACCTGACACTACATAGTTGTTGGTAGATCTTAAGGAAATTGTATGGAGTGATCTAAAGGTGTATAGGGGGCTTAAGCATTCTGAATGGATGAAAGATGCTCATTGGTACAGAAGATGGCCGGGCACCCAAGAGAGATCCATTCAAGATTGATCTTACAAACTGGTAAACACACAGAACTCTGGGCAAGCAGCTAGATGCATAGGGAAATGTATACTTTTGTTATTTTTTTAACTGCAAAAAGCTTTTTGAATTTTGTTCAGTTAAAGTTCAGCCCTTGCTTTACTCCAAGTTGGACAATGCTGTGGTGCAGGGATGTCAGGAGGCTAAAGGTGGGCACACATGCTTTAATATTTCCATACTACTGTATATGAATGCTCTATGACATTGAACGGAGGGAGTTTAGCGCAGTGCACAAGCCGCCCATTGACAGCAATGAGGCTATGCAAAGCTGTCTCCACAGCCTATCAGAGCTCCCTATTCAGTGGTTCGAGCCTCCATCACGCTGATGACGTTGCATCCACATGAACGCACGCTGACATCAGTGAATGCCAACGCATAGTGGAGCCCTAGCCTTAGGCTCCACTGGGCAGTATGGGAGCATCACGGGCACGGCTTCTAGACAGGTGGGGTGCGGCCTTGGCACAGTCTGCATTTTCTGACCAACCAAAACACCAGGCCGTACATGGTTTTTAGTCCATTGAAATAAATGGATTTTTAAAAAAAACTAACTTCTAAAAACCATGGCTCACCCACCCCAGTTGAGCCTCAGCCTAACACTCACCCAGCCCTGTAAACATGCGGTACACAATGGCGGTTACTCGTCTTGTCCAATCACTCTCTGCTCTCCCTCCTCCCAGGTGGCGTCTATCCGCTGGAGGAAGGAGAGGAGCGATCAGAGTGAGGAACAGAGCGGAGACACTGGTGGCAGACGTCAGCAGGCGCTGCAGGTATCTGCACGTTCCCCCTCCCTCCTCCTAAGTGCGATCTATCAACAGGAAGGCGGAGATGCATATACATACACGGCGTCGTCCGGTGCGTCTTATTGTCTCCTGCAGTTTGATCTGTAGATAACTGACCAACTAACTTATGCACTTGATTCCTTCACTGATCAATGGATGTGCCTGGGAGTGCCTGTGCCACGTAACGGGTTCGCTCCATCAGTTTAGGTCACAGACTTCCTCTGTTGCAGATTACACCAGAACTTCCTGATTATATAAACCGTTCATACCGCTTACGCAGCTGGGAAAATAAAACCGTAAAATATTTAGGAACCGAAACACCGCGTGCAACACCTATTGGAGCGTCGGATCATGGGTTCTGGAAACAAACAGGTAGCAATGACAATACGAGAACACAAAACGGATTCTAGTGCATATTCCTAGCATTGCAGCATCGGCCCGGATTCTATTTCTAAAAGAAACTAAAAATGGCGGCATGGCGGCGATATCCATGTAGATGCTCAACAACAGCCAGTGGTTTAGCTCCATGCCATTACAGTGCCAAACTAAGATTACAAGCAGTTTTCACATTTTAATAGCTGTTTTTGAAATTCTAATCGCAGGGAGACCTTCCCCCTTTCCTGCTCAACATAAGTCCATAAAAACAAAAAAGACATCTGGAGAGGTATGAGAGTTGGGTTGGAGAGGCGACCATCTTTATTTCATTGGTGTTCGCTGCCGTTCACGCGGAGCGGAGAGTGGGATTAGAACAGCTATTGGTTGTGTTCCAGAGACGTCAGTGTGTGTGGATGTTCGAGGCTTCTGGGGTTCTATACTGTCCAGGGCATCTGGAAGGCGCTAGCAGGGAGGGGAGTGCAGTGCGTGGCTTCAAAGCTCCTCAGATGTTTCTGTGCCTGAGGAGAGAGCAAAGCGCGTTATAAAAAGGAAAGTCAAAAGAAGAAATAAAGGTACCGTGCATCTGCAAATGTATAAAAAAAAAAAAAATTGAGAAAGCACATGTACATAAGTATTCACAGCGTTTGCCATTAAGTTCAGGTGCGTGTTTCCCCTGATCATCTTTGTGATGTTTCTGCAGCTTATTTGGAGTCCCCTGTGGAAAATGGAGTTGATTGAACATGATTTGGAAAAGAATAAACCGGTCTATATAAGGTCCCACAGTCAGAGGAATTGTCTGCAGACCTCCGAGACAGGATTGTCTCAGGGCAAGCTTAGAAAAGGGGAAGGTTACAAAAGATTTACTGCTGCCTTTAGGGGACCTCCATCATCGATAAGTGGAAGAGGTTACAAAACCACCAGGACTCTTCATAGAGCTGGCCGGCCATCTAGACTCAGCCATCGAAGGAGAAGGGCCTTAAGCAGGGTACAGACGTGGGGATATGGCTGTTTCGAGCACCGTGCATGCTCACGGCCATCTATGTGACCCATATAATCTGCCCCTAAAGCTGTTTGAGTGGGACAAATCAATCCCGCTCGAAAACAGCCTTATCGGACATGACCATTAATACGGCGATGTCCGATGCTTTGCCTGGGTCTCCAGGCAAAGCTCGGCTGAGGAGGAGGAGCTGGGGAGAGGCAGTTCTGCTCTCCCCGGAGCCTCCGATATCTGACAGCAGCGTGATGACGTCATCACGCTGCTGCAGGGTACATCGGACGGCTCGAATATCAAGCTGTCTGTACCCTGCTTTAGTCAGGGAGGGGACCAAGAATCTTCCAGAAGGACAACCATCTCTGCAGCAAAGTGGCCAAATGGAAGTCACTCCTTAGTTAAAAGGAACATGGCAGCTCACCTGGAATTTGCAAAAAAAAGCACCTGAAGGACCCGGACCATGAGCAACAAAATTCTCTGATCTGATGAGACAAAGATTGAACTCGTTGGTGTAAATGCCAGGCATCACATTTGGAGGAACCCAGGCACCGCTTATCACCAGGCCAATACCATCCCTACAGTGAACCATGGTGGTGGCAGCATCATGTTGTGGGAATTTTTTTCCACCAGCAGGAACTGGGAGACTAATCAGGATAAAGGTAAAGATGACTGCTGCTATGCACAGAGACATGCTGGAGGAAAACCTGCTCCAGAACGCTCTAAGACTCAGACTAGGGCGACGGTTCATCTTTCAGCTGGACAATGACCCTAAGCACACAGACAGATATCAAGAGTGGTTTCAGGACAACTCTGTGAATGCCAGTGAGTGGCTCAGCCAACGCTTCCCATCCAACCTGATGGAGCTTAAGAGGTGCTGCAAAGTGGAATGGGCCACACTGGCGAAGGATAGGTGTGCCAGGCTTGTGGCATCAAATACAAAAAGACTTGACGCTGTAATTGCTGCCAAAGGTGCATCGGCTGTGAATACTTATGTACGTGTGATTTCTCAGTTTTCCTTTTTTTTTATACATTTGGCAAAGCCTCACGTAAACATTTTTCATTGAGTGTTGTGTGTAGAATTCTGAAGAAAAAAAATAGTGAATCTATTTTGGAATAAGTGGGAAAATAACAGAAATATGTGGAAGAAGTGATGTGCTGTATGTACGGCAGTGATTTCTGAATAATCACAAGCTCACAAAACCATTACTACCAGGACGGCTTTCCTACAGATTCGGTTTTAGCTGCATCAGCAATCTGCCAGGGATGACATCTTGGGATCCTGCAACTATACTTGCATGTCGGCTCATGCAGCAATTTCCGCAGCAACATGAAATTATCCGCAATACTGAGCAGCCACAGGATAGGAACGCTTTCATATTGATCCAAATAGAAGGAAATAGCTGCATTTTTCCTCATAATCAGAGGAAAATGGATATCGGGATATACGGAGAGCAAGTACAACCAGTACGAGAATATAATACACATCTATAGCCAAAGGGTAGCAAACGGTGCGTGACAATACGTACAAGATACAGAGCCAGCTGCTGTCTTCCTTCTACGCTCATCTCTTCTCCTAAATAAACAAAATACAATCATTCAGTGGTAGAATCGTGGGAAATACTGCACACTGTATATTATCCATCATCCAGGAAGAGTCGTGAACTTCTACATGACATTGTCATCATTTTCTCCAACTCCATCAGAGATGTGTCATTAGACAGATCATTACAGAGAGTTTGGAGTTCAAGTGATACCATTTACTGGCTAAGCCCCCCATACACCTTAAGATCGATCCATACAATTTCCATTAGATCTACCAAAAACTGTGTAGCGCCGGGTCCTCCCTGATAGAATACATAGTGATTGGAAGGGTTGAAAATGTCTTCATATTACATGATTTTGGTAGAACAAAATTTGATTGTACAGAAATTGTATGGAAAGATTGTAAGGTGTATGGGGGCCTTAACTGAAGTCATCGGATCCCTCATCCCGAAAGCTTGCTTCTCTAATGACTTCAGTTAGCCAATAAATGTATCACCCAAACTCTCTGTATTCATCGATGGCTTAAGCTGGCCATACACCTTGAGATCCTTTAGATCTACCAAAAACTATGTAGTGCCGATTGAACACAGATAGACTTGATGGTTTAGAAAGTCCCTCATATTACATGGTTTTGGAGATCTAAAGGAAATCTGACAGAGATTAGATTAGATTCACCAGAGAAAACATGAGCCGGGTCTTCGAATCTAGTTATGCCTGAATGTCTAGTAAATAAATCTACCTGCCATTTGTAGGAGCTTCTTAAGGTGCCCATACATGGTCCGATCCCCACCTGATTGCAGCGTGATGACGTCACAACACTGGTCCTGATGCAAAGTGATGCAATCAGCCAGGAATTAACCAACATGTCGGATCACCATGCAGTCCAGCTTGTGATACAATCTTGGTCAATCTTTCCAGGTTGGTGCATTCAATTTGCAGCTGCCGGAAACGCTGTCAATTGGCCACAAAATCGTGAGGGGATTGGACTGCGTATGGCTACTGTATAACCCCCCCTTTAATTCTAAACAGAAAAGCTTTCACCTATAACTTCTAGTAAAAACATAGACCACTGGTCGTCAACCTCTTTAGAAAGGGAAGGGGGGCATCTTGAGCATGGTGCCACACCGGAGATTTTCTCTGCTCTCTTCCCTTCCACCATCCAACCTCCCTTTCCCAGCCTATACACTGCAAGGTAGAGAGAGCAGCCGAGAACTCCTTTGTGGCTACTTGCTCTCATCCTTCCCTCACGCACCAACACATCCCCCTTCACCCTGGAGAAGGACCTAGAATGTGGCTCTTTGTTCCCATCCCTCCAGCCTCCACCCCAAATACTGGAAGGTAAGAGCACAGTTGTGATCTTGGCTGCTCTCTTGTCCTTACAGCATGTATGCACTGGTGGGAAGGACGCTTGCAATTGGAGCCACAGAAAGGTGCAGCTCAGAGACCCAAAAGAACAATATGATAACACCACACTAGAATATACAGATACACTGTATATAGGCATGGGCGTCTTCAAGACTTCTGCCCACGATAGAGCCAG
Organism: Ptychadena robeensis; assembly: GCA_036250615.1. Taxonomy (NCBI): domain Eukaryota; kingdom Metazoa; phylum Chordata; class Amphibia; order Anura; family Ptychadenidae; genus Ptychadena; species Ptychadena robeensis. The sequence goes on along the minus strand of CM070040.1, from coordinate 23,468,502 downwards.
TAGTTAAGACTTACCTACAGACCATGGAAATTGTCCTGAGTTCTCTGCCTTATATGACTGAAGGACAGACATGCACCAGTCCTCTTCCACTCCGTACTGGCTGAATACAGAGGCTGTGTGAGGAAAACAAATTGGTTAATTTGATATTTGTAATGATAAAAGCTTTCTACCCACTGAAGAATCCCTTTACTTATGTGATTGGTTGGCCGTTATGCGTGTGGCACTGCCAAGGAAGTAAATGATTTGGGGTTGGGTGGATGCCATCTTTTGAAGAATAAGGTAAAAGGAGTATTTTCCATCTTGAGAGAAATCATTAAATTGGTGAAGGTTTTGCTTACAATATACACGAGCACAGGGATATTCCTCCATGTTTTTTTTATAGCACATTTTAGGGGTCCACATTTTTGGACGTTCAGGGACTAGAGGAGAGAAGAAATTCTAGATTTTCTGCTCAACTTTGGCCCCCGAACACATTTCCGACATCATTGTTGACCTTTTTAAAAAAGCACACCATGGGCAAACCGCCCAGGAGGTTAAACAAAACAAGAATTGGTACCAGTGAAGTCCTGGTAGAGTGTTACATTCCTAATATGTACACAACCTGCTACATAGAATGATACCCGACCTTCTTGTTCTGGGGTGGCAGCTCCAACCCACATCTTCACTGCCCTCCGTCCCTCTTCTGTCATCACATTGGGATAACTGGAGATATAGAGATGTATAAAAAGGTAAAAAGAAGAGTGTAATACAGCAACCAATACAAAGTATTACATTCCCTCAAATGTGTCATTTTTTTTAAGACTTAAAGTTGAGTTAAAGTTGTGCAGTGACACATTGCATATCATTTGACTTTGCCTATAAACCACATGGTTATTTGTAGCACGGCTTTCCCCATATTGAGATTTCATATGCTCAGAACTAGCCTACAGCAATAAAAAAAAAAAGTTTATTTCCCATGTGCAAATGAAATGCAGATTCTTATGGCTGGTAAAGCTCTAGGCTCCACTATCCAATAAAGCCCCCTTCGTTTTTAATGGAGTGCACCAGCCGCCCATTAATGGCATTGGGGACGCCACAGCCCGTCTGATCCCAGGATCCACTGGTCCAAATCTCTGACATGTAATGTCGATGCAGCCATCTGCGTCTACAGCAGTGGTGGGCAACTGAGTTGATATGGAGGGCCACAAGTGCGGCCCTCGGCATCACTAAAGGGCCGCACATAACATTTTTTAATGTGGAAATGACAGCAGGCATAGCTAGAAGACATTATTTTCAGTTTTAAATAACAAAATGTATTTTAAATGATACTTCAAGCAATGGGTAACCATGTAGTATGGTGATGCACATTTAATTCAGAGGTTATGTGATGTCATATGGGTTCCTATGCATGAACAGTAAGGTTTTGGAGGCCACAAGTGGAGGACTAAGGGGGGGCCACGCAGAACGCCCAAAGGGCCGCATGCGGCCCCCGGGCCACAGGTTGGGCACCTAGGGTCTACAGGAACGCAACAGAAGATTGATGGAACCCAGCGGATCCAATAGCAGAAGTGAAGCCTAGGGCTTAGGCTGCTAGATTTTGCTTGCTCCAGTGCATGCTTACTTGGGGGTCATCAATTAGGATAAGCAGGACAGCCCTGGAGGCTGCCACTTACAAAATAAATCATCCCCAATTTTCTCAAAAGGTTCTCCGACATTTCTTTTCCCTGCATGATATTCCTTACCGGCTTTGTAGCAAGATGAGCAAGAGGTTATTCCCCCGATTCGATGAAATGTCATCTGGGGTTCTGTAATATACAGTAAACCAATGAGGTGTCCATGTTTTATTACATTGCATTTACACCAACAACTGTCCTATACTTACGTGGTTGTGATAACTTCATCATTTGTTCTCCTGATTAGCAGGACAGGACCCGGATACCTTGGAGAGAGAAGGCACGGAGCCATGAGTGCACAACACAGCATACCATCAATCAAAAAGACAATTCAGAGCTCCTTTGCTGTACTCCCACACTGCTTTTGAAAAAAGTGTCTAGTGTTATTGGCATCCAGAGTTATGGTCGGTCAGATGATGTGCCACCCTTAGTTCATAGCTAAATGTTAACGCCCAGATTGAGGGTACTGGGTGACCAACTAGGTAAGGTTTAGAGGCACGTAAGAAAATCATAAGATAGATGGTAGTTAGAATAGGTCTTTAATGTAAATAGGGACCTGCGTCACATGTCAATGTTAAAGTCCAATAATGTACATAAAATCATACAGTTATAAAGTAACAACACAAGTTATGTATACAGCGATTTGCACATACAGAATTATTCGTGGTCGAACAGTTATTGTGATCCCGCTTAAAACTCTGACGCGTTTCGTCCCACTAAAGGGAGAGCGGGTCACTGAGAACTAAACAAAACATCAATTACTTACATTGTAAAGCATTACTGAGTAAATATTCCCCATCACAGTATTATCAAAATATAATGTGACCAGTCTATACAAATACAGTGTGGGAACATGTGAGTAACCATTATTGGCCAGTGATTAAACATAAATATACAATTTGGGAAGTTAAATGCAGGGGAACTTAAGCGATTTAGCCAAACACCATTTTTGTCGATGTAAATTCACCCAAATAACCAACTTTTCTCACCTCACCATGTTTATCCTAATGTAACACACTTGTAACGAATTGATTTGATAGAAAAAGCTATGACCAATAGACTCACCAGTTGGTAGGACTCTTCGCACGATAAAGTATAAGTACACACAGAAGGAATTTTAGAAGCGTAGACCATTTAGGTGGACTAGCAGAATGTATTTATCTAGGAGTAGTTGAACTATGTTATCTAGTATATGTTTTCCTTGATCTTCATTGTGCATTATTATATTTTGATAATACTGTGATGGGGAATATTTACTCAGTAATGCTTTACAATGTAAGTAATTGATGTTTTGTTTAGTTCTCAGTGACCCGCTCTCCCTGAGGAGCCCCCTTTAGTGGGACGAAACGCGTCGGAGTTTTAGGCGGTATCACAATAACTGTTCGACCAGGAATAATTCTGTATGTGCTGTATACATGACTGGTGTTGTTACTTTATAACTGTATGATTTTGTGTACATTATTGGATTTTAACATTGACATGTGACGCAGGTCCCTATTTATATTAAAGACCTATTTTAACTACCATCTATCTTATGATTTTCCTACGTGCCTCTAAACCTCACCTAGTTGGTCACCCAGTACCCTCAATCTGGGAGCTAGGGCGTTAACATTTTCTACATTGTCTACCTACCAGAAGTAACTGGAACTTTAGAGTATGGGGGGTGGGCAAACGTTTTTATGGGCCAGTTTGACAGAGGGGGCAGACAAAGAAACTGCAAGGGATGCCCGTTCCTAAGTCTTACCAGTCTGGGTGGGAAATTTCAACAGATTACTTTATTACATTTTACAGTATATATTAAAGTACTGCCAGGGAGGTTAAACAAAGAATCAAAAAAAAAAAAAGAAAAAGAGGCTTTGGATATCAAGCTTAAACATTCTATTGCAGATATAGTATTATGATGACCTTTAGAAGAAGACCATAACAATCATCCTCTAGGCCAGTGATTCTCAACCTCTTTTGGAATTGCGAGCCCGAAAGTTACATACATCAAAGTGTCACTTCCTGTATTTGGAATGGGGGGAAGTGCCAGTGCTGAGTGTCACTTTTGCGTTCCAAATACCGGAAGTGACACTCTGCAAGGTCACTGCCAGGTAAGTGTAATGTCCCCTCCCTCCTATTGTCCCACTCTTGTGCAAATGATGTGTTTGGTGGGAAGTTAGGAGGGGAGAGTAACAATAGGTTAGGATAGGGGGGTTGGCTCTCTTACTCTTAACTTCCACGACCCCTGTGACCCCCCTGAGGGGGTCCCAAACCACAGGTTGAGAACCACTGTTCTAGGCATGATCTCCACTTCTTTTAGGGATAAAGCAGAGGAGAGCCCGAATGTCATGACACCAAGGTGACAAAGGGGCGGATAAAAAAATTTGAACAGCATGGCTATGGCCCGCAGGCCCACGTCCATAGAGGATGTTACCATTTCTTAAATAGCACATTTATGATCATCCCAGCACATGACAAGGAGGAGACAGCCCTATGTTATCTCTAAGAATAGGACTTGTATAGGTGTCTTTAGTGCTCTCCATATAACAGCACTGGTCTCTTATACCAACATTTAATACTTCTGGGTGTAAATAGTCATATGACAGAGCCGGCACTTGATGACTGGCCCAGTGTTGCCAAATGTAAAAAAGAGAAAGCGCTTAGAATACATGAGACTAAAGCTAGGAACACACGGCTCAATGTAAGTGTACAATCCATGTGAATATTTACATCGACTGTGCCAAAATCGTGGGACGTATACATAGTACAATCGACGATAATTGTTTGAGGACGGCCATTACATCTATTGAAAAGTGATCGGACAAGTTGGAAAATTATTGTTGAATTGTACCATGATCGAACTACTTTCGTGGAATGTTTATTTTCATCGTACAATTGTATTCGAGGAAGTGACAGTTTACTGTTTTTAGGGCATCAACGGCATTGACGACTTTAGTTGCCTAGATGTTTTCTACATCGATATTGTACTTTGATTGTGTGACACTATAGCGCACACGGTACAATCGATAAAATACCATTGAGGTTCTTCATCTAATCTTACATCGATTGTATGCTTAAATCGAGCCATGTGTTCCTAGCTTAAAGCAGCAATCACACATACGCTTTCCGGGCGCTTGCCAAGGGGCCTCCATGTTAGGGGGCCTCCTAAGGGCAAAAGCCCGAAAAGAAACTGGCAATGTGCATTTGCCAGACGGCAGCGCTTTTCAGGTGACTCCTGTGTGAATGCTGCCTTAGGGTTACGCTGGATAGATTGTTCTCATTCCCTGACAATGTTGTGGGAGTGTGCAAATATCATATCATTGGTGCAAGAGTATAGTTCAGCTTTAACATGGCCAAATCTTACGCTCCATTTATGGAGCTTATACACCCCCTTTCCAAAGAAGGTTCAACATATATTCACGCTCACACGACACGGAGGAAGTAGTACTTCTGGAACATACGGTTTCACTTTACTATGGTGGCCATCTTCTTGATTACTTGATCATGAATACTAGGTTGATCTGCGATGCCATACAATTGGGCATAATGCCATACACCCGATTTAACAAACACTCTGAGAATTAGTACCTGCATAGCTGCTCTGCATTGTTCAAGTTTAGATATTTCCGGACGGTTCTGGTTACCAGTCCTCCTATATAAAGAAATCTGATATTAATACTAGACTGAGATGGTTTAACAACTGCAATGGGGAAAAAAAAGAGGAGGAAATAAAAGAGAAACAGACCAAATAGATACACAAAAGGGTTTAATGACTCACGCCAGCTTTCCGGCATCACTTTCAGGGCTAGAGGAACCAGGTCATCGAAGGAGGCATCGAGGACAAGAGCGCTGATGTCTGGATAGGACATACATGCCCATGTGGCTGTGGAGAAAAGAGGACATATATCGTCAGAATTTTATTCAAGCATAATTCTAGGCAATAAAATAAACAACTTAGCAAAAAGTTAAATAGTTTTATGCTACTAACTACTAAAGTGCTCTGAAGTACTTATTTTCCACCACTAGATGTCCCCACTCCTCTGGGCACACTCCTGCCCGGCATTAAGCCGAATATTCTGAGCCCAGACTGTAATAGACTATCACACTGGGTGCTACCGCTCATCACTGTAATAGAGCCCAAATATCTCACCTCTATCTAACCTTAATGTATTTTTAAGAGGACTAAACTTTCGCCCCATCAGCCAAATGCACATCCAGAAACCGCTGGTGTACAGTGCAAATATAGCCTTATAAGTAAGGCTATATAGCCTTATAAATAAGGCTATATTTGCACTGTACACCAGCAGTTTCTGGATGTGCATTTGGCTGATGGGGCGAAAAGGAATAATTTGCATGGCTCTGCCCACTGTCCCAAAACGAGGGCTTCCACCTAAAGTTTGGGGATTGGTGCTGGATTGGGCCTTGTAAATACCTTCTGTTTTAAGAAGGCTTGATTGTACATTCCTGGTCAGATATTTGAACCTTTGCCTTGCTCTGTGGTCCCTATCACTGTTGACTCCTATGCTACTGAAGAGGACTGGAAGCTGCTTTGATGTTAAAGATTCATTAGCAGCACCAGACAGATCAGCAGCAGCATGGGCTGAAGGACAAGTGTATTTCTCACATTTGGAGACGAACTTTCCCATTAAAATACAGAAAAATCACACACGTGGGATTATAGTGCGAATGCCCGCAGTGGTAGTGCATTTGCTATGCGTCTGACCAAGCTCTGAGCTTCACCGGGGGAGCCATCAGAGGGAAGATCTGTCTGCAGGTGTTACTTCTTTGTTTGTGAATCTTCCCTCTGCCGCTTAAATGTGAGCTGGGCTGAAGCTGTCTGGCTCACATACACAAAGCTGTAGCAGAGGGCTTGTCTGCCCTTGGGTGGATCTTTTCTCTGCAGGTGTGTATGACAGCTTAAGCCCTGCTAACATTTACTGCAGAGGAAAGATCTGCCTGCAAAATCATCACCCCCCCCCCCCCCCCCCCGTTCGGTACAGCTGTGTGTATGTGAGCCAGGCAGCTCACGTACACAGGCAGAGGAAAGATCCGCTCACTGACAGATCAAGCTGCCTGGCTCACATACACACAGCAGTAGCAGAAGAAAGATCTACCTTTGCCATTGCTACTGATTTGAGCCAGGTAGCTTTGGGCCTAGCTGTCATACACGCTGAGGTGCTGACCAACGAGCGGGACCAGGAGGCAGGAAAGCTGTGAGTGGCAGCCTCTGACAGCTATCCTGGCTCCTTTAAAGGTACCCATAGACACCTCAATTTGCCATTGATCAATTCCCCGTGCTCCTGGAATCGGCGATTGATTGAACCTCAATTGCCAATGGGATGGAGCCTTTACTCCTACTCTGCCAGTCTGGGAACTATTTCCAGGTATTTTTCTGGGATCAGATGCTTCTATGTAATGAGTGCATCTTATACAGCGGAGAGCCTTACAGTCCGAAATATAAGGTAATCATTTTTTTTTAGGAAGTGACACACAATGTTTATTTACAATCTCGCCTGCCCTCGCACCTGTGAAGCCACCGATAGACCAGGCATACACGATTATGTCTTCCATTTGAAAGCCAAGGCGATACAAGGCATACTGAATCACAACATCCATTGCATTTGCTTCATTCTGAGGAAAAGGAACACCCTGCGGAAGAAAGCATGCCTCAGGTAAATGCATTTAGTTAACATAAAATCACTTTTATGTTATGTTTTAGTCACCAGGTGACTAAAAGACTGGGTAATTTTCCTAAATAACAAGCTGGTGGGAGCATGTGGTCTGGGGGGTATCGCTATTTTTGGTTGCTGGGACTCCAGCAATGCGCTTGTGTGCCAACAACCGTGATGCTAGAGTTGCTTTTTATGTAAGTATTCCGGATTTTTGTCTTTTGTTTGGTATCTCTTTGTTGATTGTGGTCGCTCTCTGGTGCCTCTGGGTTACCGGGGTTGTTCAGGCTGGCGCTGTTCCTTCCTTGGTACAGGTAATATGTTTTAGGGAGTGTAGATTTCCCAGGGGAAAAAAAGGCTTAGTCAAGGCGGCTGTTATTTAAAGAACCTCTGGATTTAAAAGAACAGGTGGGGTTTTACATCAACGCGTTTCATGTCTCGCGCACCACTTCTTCAGGATAAAAAATATTGTGAAGTCTCCTTCCATTTTGAGAAACAGAAGAAGCCAGAGACTGCTCTTTGTGCGTGTGTATGTTCAGTGGTTGTATTTAAAATAGATTTTAAATACAAACAGGCGAACATACATGCACAATACTATTTATCCTCAAGAAGTGGCGAGAGAGCCACAAATGCATTGACGTAAACCCCCACCTGTTCATAATAAAATCTAGAAGTTTTTGAAATAACAGGCGCCTCGCCTAAGCCTTTGTTCCCCTGGCAAAACCACAGGCCCTGAAAAAGTATGCATCGTCTTCCTTGGAAAAACCTTGGAATGTATTGATGCAAACTGCCATCTATATGTGCAGTCTCCAATATGACCGCCAATAACAAGTTAAAGATGAGGAGGGTCTAAAAGATACAGCCCTGTATTGATTTATTATCAGCTTAAATCGGGGAGCAGCTACACAAAGAGCCAATCAGTTGTGTTATATAGCTCATGTAATAACATCCCAAAGTTTTCAGTCTGCTGCTTCCTGTCCTGTAGCAAACAAACTGTACCTGGCACAGCAGCTGACTAAAACCAATTATTCTGTCCTGTCAGGTGGTAAATTACATGATTGCCTGAACAAAAAATAATGTATAACAGCTCCCCAAAGTGTTTATTTCCTCTCTATGATTGATTTTCAGCTTTAAGAACACTGTGTGCCGAGCTCCCTCAGTTTATCATATTGCAAGGAACGGCTTTGGGCTTTTTGGCAGTTTTGCAAGATCCCAGCTGCTGCAAACTGAACTGGGGAAACAGTTTGTAATATCAAAGTGCAACATGAACTTGGTAGAGATACAATATGTGCTTTAACTTAATAAAAGACTTCCGGTTAAAGAAGACCCAACTGTCAACGACCTCATAATGCTGATGGCAAGGGCTTGTGTGCACTGCTGTGTCAGAAGTGGGGAAAAAGACACAGAGAGGACACTTCTCATTCTGATGCGTATTCTGAGCGGTGCGCCCGCAATGCTGTTTTAAAGCTTCTGCGTCATCAAAGCAGCACCACGTGCCAGAGACACCTTCATTGAAGATTAATAGAGGTGTCTCCAAGATGCTGAAAAACAGCACCCAAAGCCATTCGGGTGCAAATTTTCGTCGTTTTTCCCTGCATATGCCTTGATCCCCTGCGCAGGACGTACAATTAGCAGTGGACACATGACCTCAAGGTAGTCTAACATAGGTAACTCCAAACTAAACTAAAAACTACAAGGCCATAGTCCTGTCAGCAAAAAAAATAGGCCAACAGGTTTCGAAAAGCTGTTTGTCGGTTACAAAAGAAATATCTAAGGAGCTTTGCCTTTAGGAATAGACATTGAAAACTTACTGTACTGCCAGCAAATCCAGGATGATTCCAACCGAGGACGGAATAACCAGCTAAAAGAAACAATCATGCCATCAGAGCCCACAGACATACATTTGCATATATTTTAAACAATTAAAAGACTCACAACCGTGTATTCATGTTACCAAAAATGAAGATCCATTCTTAGCTTTCAAATAGAAATGTCTATTATTGTAGAGGTGGTTGGTGTCTCTCAATACCAACTCTGATTACCACTCCCAATCACAATGCACTTGAAGTAGTTTGCCATCACCAGACCAGTGTGTCACATACGATATAGACCTAATTAACAAAAAGCCCTTCACGTTACTTAAAGCAGACCTACCACGCAGCATAGCTGATGATAATTAGGGCAATCACTGCCCCAAAATAACAAAAAATTTCCAAGATCGCCACTCCAACTGTGTGACAGTGTCATACAGTTGAAAGGGCACATGGGACATCTATCCTAAGTGTCCCTGGGCTGTATTATAGTATTCCTGAGGGATTGTGACGACCACAGTCACAGGACTTTCTGGCAGGGACCTGTCAGCAGCTCCTCTCAATGCAACAACAAATCCCATATGCAGCCCCATTCCACCGCCCTCCGGGGGTGGCTTTGGCAGATGCAATCAGCATAAGACCACTCCGGTGCTCTAGTACTGGGCAACCAAATGGGCGGAATTGGCTTTGGTTTGCCAGTACTTAAGGTACTGCTGCACAAAAAAGCTATATGTGTAGGTAATGTATGTGGTTTTTTTCAGTTTACATCCGCTTTAAGGGGAAGGGAAGCTGATGACATAAAATTTAATTAACCAGCACAATCTGTCCCCACAGCTTTAAACAGTCTACCCATATGAAAAGAGGATTTGTCCTGACTGATATATACATATCTAACCTTCCAGTGGAGTTGAGACGCAGCCAATCTCATAGAAGCCAGCATTTCCCTCACAGCAGATAACCTGTCCGATAGGAGACAGAAAGGGATTATTTGACATAGAGAAAACCAAGTCACAATGAAACAGAAATACATTGGGATATGATTAGGGGACATCTTATACAATCCTTTCATATCCCATAAAAGATCAGTACCGACCCCCGAAACAGTCACCCCAATTTATGTCAGCCGTCAGAAATACCAGAAGACAGTTGATTGGGAATTTTTTAACCACGTAAAAAAAGGTTGTAAAGCTTGAAAACATTAATTAGGCGCATAAACAGCTTTACTTTATCATGTATACACTTCCAGATTATCTTTTTAGAATATCATAATAAATTGTTCCAGCTTGTATTGTGTCTACAGTTTATGTCCATTGAATAAACACTGGGGAACAGTTAAATAATGATAAAAGGTTGCAGTTAGGGGTGTAACATTTGGAAGGGAAGTATTTTCAGTGTCAATTATTAACCTCAAAAAACACATTGGACTTCTATGGAGTTTGGAGATCTGGAGGTCAGGAAGGTATATACACTATATATGTGCAAGGGTAGAAAAATCACTTCTCCCACAATTATTCCTCACATCATACAAATACGATATGTGCCGTGCTTATGAGAATTTGTTCATGATTAGATTTTGTAAAAAAAAAATATATATGTTTGGCCCTGACATTCAGAGGGACAGACAACTGCCCTCCCCCATTTGGAATGTTTGAGGACCCCTTTCCTTGATCATGTAACAAGAGTGGATCATCATTGTTTGTATGCACAAGCAATTATTACACATGACCCATGGCAAAGGGAGCTTAAGTAAAAATTATTATACTGGATTCACCCAGGTCAGTAGTATAGATAGTTTAAATATCCCAACAGGAGTTACAGTATTTTTCAGACTAGAAGACACACAGAAGAGAAATGGGGGGGGGGGGGGGTTTCCTGCGTCTTATGGTCCAAATACACACCCACCCACAGCCTGCGTCTTGGCTCCTCGCCAGCTCTCCCGGCACGAAGACTAGTCAGGAGGTGGAGGCACTGTCAGATGGTAGATCCACATACGCCTGGATCTTCCATCTGAACTGTATTGCTTATATCAGCAGAGTCCCACTGATATAAGCAATAAAGAGCAGAGATAGATAAAAGAGCATGTGATCTCTTCCGTCTATCTCTCCCTGTGTGTGGGAGCTGCACTCACACTGTAGCTTTCTCACACACAGACATCGAGGGAGATGGGGAGAAATCTGCAACCATTCCCTCCTGCAGCCCCCTCTTCCTAAAGTTCTGCTAGTGACATCTAGTGGCTGAAATTTGGTATTGATCCAATTGATTAACCTCCCTAGCTCACTGCCCGTATCGCGCCGTTGCAATCGAGGCAGTGTACACAGTACACTGCCTATCATTTCCTGCCTCGCGCCGCTGCTCTTCACACAGCTGGTGTCATTGACACCAGCTGCGTGAGAGGGAAAGCCGGTCCTCCTCCATGGAGGTCTATGGCGCCGCCCCCCCACCCCCTTTCGCGTCACCACGTCCGCGTTAAGACAATCGCTGCAGCTTTCCAGGGAGGCATCGGGTCTCCTCCATGCCGGCTTCTCCTGCGGTTGAGACGACCCTGAACAGCGAACGAACAGGGTTCGTCTCAACCGCTAGGGAGGTTAAAACACTTCAAATATTTTTTTCTGGTCTTCCTGCACTAAAAACTGGTTGCGTCTTATAGTATGAAAAATTTGGTACTTACACCCTGAGAATAATATAAAATACAACGTTATGACATAACAGTACACTCAATCACAACAATCATAGATACATGATTTATACATTACAGCCATACATACAAATAGGTCATTATAGGTCATGCTTATAATGAAAAAGGGATCCAATTTATTTTAAAAACCTGGCCCTGTATGTTGTTCTTACCAGCTTTGACCCGTTGCTGCCCTCAGAGCTCCTGCGGTCTACAAATATGGTGTCTATTTCATTGCCGTCATATGCCAGCAGTTTGGCTCTCTTTCCGTGATACTGTGATTAGAGACAAAGAAGAATAGTGACCTAGCTGGACTGGAGCTAGAGCTGTGGTCATATAATCAGATCATGGTGTAAATGACACCAAGAGAACAGATAGGGATCACAAGTTACAATCTCACCTCTTCAACCAGACGAGTCTGACCCTGCAGTAACATAGGCATAAGAGCCTTCTGTAGGAGGTACACAGAGCCGGGGTACAGCATTCTTCTCCCGAATGAGTGAGCTACAATATAACTACAAAACAAGAAGCAGCATTCAGTCTAGTATAGAACATTTAACATTATACATTATCAATTATGAAAAAAAGAAACCAAAAAACATACAATCCCTGCCATATTACTACACCTATCCAAAGATATATCAGCCCTGTAGGTTTATAAGTGCAGGAGGAAAAAACCAAAACAATACCTGGTTATCTGACATGGAAGCTTCTGCACTCGCTGCAACAAGTTGTCACTGGCTCCTCGCGTTCGGGGGTCTGGTTTCAGCAATGACACCCCACATGAGGACTTCTCAGCCTTCTCACCTTTATTGCTGAATCAAAGAAGATTGATAAGATCATTAATGCAAGTTGGGAAATAAATAATTCCTGCCACACACCTTATTGGTAGTTGCTTAACTAAACCCTTACTCTCAGCCTCCCTCCCTCCTCTATTGTGTGGCCCTGAGCAGAAGAGCCACTTATTCCAATGGCTGAAGCTGCACTATTCTGCACCAACTAACCAACCATGAAGTGACAGAGTTAGGCTAAGGCTCTACACGGGAGGACAGAAAAACACATGCAGAAAGCATGTGTTTTTCTATCTGGTTTCTCCGCTGGTTTTCATCACGTTTTTCTTTTTTGTAGCCAATTGACTGTCTATTGAATGTCAATAGGCTTAAACCCATGGCAAAACCACAGCGGCACAGTGTGGACACAAAAATAAGCACTTAACTGCATATTTTTTTCCTTGTCCGAACTGCCCCGCGGCAATCCGCGGCAGTTGAGTCCCGCTCACTGGGGGTAATAGGAGCGGTTCAGCCGCAGCTAAAATACCGCGCTGCATCTGCTCCCAAAAAGCCTCAGTGGAGCCTTACCCGTATAGTGTACAGTGCTTAGGGCAGCCAGAACTTTTTACTGCAAAGGCAGGATCACATAGTAACGGACCTGCAGAGAAGGATGCAAGTAGGTATTTAGGTATCCGATTGCAAATCAGAAAGAGAATTTTTAAGGAATGATTTCACTATTAGGTAATAGGAAAATAGACTGTGCTGTAGTCCATATCAGTATTATTTATTTATTTATTTATTTTACACACAAAGATTTCCCTGCAAGGGGTTAAGGTGGGTACATATGGTCTGATTTTGAGGAAAAGGGTTATGTTTTTATTTACCAAATGTGATGGAAATGGAACAGAAATAGATTGAACAGTGGTCGGACATGTTGGTAAATTTCAGTCGATTGTTTAAATATATGATTCAATCGATTGGTATCCAATGGTACTATGTAGCATGTGCACAGAGGACACAAAGGAAAGGAATCAATCTTTTTTGAATCAATTATACTGTATGGTAAAATTATCAAAATGTAATATGATCGACTTATACAGATCGTATTTGAAGTAGCTCAAACAGAAAAGTCGAACAGTGTAATTTAATGCTCCATTTACACGGTCATTCAGAGAGCATGTCATGAACGACCAATTAGCGCAACAGCCTGGTGGACACGACATTAAGCGTCGGCCAGTTGGTTTGCGTTATCAAAATAGCCTGTGAGCGTCTGCACAAGTTTGCAGAAACTCAAAACAGGTCATTTCCCGGGCCGCAACGGGAGCCCCTGGTCATCACCCTGGCTGCTGCGGACTGACAGCAGCCTGGGAAACAACAGTGTAAATTTAGCCTAACTGTAATTAAGTCCCTAATCAATATGGCGTTTAACCTCCTGGGTGTTTGGCCCGAGTTAACTAGAGAGGTACTCAGCTGTCTGGCTCCGCCGCGCTTGCCCGCGGCACGGTTATAAAAAAAACTCTGAGCTGCTCTTTAAATGACTAGGTCACAATGCTCTACCAACTGTAAAACTACCCCTTCAATTAATAAAGACAAGCAAAATAAAATAAATATTATTATATAATTTAATTATTCAGTCATATATAGTGTTAATGTAGACTTAAGAAGAGAAAAAAGTAAAAAAAGTCCCTTCAGTAAATATGATTATTCGTTTAAATAGCATTATTACATGCCATGTTCACTGTCATGGTTGTTAATAAAGCTTGTCATAATAAAAAAAATAAATAAAAAAAAGCAGATGAGCTCGCCGATCTGCCCCCCTGGGCCTTCAGCCAGTAGATCGTGATAGACTGTATGGGCACCCCTGTTGTGGAACCTCTTTAACATACAGCGCTGCATAACATGTTGGATATAATAATAGAACCTTGACAAAGAGAACAGTATGGCACAATGTCTGAGCAGTACTGCTGTGAGAAGGGCACAGTTCACATATACTGAGCATTATTGCTGCCTCCATGTACATATGCAAATAAAAAGACTTTTTTCTATTAAAGAGAATGCCTAAAATTTTGTATTCACTTGTATTTGAAGTTATCGTTTTTACAAATAAAAATAATGTCGGCAAAGTCTTAAAAATAAGAAAAGTTAGGAAAAGCAATAATAAATAAAATTCTTTATCGGAAAAAAATTTGGTTACTCCACACTTTGTAGCTGATGGCAAAAAGGAGAAAGATAACTATACATTATGTGCTCTCAAAGAAGCCTACTGAAGAAATGCATTGAGGAGGGACCAGATACCTCCAATTCAGACCCCAATGTTCTTCCAACTGTATGTCTACAACTTTCCCTGCAGGGCCCCGCTTCTCTAGGTAGGAACATTATCGAGCCCCGCCATCCAAACTACACAGGTTCAGATTGAGGGACATTTTTCACTAGCCATGTTTGTGTTGCAGTAACACAGATCACAAAGGGGCTAGTATGAAACTTTCTTTTTCACACACACCAATCATACAGAAACATTCATTATTCACATAGAGACACACCCACACACATCTACTTACTGTCTGCAGCTAGTTCCCCCTTGGTCTGCTTCCTTCTTGACCCTTTCCCAGGCTTGTCAAGATTGGCTTGCAGTGGGAGGGTGGGTGGACTGTGTGCAATATGCAGAGGGAGAAGAGAACTAACAGCAGGGAGAGCCAATAAGCAACCGAGTTCTGCATATCTCTCTCCCCTCCCCCCTTTCTGACCAACAATACAATTCTCACAGAGGGCTCAGAGTGCCATCTTAGCTGTTAGCACTCCGGAGAGGCCTCATTACTCACCCTTTTCCAGCCCCTGAAACTCCTACTATCCTACGTCTTGTTGCTGCATCTTATAACAGAGTTGTAAGTTGTATTTTTAGTCTGAATGACTCACTCTGCCATCTAGTATCCCAATTGTGAATCACTCCTTCACAATCCAGGTGAATAAGACATTCAGAGGACAGCAAAACCTACAACCCAGATAAAAGTGGGGAGGCAGCAGTAAGACAGCTGGTTATATAGCATACCTAGCAACTCAAACGAGAAACTACGTCAGTGAATATTAAATGGGTTTATTCACAACAGTCCTAAAAATAATAAGAATTAAGCCCCCCTTTACACGCTTCAATTTGCGGCCAATCGACTGCTTTGCAATTTGTCCGCAATTTGAAAGTGCCCTCCTTAAATTGATCTAATACACTATGGACATGTAAGTGATGTGTAGATCGATCTCCTTACTTTGGATGGCCCCCATCCAAAGTTAATGCCTGCACACAAAGGATGCGCCGATTCTCTGCACTAGCATGACATCATCACGCACGGTCGATCTGCCAGGAGAACAAGAGAATTCGAGGGGTGTATGGGGGGGGGGCTTCTACTAGAAGTAACTAGAGGCAAGGGTAGTCAGTAGTGTGTAATCTTCCCTAAAAACAAGAGGCTTTCTATTGTCCTACCTGCTCGTTTCATCGAATCGGAAATCAACTGGCCAGCTACGGAAGTCAAAGTTGTAATTGGAAAGCAGCCTCTGTGAATGAAAAATAGACACTCAGAAAAAGACTTGATCCTAGAACATACACGCCATAAACTGTGCTTCCCCAATCACTAAAAACACTTGTGTGTCCTATAACATCTGCAGATTTATTATTCCAATTAATGTAATTATTACAAGGGTTTATATGGGGTAGCTAAAATGGCTACTGGTATAGGCCAAGGATTAGTTACAAATACTAGGCATGCCCAACTGAATTACTTTTCTTCCAAGGTTACATCAGGCTAGATCAGACACATCTATAAAATAACATTCAGGGCTCACACTATGTGCACACCATTGCCATTACTGCAATGGGCACGTATGTTACCACATGGTACACAGGTCATCATAGGTAGTCTGTTCTACCATTAAGGCTAGGGCTCCGCTATGCGCTTGCATTCCCTGATGTCATTGCAAGCCTCCGTTACATTTTTGTGGACGTAGATAGGCTGCATCGATATTAACCTGTAACGGATCAGGAGCTCTGGAGACAGACCTGTCAAAGCCCCATTGCTGACAATGGGCGGCTTGAGCACTCTGTTAAAAACCCTGTGTTCAACATAGGGATTTAACGGATAGTGGAGCTCTAGCCTTACATTTTTGTGTGCAGCATTAGTGCATTAATGAATATGGGAAAGAATGCTCAACACATTGGGCCACGCAGTGCATTAACACATTATTTCCTGCAGCGCAAGCATTTCACATACACTTGTACAGGAAGAACACAGCACATGTGGTAAAATGCAGTGGGTTCTGTGAAACCCGTGCATTAGCATGAATGTCAGAACATGTTTAGTGTGAAAGAGTCCTTACAAAGCTACAGAAGCACCCCTTCCGTATTTGCCATTTAGGAGGGAGGAAGGATATCAGAAAAACACACAGCACTTGCTGAAAGCTTGCAGCCAGTGTTTCTCTGCTCTCTTTAATTTTGACCACTGCCTGCGTAATCATGCTTAGGAGAAGGGGGGGGGGGGGGGGACAGAAAGTCTTTTCACAGACAGTATGTGGTCCGGACCAGTCTCACTCTACAAGATGCACAGACATTACTCTGCTGGGCGTTTTACCCAAACCTATTTCGTCCTCACTTTGTACTTAGATCAAACTGAGCCTGCACCTTGATCAGGCATAATCACCCACGATTCTGCATCGTTCCGCAGATCTCTTCCAGCTCCGGGAGGGGGCAGCACCATAGACCTCCATGTTAATAGAGAGGGTGTCGCTTTTCCCACCCCACATCGCCGGCATCTCTTTGACAGCGCTGATATGTAGAAGGGAGGCGCTATTTTGTGCCGTAAAAAAACAAACGTCATAACACCCAGGAGGTCAAGGAATACAAAATTGTGCAGCAAACAGTAAATCACCTTATTTTCTGGACAGTTATCCATTCGGGTGCTCTGGAGAATGCTTATAAACTGAATATAGTGAGGGTTGGTCCATCTACCCAAACCTGCAAAGAAAACAGATGGAGAATTATTTCCCCAACAGAATAAGCTCTCCCACACCCAACTACCCTGTTTCCCCTATGATAAGCCATCCCCATTAAATAAGCCACCCCCCTGATTTTTGCCCAAATGTTAAAATAACCCCCCGCAAAGAAGACACCCACGATACCTGCCCGAATCTACCATTCGGGAGGTACGATTGTGGGTAACTGCTGGCTGCAGTGCAGAGTGGAGCAGGAAGTGCCTACAAAGGCCTGCACCGTGAAGGACAAGCAAGCTGCTGATCCCTGCCGTAACGGAGTCTGTTACCCGACCGTACCGGTAAAACCCCAAAAAAGTGAGTCAGTGAAGGGGACAATGATTGGCACAGAGCGATCAGAAAGGGACAATTATTTGGCATAGAGTGATCAGAAGGGGTCAATGAATGGCACAGAGTGATCAGAATAAGACATCCCCCTGAAAATAAGACCTAGGGCATATAATCAGTGCCTTATCATCGGGGAAACAGAGTAGTTGTGATCTGCAGTGTGTGATCAGCATATTTTTGGTAGAGCACTGCAGGGTTCCATCTACAATGGTCCGTTTAATCTCAAGGGAAGATCTGTGTGTCACATTTCATTTCAGCAACAGACAATGTTCACGTTTCTGATAGGGACAGCTAAGATGAGGGGAGATCTAACTTCCCAGGTTGAGGAGCTTGAACACCATACTGTACCCCACAAAAACACAAGTATTCCTTATTTAGAGAGTGTCTTACCTCTGAGGCACGCCACCCCCGCCAGCAGGAAAAGCAGCGTCATGCCATACTGTCCTAGAAGTGCCAGCCTTGTTATGGACATATGTCCTGCAACAAACATCAAATTAGCAGCAAATAATCTATGTAGATATCCAACAATACTGCTCATGCCATTGGCTGGTTCTTAAGCCATGTACAATGTATAGATATACACAGTCTTATCTCAGGGTTACCTTAAAATGTTTTATAACCTTTGTAAATGCAAGTATTCATCTGGAAGTATTAAAGTAAATTAGTAATAAATCTACTTGTCAGTTATTCAATAATTAATCAGAACTACCAAAACATACTTTGATCTGGTATAGGCTGATCTGAAAATAAGGCACAGAACACGGAAAATTTAAAAATGACTCTAGTATAAGTCTCGGGGGGAAATACAGCAGCTAAGCCACAGAAACACACAGCAAATGTGCTTTAGTGTCGGGAAGTTATCATTTCAACCAGCTGACTTGTGAGTTTATTGCAAAGCCCCTGAACATGATATTATCACCGAAATTGCTGGAGATGCTCTGGCAGTTTCTGCATACATTTATTTTAAAATGAAGTCTACTTGGAAAATTTCAACTTGACTTTGAACCTCATTTATGCAAAAAACTACATGTGCTAGAGCAGGAGTGCCAAATCAAATACACAGTTGGACAAACTGAAAATCCTGGACAAAGTAGTTACACACAGGTGCAACGGTGTTGCTTTGCGGTGCATTAGAGTTGCATCATTGTATATTCCATGTGTGACCCCCATCCCTGTGCGTAGTCCATGTGTGCCCCCATCCATGTGAGTAGTCCATGTGTGCCCCCATCCCTGTGCGTAGTCCATGTGTGCCCCCATCCCTGTGCGTAGTCCATGTGTGCCCCCATCCCTGTGCGTAGTCCATGTGTGCCCCCATCCCTGTGCGTAGTCCATGTGTGCCCCCATCCCTGTGCGTAGTCCATGCGTGCCCCCATCCCTGTGCGTAGTCCATGCGTGCCCCCATCCCTGTGCGTACAGTGTGTAGTCCATGAATGCCCCCATCCCTGTACATTCAGAGTGTGTAGTCCATGTGTGCCCCTATCCCTGTACATACAGAGTGTGTAGTCCATGTGATCCCCCATTCCTGTGCGTAGTCCATGTGTGTCCCCATCCCTGTGCGTAGTCCATGTGTGCTCCTATCCCTGTGCGTACACTGTGTGTATCCATGTGTGCCCCTATCCCTGTGCGTACAGTGTGTGTAGTCCATGTGTGCCCCCATCCATGTGCATAGTCCATGTGTGCCCCCATCCCTGTACATACAGTGTGCGTAGTCCATGTGTGCCCCAATCCCTGTGCCCACCAATAAACATGCCAGGATTCATAGTTCTTGACTCCCAGAGTGTTAGTGCAGTGCCTTGGGGCTGCCACATCTACTGCAAGAATATTTGGTCTGCGGGCCAAAGTTTGACAACTATGTGCTAGAGTAATAATTCTAATTTGGCGAGGATGCCTTGTTTTGCAATTAACTTCAGTGAAATTCTGCTAATTTCATCTATTGACTCGAGTATAAGCTGAAGTTAATTTTTCCAGCACATTCTTGGTGCTGAAAAGTTCAGCTTTTACTCCAGTTATTCATTTTTTGCATCCAATATCTCTATAGCGTTTAATCAATTAAAATGAAGATTCACCCTTCACACCAATAGGGTTTTAGATATTTCCTCCCCCTAAACATAAAGGCTAACCTTTGGCCTGGTTTACCTTTTCTGTACATGTAGAAGGCAGCAAGTGGGGAGGAGTAATAGGAAATGGTCCAAAGGACAGACACCTGCAACACAGAAAGGGAAGGAAAAGTGAAATATATTTAAACATGCATCTAACTATGACATATATAATAATAAACTATACAAATAAGTATTGAATCCGGGTGTGTGGCCCACGCCTGTTACGGTGGTGTTCAGTGTAAGGATTTCTGTCCTTTTTTTTATAGATTTTGTCCCTCTTTATGTATTATACACACAGCTGACCAGCAGCAAGTCATAGGGTGACAACAATGCTGCAAAATCTTACTACAGTGTTTGAAGTGCCGTATACATATACAGTTATTTTATGGTTTTCTTTACATTGCACGGAATTCTTTTTCACATTATAGAAGACAAGCACCTTGTGTCCCTTAAACCCTTTTTAATGATTTGTATAACCACGGAGTTCACACAGAAACTAGGACAGCCGACTGCCGGGTGCAATGTGTACAGGATACTCTGAATGATGAGGCTATATGTGGCGTATAAATGACATCTGATTTTTGGATTCCTATGGAAGACCAAGGTAACTTTTGGTGTCACAGCCCCTCTGTGATCTCTTATGGTGGTCTCATGTGATTTCAACAATCCATTTTGGGTCCTGATCCATGGATAAGCCCTATTTTCTGACACCTAGGCCAAGGCAGAGGGGTGCACCAGAAGAAGGGCACATGAAGCCAAAAGATTTCCTAGTTTTAGGTGGAGAAGGATTTTCTGCTATCCAAGCTTTAGGTATTAATAATTACTTTTTATGTTTGACAACATGTTTCGGGTTTAGCAACACGTCACATATTCCACTTCCCTGATCTCTCCTCCTTGTGCTGCCAAATTAAGTAATGGTGGCTGCCAGTGTACCCTATCAGTGCGGTTACTGCTGACATAAGATTTACAGTACATGTGCAGTGCCAGTGAGAGGTGTGCTGGACAACCATCACATGTGGGATACTTGTGTCTGCTGGCTTTTGTTTGCGGCCTGTCTGTTACCTCTTTCCTGAAAGAGCATATTCGGACCTGGCTCTTGCCTAGTGGTAAAAATTCAGTGATGCTCAATACCCACCCTCTAACCCATTGGTTCCCAAACTGGGGGGTGTGAAGACATTGCAGGGGGGCCCAGGCCCTCATTCTTAACCTGGGTAGGGAGGGGGCTAGATGATGTTCCTAAATAGAAAACGCAGGCCCTGCAAGGAAAGTTTAGGAACCACTGCTCTAACCTAACTTCCCAAGTCCCCTTGCACCCGGCAGACAGCCACATCTGAATTGGGTGATGTTGGAGGGGAGGAGCGTAAGGTTAGGGTGTATGGCGCTGGATGCCCAGTGTACCATAAGCACATTGGATACAATACCTATCATATACTTGCTGCCTCTGAAAGTCCTATTGCTGTGTGGCAGTAATTCAACATTTCTATCAGAGGGTGCCACAAGTTGAGGAGGGACGCTGCCTCCTTTGAGAAATTGTCTGTGATGAGAGGGATGTTGGCAATGTACTGTTTGTTGGCTATAGGTATCTTGTGTAAAGTGTAAATACAGAAATCAGTTTATAACCTCAAGAATGCACAGAGAACCTGAATCAGTTATACTGAAAGATATGGAAGAACACAACTCACCCAAGCCAAGATGCTGTCTGTATGCTTCTCCAGAGCTCTGGGCTGGTAGAATGATTCCTGGGGGAGACACAAAGCCACTTGTTAAACTTTATAGATCAGACTTTTCCAATTCCATCTCCATTGGTCAGAGAAAGAATTGTAAGCATGTTGTTTTGCCTATGTAGCCCATCTAGTTCTAGGTTTAGACTACTACTACTACTATTAGCCCTTATGATGTAGGGATGAGGAGAGTGGCAGAGTAGTTTAACTAAAGACAATAGACAAGGATGATACCACACAGCACACTATAAGAACTAAAAAATAATTGACTGTACAAGTATCAAACTTTTTTTCTTTTCGGTCTGCGTATGAGCAGCTTGTACACTTGCTTTATCTTCATAACTGAATTCAGGGATTCAGTTAAGAAATTGGATTTGCATCAGTTACATGGTGTGGCAGTACCACTGATCCATATTGGAGTTCCATATTTAAATGTGAACAAATTGTAAATTAAATAAACAAAATGTGATGCACATGGCTGCCATTGCATTGGTAAAAGATTAAAAGAAGTGACTGGTGGCATCCTGCTAATGATAGAGATCTTATATGTAAGGTTTATTTGGCCTATAGGAATGCATTCACCTGACACAAACCTTATACAGGGATTCATCTGAAAGCTCAGGTGAACAGCATCACTGGTCCCAGAAGAAGAGGATGGGTCTACTCCCATAACATCATTTTACGCTGACACAAGATGGTTTTAATGTTCATATGAAGGGCGCTACGCATGCCTCAAATAAAGCCAACATTTGAGCCAGGAAGAGTAAACACACCTACCAAGTTATTCTTCACTTCCTGTTCTGTGAACACAACAGGAAATGAGAAGAAATCTCACCAATTTGACCAGATCGCCTGTCTTAGTTTTCACAGGAATCTGTGTCGCCATTGGAATATATTTTTTTTACAATTTAAAGAGCCAGTAACCCATGTGAAGGGCACTGTGTGTACTTATGTAAGGGGCAGTCACATGTCCCTACCTCTGCAGAATTAAACATAGAATATATTGTGAGGCTGATGGAAAATAGGACTAGCTGCTGCCCACAGTAACCAATCAGAATTATTGTTTACATTTCATAGGCAGGGACAGCTGGTTGCTACTGGTAACAGCCCCAGTTCCCGCCCCCTGTGAAGTGTCACATGTAGAATATATGAGAATTATAACAATAGTGAACAGTGTCCCATCCCGGGCCCTCCCCCAGGACAATGCCCTCTCACCCAGGAAGGCTCGGACTCGCCCTCCTCCCGGGCCCGGCCTCGGCCATGGTTGTGACGGTAGACTCTGTAGAGGCGCGGCCCCCGGATACACAGATAGAGTAGCCCCACTCCCCGGATCCACCAGTGTGACAGGCTCTCTCTCCCGGCCGCCATGCTGCCGCAGCCCGGCACCGTACAGAGCACAGCCGAGGGAAGCAGCCCTGACGTTTCCAACACACAGCCCCACCAATCACAGCTCCGCAACAGAGAAAGAGGCGGAGCGCCTAGTGACAGAGAGGCGGTCAGGTTTTCCTCATGCCGCATCAATGATTGGGCTGCTGGCGGGAAAGGCTGAGCTTGTGAGAAGGCGGGAGTAGGAAAGTATCACCGAGCAACAAGGGATAGCCGAATTTGGACATCTGATTGGGTGTAAGAGATATCAATCATCGCCGACATGCCATTTCACTTCCTTGCTGCAAGCTGTGATCGATTTGTTATTTGTCCAATAAGAGGGCGCGTTACTAACAAGCCATAGTCTCGATGGGCCAGAATGTTATCACCGTATATGGCGATTGGATAACAGCAAGTGGGGCGTGGCTTAAGAGAAACATTTGGTTGTGAAGTCTAGATCTGTGATGGTGAACCTATGGAATGTGTGCCCCAGAGCCTTCTTGGTTGGCACGCATAGACAGACGTGTAACAGCGTGTCTGCAGTCTGTCTCTGATTGGTGGGAATAGAAAAAGGAGGTCAGGTCAGGATTTTTCCAGCTCAGATAATATCTTATTCTGGAGCTGGTGAAATGTGAACAAACAGACAGCAGCGCCTTCTTGTGGCCACACTGATCATTTACCAGGAAATTCGAGGTATTAGCCTTCTTTTGTTTTGTTTTACTGTCTTGTTGACTGTTAATGTTACAGAGAACTTTAATAAAAGTTGTTTATTGATAGACACTTGTGTTCCTTATCTGTGATGACGTTGTCAAGACTAGTCACGCGGGCCACGGTTAAAAACTGGCTGTAAATGAAGATACACAATGAAGTGAGGACGCTGCAAGTTCCACTCAAGTCCTGTGGGGTTTACAAGCTCCTTGCTTTCTCCTCATTCCTGTGTTGTGACAAAATTGTAAAATGTAAAACAATTTGCGCCGTTTCATTACTGTGGTGCAACTGCGTTATGATTTTTGGTGCAAGCGGTAACCACGTCCGTTACTGGCAAAAAGTCTGCTCCCATTGTTTTAACTAAAACCTCAGTTTTCAGGCTAAATTGCCATATTGGCACTTTAAGATAAAAAAGTGGGTTATGTGTTTCCGATTGGGCACTCGGCCTCAAAAAGTTTCACAATCACTGGTCTAGATGCTACCCATTTGTTATTGTTATTGACCAATGAGTGCTGTACCCTCTCCTGAGGGGAACAGACAAAACCTCACAGGCTCTAACCTTTTCCTGTTCCCCATGGGCTCTATCTCTTCCCTGTGCCTCATGACATAGGCTCTCACCCTCCCCTGTGCCCCATGACATAGGCTCTCACCCTCCCCTGTGCCCTATGA
>CM070040.1:23427704-23440956 GCA_036250615.1 Ptychadena robeensis | reverse complement strand
CCCCCCCCCCCCCACATGTTGCTGGGCGGCGCTTGCCTATCTGCGGACTGACGGCTTTTGTCCTTGTGGATCATGCCCTACCGCAGGACCGTCTGCAGTGCCCTACCCCCTAAACTTAGCTTTTACCTATATGGTTACTATTTACATGTGCTTGGGGATCAAATCAGCACCTTATACTTGCTTATATCAGATGGCCGTTGCTTAAAGACGTGGTTGGTCTCGAGCTCTTTGTGGCCCTCCGTTCTTTGGGAGGACTTGGTTTGTTCCTCGTGCCTCGCCGTTTTGTGTTTTTATCCATGTGATACAGGAATCCAAATCCATCTAGGCAGCATTTACCCCCTGAGGTCATCGCTTGACGAAACGTACATCGGGGTGGCGTTCCCTATGGAGGATGGTTTTTACTCTTCAGATGTTTGATCTTTGAAAGGGACCATTATATTGTACTGATGAGTACTGGTTTGGTCATTACCGTTAAACTGTATCATTGTACTATTTCATGTAATTTTTATGCTTTATGGTGTTATAAGCTGTATTTTGTGTCTTATTAAATTTATGTTTTATACCTATTTGTGGCCCAAAGCCACCTATTTATTTTATAAGGTAAACTGTTCTCTCCCTTCATTGGGAATCTTTTTGCTATATAATTTTGGGATGTTGGCTTCACCTATCTTTGAGGATAAAGTCTTTTTATACCATCACAGGTAGCTGCCTAAAGTTGGACCTTTGTTCTTTATTGCCACGTTTTGCTGGAGGTTGAGACCCCACTCAGTGTGTTCAATAAAAAGTTTTAAACCAACCCCAGCCGCCTCCGTCGCCTTGGTTGCCTCCATGATTATATATGTTTATATTTTATTATGAAAGGAATAGTCTTTGTAAGCTGAAGTACTGAGAATGCTGCTATTATTTTAGTTCTTTTCCTGTTGGTTGGGAGCCAATATTACATTGTAGAAGAACATCAAAACAATTGGCCAGTACAAGAAAACAACCAAGCATGTGACATCAAATTGTATACAATGGGACACTATGAATACGTCCAAGAAAGCAGAGCAGGTCATGTCAGGCTAAAGTTGCATTGTTACTAGTGATGAGCGGCATAGTCAATATTCGAATTTGTGATATTTCACGAATAATTCTACTAATATTCGATTCTATATTCGGAAAATCGAATATTCGCGTATGACCATGTATTGCGAAAATCATATTCGCATTGCGAAAATAATATTCGCATCGCAAAAATCTTTAAAATGAATGGTCACATGCTATGTTTATTTTCGCAATGCGAATATTATTTTCGCGATACATGCCCATATTGCGAATATTCGAAATTGCGAATATTCGCCGACATATTCGAGATATTGGCGAATTCTCGAATTGCCGATATTCACGAAAAATATTCGGCATTCGAATATTCGAGCTCAACACTAATTGTTACTCGGGCGCTGTTACAGCATTAATATAAAGATAATAACATTTCCTGGCAAGCCTTCGTTCTTCTGTTCCTTCCCTTACCAATGTCCTCAGGAATGGAGGCCAAGGATAATACGATTTTCATAGTCCCAGTTCTCCCTGTCTTTGTGATGGTTTTCTCTGGACACCCTGGTTTCCTCCTAAATACTGACAGGTTAATGCCTGCCTCAAAAATATCTATGGTAGTCATGTAGCATTTCCCGGGGTAATTGCCGGAGCAACCAAGTCCTTTTCAGGTTCTTAAGTTTGAGCAGTAAAGTGATGTCCACGCAGCTTGGTTAGGGGGATAACTTTTACTTGGTGGAGTATTTACAGATACAATCAGTTACAAACAGCCTCACCAGCTGCTGGAAGGTGCTGAGAAGTGCTGCAGCTCAAACCCAGGGCACAAAAGAAAGTCCTTGTAAGAGGTTATACTTTAGTGGAGATGTCTTCTCACCCCAGACCCTGGAAACACTCTTCTGGAGGCTGCTGACCCTTGTAGTTCTCCGGCAAGACGCAACTGTTGCAAGAAGGGGCAAAAACCAGCCAAACAATAAGTGATCATATATTTATAACCTCTGCCCAGAGGTGTGTCTTAGGAGTATCTGGGCAGAATAAAAATGATACATTGAGAGCAGGTGCTTGGGGATGACCTCACCTTCTGGATTCTTCCAGCAGCTCTTAAAGAGATATACACCTAATATACACATACACACATGCAGATGAATATACAGACTGTCATGATATGATATGATTATGGTAGAGACGTTAGCTTGTGAGATCCTTTGTGGGAGAGTTAGTGATATGACTATGGTGGGGACATTATACTGTGAGTTCCTCTAAGGGACAGTTAGTGATATGACTATGGTAGGGACATTGTCAGTTCCTCTGAGGGAGGGTATGACTATGGTGGGGACATTAGACTATGAGCTCACCTGAGGGACAGTTAGTGATATGAATATGGTGGGGATAGCTTATAGATCCTCCTAGGGGACAGCACCACCCTTTGCCAGGGCTATACTAATGCAACTATGCAGCACCTGCAAGCCCCAGTATTTGGAAACACACAGTGTGTAGGCACGCGGTGGGGGTAGGGGTTTTGGGCCGTGGCATAGGAATCACTATAGCAGCCATAGCGGCCGTTGTGGGGCCCTGTAGCCACAAAGGGGTCTGCTTCTCCTGGCTCCCGGATCTTTTCTCTCTCTCTATCTTCTCGACAGTTAGAGTATATTTACACGCTGACAGCAGCCTGCAAAACTACCAGACACATCCCAAAGTCCCTGCACATGGTATCATCCCCCAAATTGCAGGAGATGTAGAGAAGGGTTGAAGGAATATTACAGAAAAAGAAGTTTAAAGTCAAGTCGAAATGTTTCAGTTAAATTATTATATAAATATTATAAAATTTTTATATTTACAATGAACTCCTAAATTCAGCAAGTCAAAAAATTTTAATATCTCTACTAATGACACCAGACAAACATATAACATATGAATTAGCCCTACATAACCAGGAGAGGAGCGATATGGAATATTCTAGATCAGAGGTGTCAAACTCTTATACTCAGGGGGCCCAAAATAAAAGATTTGGACAAAATTGATATTTTAGGAAAAAATTCTACAATTGTGGGAGTTTTTTCATCTCATCAGAAAAATGAGGAACACATCAGCTCTATAGAGGTCAGTGAGAAGTGATCCTGGTCCATCTGATTGCCAGGATTAATCCATTCTTGTTTGAGTTGATTTCTGTGTTTATTTAATAAGCAATTAATTTCTACATAATTTTGCACCAACCAAGGCTAGTCCTTTATCTAAAGCAAATAAACCACTTCCTTATCTTAGGTGAGGATAGGAATGAAAAGTTCTCCTACGCAGGAATCAGAAATAAAACATGATCCAGCAAATCAGGGAAGATCATTGAGATCAGCTGATCAAGGGATCACGTGCTTCATAAAATCTTTTCATTGGAGAAGTTGTTATCACTAGTGATTAGAGATGTTTAATAAGATGCAAAATTCTGCCATTAATGTGCATGCACGTTGAAATTGATTAAACGGTTTAGAAGAGCGAATCAGGGAAGGTCACATCAATCAGCTGATCAAATTGGATCAAAAAGGAGTTGTTATCCCTCTCCACCTTAAAATCCAAACTCATAAACTTCAAATCCAAACTCATAAACTTCAAATCCAAACTCATAAACTTTAAATCCAAACTCATAAAATAAAAATGTATTTTTTTTTGTTTGAAACGAACATATCCATCCAAAATATTTGTTTTAGCTGATGATTCATAAAAAAATGGTAAGAATACATCCTTTAAGTTAATTACAAAGGAACCTGACCTAAGTATAGTGATTACAGTATTTGTTGCTATATAAGGCGCACTCCCCCCAAATCCGCCGTTGCGCAGCTTAACCTTCCTAGTGATTGAGACAAACCCAGTTCGTCTGCTGTTTGAGTTCATCCCAACCACTTTAAGAGCAGGGATACCCCAGATATACCCCCGGAATGCAGCTAGTTATATCTAGGGGTTTTTGAGGGGGGTGCCATAGATCTATATTTAGTAGTGGTTGGGCATTGGTTTGCCAGCCCATATTGCTGACGACATGGACAGGGTCGGGTGGAGGATGGGAAATTTAAGCAGTTACTATGTACTCTGCTGCGATTGCCCATATGGGCCTAACATTAGGGAGGTTAAAGAGTAAATACACAGACCAGAGTTAGTCTATATGACTGCGGGCCAGCACTAGAACCTCCATCTCCGTCAGTAGACCGAGACAGGGACAAGATTTGTCCATAGCATAATGCAATGTGGAAGAGGAAACTAGTGAATTACTAGATAGTATATATGTGTTTATATGCCTGTGTATCTTTTTCAGTGTTTGTGTGTGTATATGTGTCTACATGTGGGTATTGTGGTTGAGCTTGTAGGCACATTGTATTGTGTAATAGTGTGTAATACGCAATGTTGTAAACTAGCACACTTTTCTAACAAAAAAATGGACTGTTCAAGTATCTGACGGGTTTTGTTGGTATTTGGATTAATTCTGATCTCATGGTACTATGGAGCATGTACACAGGGTTTTGGGAAGGAATTGATCGGTTTTGAATCAATCATTCTGTGTGCTGGTATGAACTTAGATTGACAATCAATATTTGAATTGCACAAGCCTTAAGCTGGCTCACACGGCTTCATATTCATATACATCGCGCTGGGCTGGAGCTTCATCGATATCAAAGGAGCTGGAGGCGCAGTACTGCTGCGTCATCCAACTCAGCCAATGGTTTGGATGGGGACCCGCGGTCACCATGCAAAGCAATGGGCATCAACCATGATTTACGGTCATGTCCGATATCCCTGTTTTCGAGCGGTATTGATTAATCCCACTCGAAAACAGGGATGCCCGCATATGATATGTGCCAGATTGATGTCTGTGAGTGCGCTCAACGCTTCCATTGATCTATCCCATATCTATTTGTGTATAGGCACCTTTAGGTTGATCAAGCAGAATTTGATGCAGGCTACCTTTATGATCAGCACAGCAAAAAATACAGTAATTGATAAAGAGTAGTGATGGCCAAGCTTCGGCCAGGTCCACCCGCGAACAGGCGGATCGGACTTTTAAAAAAGTTAGACGTCCATCAGTTTGCGCGAAGATTTAAATTCCCCGCTTATTTGCTGAGGTTTGTTTTCTTTTTTCATTCATTATTCGCTGCGTAATCCCATAGGCCCTCTAGCAATGTATGTGACAATACCATGTACCATTAAGTTGTAATTTTTGCAATTTTGACTAGTTTATTTGTGAGTTAAAAAAAAGCCCCTAAGCATTGTTTGTCGTCAAATCAGGTGTAGAGAAGGGTTGTTGGAACATTAAAGTATTAAGTATGGCTCTAGCTGGACAGGGCTGTCAAACTTAAATACAGGGGGCCAAATTAAAAAATTAAGACAAATAGCGGTGTCATTATCATATGTCTATGATATAAATACACTGGCTTGCAAAAGTATTTGAACTTTTCCACATTTTGTCACATTACAGCCACAAACCACAAACATGACTCACTTTTATTGGAATTCCACGTGAAAGACCAATACAAAGTGGTGTACATGTGAGAAGTGGAACGAAAATCATACATGATTCCAAACATTTTTTACAAATAAATAACTGCAAAGTGGGGTGTGCGTAATTATTTAACCCCTGAGTCAATACTTTGTAGTCTTTTAGGGTATGTCTCTACCAGCTTTGCACATCTAAAGTCTGAAATCCTCGCCCATTCTTCTTTGCAAAACAGCTCCAGCTCAGTCAGATTAGATGGACAGCGTTTGTGAACAGCAGTTTTCAGATCTTGCTACAGATTCTCGATTGGATTTAGATCTGGACTTTGACTGGGCCATTCTAACACATGGATATATTTTGTTTTAAACCATTCCATTGTTGCCCTGGCTTTATGTTTAGGGTCGTTGTCCTGCTGGAAGGTGAACCTCCGCTCCAGTCTCAAGTCTTTTGCAGACTCCAAGAGGTTTTCTTCCAAGATTGCCCTGTATTTGGCTCCATCCATCTTCCCATCAACTCTGACCAGCTTCCCTGTCCCTGCTGAAGAGAAGCACCCCCAGAGCATGATGCTGCCACCACCATATGTGACAGTGGGGATGGTGTGTTCATAGTGATGTGCAGTGTTTGTTTTCCCCCACACAACGCGTTTTGCATTTTGGCCAAAAAGTTCCATTTTGGTCTCATCTGACCAGAGCACCTTCTTCCACATGTTTGCTGTGTCCTCCACATGGCTTGTGGCAAACTGCAAATGGGACTTCTTGTGCTTTTTTGATAACAATGGCTTTCTTCTTGCCACTCTTCCATAAAGGCCAACTTTGTTCAGTGCACGACTAATAGTTGTCCTATGGACAGATTCCCCCACCTGAGCTGTAGCTCTCTGCAGCTCGTCCAGAGTCACCATGGGTCTCTTGACTGCATTTCTGATCAGCGCTCTCCTTGTTCGGCCTGTGAGTTTAGGTGGATGGCCTTGTCTTGGTAGGTTTATAGTTGTGCTATACTCCTTTATTTCTGAATGATCGCTTGAACAGTGGAATTTGGAAATCTTTTTGTAGCCTAAGCCTGCTTTACATTTCTCAATAACTTTATCCCTGACCTGTCTGGTGTGTTCTTTGGACTTCATGGTGTTGTTACTCCCAATATTCTCTTACACAACCTCTGAGGCCGTCACAGAGCATGCCATTAGATTACACACAGGTGCACTCTATTTAGTCATTAGCACTCATCAGGCAATGTCTATGGGCAACTGACTGCACTCAGACCAGAGGGGGGTGAATAATTACGCACACCCCACTTCGCAGTTATCTATTTGTAAAAAAATTTTGGAATCATGTATGATTTTCGTTCCACTTCTCACGTGTACACCACTTTGTATTGGTTTTTCACGTGGAATTCCAATAAAATTGAATCATGTTTGTGGCTGTAATGAGGTCTCTCATTGATACTAGAGATGGTCAATTTTTCGACTAGCTGACTTTGTGAGATGATTGCAAAGCCTCTAAAAATGGTATCATCACAAAAATTGTTGGAGATGTAGAGAAGGGCTGTGGGAACATTGGAACAAAAGAATTTTTGCTCTAGCATGTGAAGTTTTTGCATAAATTAAGTTCAAAGTCAAAGCCCAAATTTCGACTTTCAAAATCTTGACTTGACTTTGAACTTCATTAATGCAAACACTATTTGTGTTAGAGCCATTCTTTTTTTATAGTATCCCCCCAACCCTTCTCTACATCTTCAGAAAGTTTAGTGATGATACCACCATGTTCAGGGGCTTTGCAATTAACTCGAAATGGTCCAATTAAAAAAACCAAAAACTTGACCATCTTTAATTGATACCATCATGGAACTAATAACATACGGAGCACTTAAGAGCGCCCGGTGACTCTGATTTGGACTGTACCAGAAATTAGGCAAAGGCAACCTTAAGTATCAAAGGCGATCTTAAGTATCCTTCCATCTTCCCTTTTATTTTTATGCTGTTGCTAATGTTCTAGTAAACTATTGTTCTATAGTGTGTTATTGTTCAGTTGTAGTTTGTAGAGTTTTCTGTATTTTTGTATGCACTGCATTTTGTCTATTTTCTTATTAAACACTATACAAATTGTAAGCTAACTCTCTCTTTATATTCTAAATACAAATAGTATAACTTGCAAACCCGAAGAGCTACTAAAATGCTATGTTTTCTGAGATATCCCTGTCTGAAGTGGCAGCGGGTAGCTCGATAAGGCAGAAATACAACTGTTGTTAGGCGTGTCAGTTCGTGCTTCCGTCTAGGCACGTGGTGGCAATCTACCTGTGAAGGTGTGTGTGACAAGGGAGGACAGAGTAGGTTCCCCTTTGTCCCCATGACAACACCTCTCTTGGTCGGGATGTAGCTGAGCGTGCAGGAAAACCTATGTGCAGGTGTGTGGTCTAAAGCTGGCCATACACCTTCAGATTTCTCTGTCAGATTTCCTTCAGATCAGATCAGATCTACCAACAACCATGTAGTCGATACAAAAATTATCGGACATGCTGGAAAATTTTAATCGGTTGTATTGAAATTCAATTCCACTTTCAGTTGATCCAAAAACATTTGATCAAAAATCTGTTACTACAGTTGGCGTAGATTACAATCAATCACCAATTTCCCTGACCCCAAAATCATTGATCTATTTAAGTTGATTGAAAGGAAAATCTAGACGTCAGATCAACTGTGTAGTATAGTGTCCTCCCTGATAGAATACATAGTGATTGGAAGGTGTAGAAAGGTCCTCATATTACATGGTTTTGGTAAAACAAAATCTGATCTGAAGGAAATCTGACAGAGAAATCTGAAGGTGTATGGCCAGCTTAAGAGAGGGCGTTCGTCACAAATGGGTCATCCTTCATATTTATTTAAAAATAAAATTACTCTGCAGGCATTTTTGTATGTATACACACCGGCATGGGGGCACACATAAACTACACAAACACTGTGCACACAGGGATGGGGGCACACATGAACTACACAAACAATGTACACATAGGGATGGGGGCACACATATACACAAATAAACTGTACATTATTTACAGTGTGTGTAGTCCATGTATGCCGATTTCCCTGTGTGTACAGTTTGTGTAACTTGCCTTCCCCCAGACCAATGCTGGTACCCATCTCCCCGGCTCTGCCTTCTCTGCAGCCCTCCTACCATCTGCACTCACAATGTCTCTGTCCTCCAACTCTGAGAGTAGAGAACTACGGATCCCAGCACACTCCAGGTGATAACTGTGATGTAACTGGAATGCACCGCTAAGCAGCCTGGACTCATAGTTCCCTACTCCCAGTGTGGGAGGACAGAGGGGCGTTGTAAGAGTGCACTGGTGATGAGTCTGCCGGGATGGCAGGTCCAGCAAGTTTGGCACCTTGAAGTTTGGAGTTTGACACCCATTCTCTAACACATGTAGTTTTAGCATCTATTAAGTTCAATGTTACTCCGAATGTTCTTCTCCAAAAAATTTCTTGACTTGACTTTGCACTACACGTTTTTTTTTATTACGTTCCCACAATTTTGTTGATACCATGTTCAGAGGCTTTGCAATTAACTCCAAAAGTCAACAAGTCCAAATTTATGAAAAAAAAAAAGATTTGACCATCTATAGCAAATCTACAGAATGGCAAATATTTGTCTTATAAAGTCTTATCACAACAGCACTATTTTCCTAATTCAGAAACTAGCCAGTCTATTCCTACTAGCCACTAGTGTTGATCTCGAATATTCGAATTGTGAATATATTTGGCGAATATCGGCTATTCGAGAATTCTCAAATTTTGTGAATATGGCGGCGGATATTTGCAATTCTTAAATATACGTGGTATCCTGCATTAGGAAGCTTATGACCATGGATTGCGATAATATATTTGGAATGCGAAAATAAATAACACGTGTCCATTCATTTTGAAGGTAATATATATTCACAATGCATGGCCATACACTCTAATCTCGAATATTAGTAGAATTATTCGCATAATATCGCAAATTCTAATATTGCCTATGCCGCTCATCACTACTAGCCAGAACTGTAAACCTAGGGAGTTGGTCACATGATTTTAGCTGCAGAGAAGCCAATCTAAACTCTGATACAACCCATTAGCCAAGATCACATGACATGGGCTTTATCATTCTTTGATGTAGTTCTTATTGATTCATCTGAACAAGACTAACATAGGACTAACATAGGTTTTAAATCAGTCATCTTTATTGAGAAAGGAACGTAACGCTGATATTATAAGTTACAGACATATACATACAAGTATATTGTACGTGGTATTACTGTAAAAAAAAAAAAGAAAAATAGGATATACATGGGTCACATTCTGTGTGCTAAGGATTATTGTGATACTTATGATATAACATAGAATGCAAAGATGCCAAGTGATGCCAGCATGGCGACGTGGGGAGCTTGTACCATGAAACCTCCATTGCAGTAGTTTGAGTTGCAGCAGGTGGCATTGAAGGTGAACATTTTTGCGACTCCTGATAATGAACCGGTTGTGTTGCAGTCTGCTGTCGTTAAACATCCAGTTGTGCTAAAAATATTGTCCGTTCCTGTTTGGTGGAAAAATAAATAAAATTATAAAATGACTTTACTAAAAGCTTAACTACTAAGGAAAACTAAATACATTGATAGCAGGGCAAGACATGGGAGTGCTAGTATCAGTATGAAAAGTGCCCTTAACAAATACTGGAGGTTAAGGCCCTCTCTACTAAAGAAAATGGGCTCTGTCTTTGTCCCCATCAGGAAATAATTGTCAATTTTCTTAAAAAGAGTCAAAAATTATGAAATCTGGAAGTTCTCGCCCTTTCCAAAATGCCTTTGCACGACCAGCTAAAACTTTGTAAAACTAGCAGTGACATCACCACTAGAGATGGTCGATTTTTCGACTTGCTAACTTTGTGAGCAAAGTTGTAATTGCAAAGCCCCTGAACATGGTATCATTACCAAAATTGCTGGAGATGTAGAGAAGAGTTGTGGGAACATTGGAAAAAAGAAAGTATGTCTTTAACACAAACAGGTTTTGCAAAAATGAAGTTAAAAATTAAAGTCGAAATTCCAATTTTCGAAATTTTGACTTGACATTGAACCTTATTTATGCAAAAAACGTTTGTGTTAGAGACATACTTTCTTTTTTTGTATTATACCCCCAACCCTTCTGCACATCTCTAGCAAGTTTGGTGTTGTTGTATAGGGGCTTTGCAATTAACTCGAAATTGTCGAAATGGTCGAATTTTTGAAAAAGAATTTTACCATCTCTAATCACCACTGGGCTGAGCATGCTGAAGCATAGCTGTATGAGTGACCCAACAGGTTCAATAACTACAGAGGGGGTTAATACAGGACCATTAAGCCCGTAGAAGGAAGGAGAGCAGTATTTACTGGTCTTTACAGGAAGGTTCATTTTTGACTACACACAGATCTTAGAAGGTACTCACAAAATAGAATGTTGAATAATCTGGCTCCATTAGAAAATAATACAGGGAAAGCTGCCATTTTCACAGCTCTTTTTAATATGCCTCCTGGCTTTTATTGGTTCCCTCTGTTTCCAGCAGCTATTTGCACTGAAATTTGCCATCTATACATAACTTTCAAATATTCATTTTAAAAGTCCATTTTGAGCGCAGAAGTGTCTATAACCAGATGAATTCAGTTTGCTAAAGAAGAAGCCGGCAGGGGGTTTTGTTGGTAAGATGTATATTGATGCGAACATTAATTCAGCTAGGCTAGGCTTTCAGCTCATTCTCATTCTATGCTGCCACGGTGTCCCAGGAAAATGGAAGTTTGTATATTCAGCTTCAATCACTTCCTGCCATTCACACCAGACAAGGTTTTTTTTATTTATAATACTCTAATAATCTCCTATTTGGTGACAATTCCAAAGACTATGGGCAGGAAGGAAATACCTATAGATCCTCTAGCATTGTGGGAGCCGAGGCACAACCCAATACCTCAGGAAACAACTTTACTACTAATACTACAGCTAATAACAGCTGCATTAGTAGTATTTCATGGCGTCTTTAGTCAATTGACATTTTAATTGTTAAGGGAGTTGAATATTATGCCTGGACTTTTTATTTTTATTACCCCCCAATAAAGCTGGGCACACACGGGTAGATCTGTAAATAGATTTGAGTACAATCGATCGCTGTGCGCGCTCACGGTGCTTGTTTGTGCTCTAAGCTATTTACAAATTTTGCCGTGTATGCCTTCCTTGATTCCAACATGTAACCCCGCTCAATCTCCAATACTTTGAATGGAGATGTGAGTCTCCATGCAAAGTATTGGATGTGCTGCTGCTCCTGGTGGTCAGTCTGAAGGGGCGGGGCCAGCACATCACTGTGTGATGCTGTGTGAGGCTGGCTGGCTGCCTTTCTCTAGCTCGCATCCTTGTATTGTAAGTGAGTGAATCTCTCACAACACAACACGGGCTGCTAACTGGGTAGAACAGGTCCCCATTGAGTGGGAATCGATGTGCACTTGTGTTGCACATTGATTTCTGTTCAATTGATCCGTGATCAATCACAGCGTGGTGACGTCACCACGTTGTGATTGATCGCGGGTCGATTGCATGGGAATCTACCGGCGTATGCCTAGCTTAAATCTTCCTAACTCTGATCACTGTTTTCACTAACTACTCTTTCACTCTCACCTCAGTCAGTCATGTGTGTCTTGAGAAAACATTTGTTTTGTTACAATATTTATGTTCTTGTAACGTTTTGTGTATGACTGGGAGCTTCTAAAACCAGAATTGTATCAGCCTGAAGAAAGGATCTGTGACATCCAGAAAGCTTGCTTCTCTAATGACTTCAGTTAGCAAATGAATTTAGGGGGGAGAGGGGGGAACAAACCCTCAGGGGTGGCCAGCCCCGAACGGACTTTAGAGGTGAATAAATTAAAAAAGTTCCAATCAAGGGATTGACGTATATTACACTTTATTAACATTGTTTAACACGACATATTACATAGTATTAGTGTTCCAGGATAGCACTATCCACGTATTGTCACTATTGAGTTACATATCCTAAAAATACATTTTTAGTCCTGACTGGGGGCGTGGACCGTGGCTCTCTACATGGCCTTCCCTGCATGGGATCCCCGAGGCTACCTAGGCATAAATAGTATGGTATGGGTGGCCCCCAATTAGAGACACTTGAGCCATGCCACATAGATACCATCACCCGCGTCAGAGATCGCGGGCCACTGGCCCCCACCTCACTCCTAAGATCCTGGTAGCGGGCCCCCAATGGGTTTCCTCCCTCCCTCTCTCTCCCCCTCCCTCCCTTCCCGTTCACCCAATCCTATCTCCCCCACTGCACATTTTACCCTCCTTATAATTCCTTGGTCAAGGTTCACTACTTCCCTTCCCTTTTCTTAGAACACGTTACCCCCTCTCACCATTCACTCTCCACCTGCCACTACACACACACCCACTTCACACACATCACATCTGATTTTTATCTGCTTTATGTTTTCTTGCTTTTTTTTGTTTGGTTTTGTGGTAATCTATTTACACTACACATCAACTACACTATTAGTCCACACCTTTCGGCCCCTTTACATACACTATTGTTACACTGTCACTCATTCCACACTGCCCCCATTGCTACACACCACTAGCTTCCCTTTTCCCATTCCTACACATCCTTACATATGTACACTATCATTAGATTCCCAATACACACATTCTGGCACCTAGTCACAGTTGCTCATGATGGATTGTGCGGGACGGGGGGGGGG
>CM070040.1:23404408-23427604 GCA_036250615.1 Ptychadena robeensis | reverse complement strand
GAGGGTTTGTTCCCCCCTCTCCCCCCTAAATTCATATTGTAATATTGGATGTTGGTGAATCTGGCTACCAGTGTTCCCCCCACATAACCTCTTTTCAATCAGTTAGCAAATAAACGGTATGAATTTAACTTCAAACTTTCTTTATTCATCGATGGCTGACATGGTGCAACACTCATGCTTTTTTCCTGAAAGCCAAACATGGCAACTTGAATTGTGACTACAAATGTTTGTTTCTAGAAGGCTCTGCACATTTTACCTTTTTGGTGAGAACACTAAGAAAATTATTGGTGTTTCTGGTACATTACACATTGATGTTTTATTATGAAAAGGTTGGGTAAATGTGCTTTGGGGGGTTTAGAATACATTAAGGGGATTTTCATTATTTCTTAAGGGACAAAGTCTTGACTTACAACCAATCCCTGGGAATAAATGAAGTCCTTAAAACAAGGTTCCACTGCACAAAGTATACATTAAATCATTTTAAAAGTAGTTTGAAAATCACATAACCTGAGTAGTCAAAATAATTTTAAAAACCATTGATATTGCTTCGTAAGTACAAAATCATATTACCTATATTATATCTGACAGTCCCACAGAAGTTGTCATTGGGGCACACAGTAGAAGGTGTGGATGTGAAGCGGCATATGTTATTCACCCTTAATCTGCAGTTATAACATTCTTTGGGGACTGTGGACTGAGTCTGACCTAAAATAAAGAAAAATTTATGAAAAATCATTTGCACCTTCAACATCATACACAATATACATAAAATGATATTAATGCTGCGTTTACAGTAAATACATTCTCTGAATTTCTATTACAGCAAAACAAAAAATATTTGATTGCTTGTTGCTACACATTTTGTATTTGCACTTTATTTTCACTGTTTCACTGTGTTCCATATACAAGTTAGTAATTTTTAGTGGTATTTCAAAGAACTGTAAAAAAGAAGAAAGAGATGTTCCTAAAGCAAACTCAAAAAAATGCATGGTGGTGGAGAAGCACTCCATAGTTCTCAAAAAATACTTACTGCTGTTACCTGGAACTATATGAGAGATTCCATTTTCCATTTCATTAATGAATTATGCTATCATGACTGGTCACTAGAGGGCGCCGGATAAGGGAAAAGTACCTGCCAAGAAGTACAAGGGGGCAGACAGCAGACCAATCACTCTGCACAGGAAGAAACATCAGCAGGGACAGGTCTGAAGCTAGGTCAGAAAGAAATACTCAATGGAAACTTATATTGAATATTCCAATAATCAAGTAATTTTTTTATCAGATATACTGGAATTCAGCTATAAATCTCACCTCTCACCTCAACTCTGATGCTATGAGGACCACTGGGTGCTCTTCACCTTTTATTATTGTTTATGTGTTTATTATATGTACTGTATTGAGAATAATTCATCGTTGCTTCTCTCTGCAGCCATACATTAGATAGAGGACTCCATTGTGGTGCCTCCTCAGGATATGGGGGTATGCACTTAGAGTTTGTCTGTCCACAGTTTTGATGTGTAAGTGTGGACGTCTTGGCCTGAAAAACTGAGGCCATCTGGTGGCAGAGAAGAATTACTGCAGAAAGCAACTCTAGACTGAAGATTAGTTTAAGAGCCACAGATAGCTTTTTATTTTTAAAACTTTTGGAGGGTGTTTTAAAGTTTAGTTGAATCTTACCACTGTTTCAATACTATTCAGAAGATTTAGGCTTTTAAAAGCTGTATCACTAAATAGATTTATCCTACTGTTGTGGTTATCATAAATTATAAGAAACCAGAACCTAAGAAGAAAGGAGATCTTCTATATTTACACAATTTTTGTCACCAAATAAGACACAATTGT
This sequence comes from Ptychadena robeensis, assembly GCA_036250615.1. NCBI lineage: Eukaryota > Metazoa > Chordata > Amphibia > Anura > Ptychadenidae > Ptychadena > Ptychadena robeensis. Next base: position 23,425,762 of record CM070040.1, on the reverse strand, counting down.
ACTACCCAAATCACCCGAAACCACCTGTGTGTCTTATAGAATGAACGTATAGCATATTCAAGCAGAACATGCAGAGCTTGGATATGCTGTATTCGCTCAGAAGTAAAGGCAGTGCTAACTACCAGAGACTCATACTCCAAGCTGTCAGGACTGTCTCTTCTTCCCTGGAACATTCTATTTACATATTCACTAGGGGGAGGTCGTGAGAGACCAAACACTAAAGCAGGGTTTACACAGCTTAATTATTGTGCAGTTCAAGTAAGCCAGGCAGCACAATGACATCATTGCCTTGCTGCCGATCTGCCACAATGTCGGCAACCAGTAGGAAGCACGTTGGAAAACTCTCATTCAAAGTCCCCATTCAACATGTTGAAACCCTATTCGGCTGAACGGGCTCGAAGATCGAGTGGCTCAGATTTTTTATAGATTAGAGGATTCTGCACTAATATATGAAAAAACCGAGCCATGTAAGCCCAGCTTAACTCACAGAGACATTCAATCCAAGCCAACACTCCACCTGGAACATGCTAGTATGTATTCAGCCAGGAGGAGGGGTAGTTCTGAGAACCCGGGTTTGGGTATTTTGGGTGTGTCTTATGGTCCAGTGCAACTAATCATGTGCAAATATAATATAAGACTCTGGAGAAAGGAATAACTGAAATAAAAAAAACACAAATAAAGGTGAACACTTATGGTAATTATCCTTTTGAATATGGTTACTGTATTAGCGTAGCAAACCAGGAGCTGATCTACTGGTTCAAATATTTGTAACCTCAGTAAACACCGTTGCCTGAGACCTGATACTCTCATTTCTGAAATTTCATAATAACAGAGAATACCATGCCTTGGGTGTGCCAATATTTAGTGGGAATGTACTCGAACCATCAGAGGGATGAATGGGACACTGTTTGTGACAATGACGTGGCAACCACACTGCTGGATGCTACTAGAGAATTGTTTTCTGTCCCTGACCACAGACTGATGTCATCCAGTGGTAACTACCTACAGTTACTTATGTGTCACATCAATAAATATTTTGGTGCATAAGAATGAAGAGTTCAAATGCAAAGCAAACAATGGCCTCCACACTTCTTTTTTTGCCCCTTTATTTACTTACTTGAGCAAGGTATTTTTAAAAGCATTGAAGTATTCTACATGTTTTCTAGGTTCACCAATAGTTGAAGTCAGAGCCATTTCTCCCGCATAATATATGCATATTCACAGCACCCGCTAGGCCCCCCTCTCAACAACATTTCTGGTAGCACAGCCCCCCCCAACAACTTTTTTTGTTCACAGCAGCCTCCCCTGCTCAACAATGTTTTGGTAGCCCCCCCCCCCCCCCCACCACCACTTAACAACTTGGGGTCCCAGGCAAAAATTAGCAAAGAGTCCCTAAATTCTAGAAATGGCCCTGCTTGAAGTCTTACCATTTTTTTCATGTATCAAGATGGATCATTGATAAAATAAAACAGTTTATTTATATTAAGCATATGAGATTAAAGCTGTCCAGCAGTCCAAGTCTCCAGTGCAGTGGTTGGACCTGACCACTGTACAGGTCATAAACATTGTTGATTAGAGTACTGTCGGGGGGTCTCAAATGGTTCTATAAACACTGATTCTATAAATCTAAAGATTATATAGGGGTTGGCTATTGTATAAAAATACAACAATTTAAGGACTATTCTGGTGTCAGTTTAACACGATGTATGCAAAGAGACCATAAGCATTGTTGATGAGTGTATTGTGCAGGGAGAGTATTGGTCCACTAAAGATTGGAAACCCAACTCTTTATATTAAAAACTAATTCTAGAAATCTAAAGCTTTCATTGTGGTTTTCCATGGTTTCAAACATATAAGGATATTTCTATCATTTTGACATGAGCTCTGCACAGGGGAGCATAAGCATTATTGACAAACATACAGTGCATGGGGTGTGAGGTGTTGGACCACTGGAGATTTCACTCTTTTCATATGCATTTTATCTAAAGTTTTAATTATTTAGGGATCTTTGTGGTGTTAATGATGATTTTTGGATGCCTTCTAGATGCCAATAGATAACCATCTCATAATACAGGGGAGCAGAGTTTCCATGCATGGGCAGCGTAGAACAGAACTTGGACCAGGCACAGTCCTCGCTCAATGCTGAGTTGAGTACAGTCAAAAGCTTATATAATTAACTCCTCTCCAAAGTGAAGGATCAGTACCTGTCTGTTGAGAAATATATATTCTTAACGATTCTAAAGGTGCCCATACACGGGTCGATACCCGTTCAATTGACAAACGATTGATCATGGCATGATGGCACAATGGATTACCACACTATTGTTTGTCGAATCGATGTGCACCACTTTGCATGATCGATTCCTGGTCAATAATTTGAATGTGGACCCTGGTCCCCCTCCAATGTAATGGCGATCGAACAGGGATTTACCAAAATGTGAGTTCCCTGACATTTCTTGGAGCGGGATCGATTGAACAAGTTCAAATGAAAAAAAAGGCCTTCAGCTTCTTAAGAGGAGACTTATAGGTGACCCCGCTATTTCTGAGGCAAGAGTAAACCTTCTCCCCATTTATTTAAATGAACTAAATGGGAACGCATAAGGCATGTTGTTGTACAGTCATATTGTCCAAATGCACATGGCTTGCAGCTCACCACTAGGGATGGTCGAATTTTTCGACTTGCTGATTCTGTAACTGGTGGCAAAGCTACTGAAAATGGTATCATCACCATAATTGATGGAGATGCAGAGAAGGGTTGTAAGAATATTTGAAAAAAAAAAAGTTTTGCTCTAGCACATGTAGTTTTTGCATAAATTAAGTTACAAATCCAAGTCGAAACTTTCAAAATTTTTACTTGATTTTGAACTTATGTTTTGTGCAAAAACTTTTTGTGTAAGTGGCATTCTTTTTTTTAGTAGTATACCCCAAACCCCCTTCTCTACATCTCCAGCACATTTGGTGATGATACCATGTTCAGGGGCTTTGCAATTAACTCAAAACTGTTGAAATGGTTGAATTTTTTAAAATAAATTTGACCATCTCTTCTTACCACAATGAAGAACAATGTACTATCAGGTCCTGGTCCCTGGACAGCCTATTCTTATTAATGTTATGTCTATTATTACCTTAATTTATTGCAATGCTAATGCAGAAATGAACCCACATCCACTAGTGCCCTAAGATGAGATTTCTATCTATGAAAGCACTGGGAAAATTTTCCACTCTTCCTGACACCTATAGCAGAGATGAAGATCATTGGAACCAGAAGACACTGACAGCAATAATAACATTGTCAATGTCTACTAAACTGTATTTTTGAACCTATTTACACTTTTTTATTATACATTATACATTAATTATTATATTTATTATACATTTTGCACATTACCCATCTGCGTTTGTGTTTTTGAAAAGAGCATCAAAAATGTTTGCAGCAGGTCATTATAAAAACACATGCACTTACACAACACATGCAGTGTGAATGGTAATTCACATTCTATGAGGAAACGCAGTATTGTAAAAACACGCCTTTAAAAAAAATTAAAAACGTGTGAAAGGGCTGTTGGGCATTTTGTTCTTTTTATGTCCTTGTTGGAGAATCACATTCAATCCTAACCGTGTCAGTAATTCTCCCTAGTAAGAAGACAGAATGAAATAAAATCTGAAAGAAATTTCACCCCGGCCATTCTATTTTACAATGATATAGCGTGTTGGCTGGAGTTCAACTTTAAAGAAGATTTAATGCCAGGCAACAGACTCTTATATGGTGTATTACTGAAAAACAGTTTTGGGTTGACCGAACCTTTTCATGATAATAAGTAAATGAGGTACTTACCAGGTGGGATAATACATGCAGCCAGAAGACAAAGCACTAAATAGTGGAACATCTTTGCTGCAGGCGAACTAAGGTCTTTCAGGTCTGGTTGGTGGATCAAACCAAGAATTGGCCAGCAAATACTTGCAGAGTGCTTAGTGGGTTGATACCACTGCAAAGAAGGTGACCAGTCTGGTTGCAATCCTCCTAGAATGGGGGTTATATATGTGGGTTGAGTATTGTAGGGGCCACACCATTTCTGGAAGTTTCAAGGTGGGGCAATAGTTTCAGTGGTACATGAAAGGAGTAGATTGTATTATATAAATAACTGATGATGAAGGGAAGGAGATATTTGTGGTCAGAGGGGCGAGGTGTGGAGCATAATTGCATTATATTGTTGAATTAGTGGTTATCTTCAGCATGTAATGTTTACATCTCATTTTTCTTGTAACAGGTAAACATCACAGGATACCTGAATCATCATAGGATACCTGAATCAAACATACAGCCTGGTCAAAAAGCAAGGGTGTTGGTAGTCCTAAAGATATGGAAACAGGTATTGGTACACCTGGTCATTACGCCACAGAAACCTTTGATTTCCTATCCTGTGCACCAATATAGAGTTGGTCCCCCTTTGCAGCAGTAAAGGATTTTACTCTTCTGGGAAGATTTTCTAAAGTGTGTAAATATTTACTCATTCATCCAGAAGAGCATTTGTAAGCCCAGGCACTGATAAGGTATGGCTCTCCGGTCAAAGCTCTGTGGGACAGTCAAGTGCTTCTACACCAGACCCATCTCGCCATGTCCCTTTGGAACAGTTATAAAATAAACCCAAAAAATTGAAAGCAAAGAGTTTTCCAAATGTCTTGGTATGCTGAAACATTAAATGTCTCATTTACTACTAGAGAGGGCCCACTCCAACTCTTGATTACCCACCATATACTACCGTGTTTCCTTGAAAATAAGACGGTGTCATATATAAATTTTTGCTCCCAAAGATGCCCTACGTCTTATTTTCGCGGGGTGTATCATTTTTCCATGAAGAAGAATACGGCACTGGAGTATCAGGGTGGGGGGATCACTTAAAATTACACAGGGGGAGTCAAAATGCCACAGGAGACTCAGAGGGAGTGATTACCATTTTAGTAACCCCTTCTGATCCTCCTGTGTCATTTTGATTGCCCTCTCTGACCCCCCCTGTCCAGAGTTACAGAACCGTATCTTTTGCCTTATTTTCAGGGGGATGCCTTATATTTCATCGCGAGGCACAAATGTAAGGGTGCCTTATTTTCAGGGGGATGCCTTATATTTCATCGCGAGGCACAAATGTAAGGGTGCCTTATTTTCAGGGGATGCCTTTTTTTCGGGGAACAGGGTATTTTGCCATATCCATCAAGCTTTACAATTGATGCAATGCAATGAGGTAGATGACATTAGTGTTGACCGCGCATATTCGAATTGCGAATTTGTATTTAGAACATCGCCACATCCATAATTTGCGAAGACCTTTTTTTCAAAAATTTGACCATTTCGACGATTTCGAGTTAATTGCAAAGCCCCTAAACATGGTATCATCACCAAACTTGCTGGAGATGTAGAAAAGCGTTGGGGGTATACTCCAAAAAAGAAGGTAGTTTTTGCACAAATGAGGTTCAAAGTCAAGTAAAAATTTGGAAAATCGGAATTTCGACTTTATTTTTGAACCTAATTTATGCAAACACTCCATGTGCTAGAGCAACACGTTTTTTTTTTTATGTTCCCACCACCCTTCTCTACGTCTCCAGCAATTTTGGTGATGATACCATGTTCAGGGGCTTTGCAATCAGCTCACAAAGTTAGCAAGTCGAAAAATTCGACCATCTCTAGTTGTGAATATTAGGCGAAACATTTGCGATATTTCAATAATGTAAGGCTTGCACCCAGCTGCTCCACAATGTGACCCATTTCATGAAACATGCAGTATTTGTGACAAGGTTAATGCCAGAGAAGAGTCAACAGACTGTTGGCAATTTTGACAAACTTGTCTGTGACCCTGCTCTAAACTTTACTTAACTTTTTACATGCCGCTAAAGTGTAAAGTAAAAGCGAAGGCATTTATATTTAGATTTGGGTGGAGAGATAGTTATGGAATGAGGGGTTAGAACCAGAGGTGTACCAGAGACCAGATGAGTCCTTGGCATTGAGCCTGTAACCTTAAAATTCCACAGCACGTACTTGTTGTAGGGAGGACAGCAATGAGTAGAGGCGGTTCAGGCTATAGGGTGGCACTAGCATGATCGTATCCTGTACCCACAGTCTGAGCAGCTTGGGTAATTGGCACACATTGCTCTTTATTTCAGGTTGAAGGTGAATCTATTTCATACCGCTTTCCTGCTCTGTTGATGGGACAGAAGGGAGAATCCATAGCGTACATGTTGTGTGATTATCGTCATCATCTACCCTTGCCTGTCTACACACTAAAACCTTGATGGTCAGCAATGACAGCCTCTCCATGGCTGTCATGAAGCAATGGTAGAGATGACTAGCTACTGGCAACTTCCCACATTTTTTTTCTGCTCTCTTGCAGGTCTCCATGTTTGACAACCCCAAGGTATATCTCTGGTTATGAATCCATCAGGCTTTTGTTGCTGTTTAATCTCCCTAGCGCACTGCTGATTTTTGTACCAAAAGCGCACCATAGACTAAAATTATTATTTTTTTATGTTGTAGGCCTGTAACTTTCTAAAATATGCCCGTACATAGGTCTAGTAGACATCCTGAATATAATAATATTTGAAACAAACAATTATGTTAAAAAAATTACATAAAAATTATATATATAATAAAAGGTATAATTTGAATGACACATTCTCTAAAATCCTTATTTTGTATGATAGTATGAAACAGTATGTATTCATATTTATGTTTTTTTTATATTCATAATAAAATTTTTATTCATTTGGAAATGTGTTGTGTGTTTTTTTTTACTTTGAATTGTATTGGATACAGGTATCACTGTTTCCAATACAATGCCCTTTGGCACTCTCTGTCCCATGGTGTGATGAACACACCAGGGGAGAAAGGGTTAACTGCAAAGAGCATATCTGGAAATCACACTTCTCCACAGAAGACTGTTCTGGTGTGATTTCCATTTTACTCTCTCGTCCCCCCCCCCCGATTTGACATCATGACGTCACTGGGGGGGGGGGTCTGTTCTCCTCCTCCAGCTTCTCCTTCAGATTGGGGCCCCATAGCAGCACAGAATAATAAATCAGGGCTCTGATCTCTGCAGCTTCTGACCTCTTCTGACTGCTTCATATACTTCATATACTGACAATTCAGCGCAGGCCTAGAGGAACCGCCAGAAGCGGCAGGGGAGTTAAGTCCAACTTTGGAGTATAAACCCACTCTAATTTTTCTTATCACCAATGTAACCAAGAACACAAGTCTAACATTTGGCATTGACAGAAAAGAGAAACCACAAAGGCATTTGTTTCTTGGCAACCATACACAAATATTTAAATACTAGCTGCTCTGTGATTGATCAATGAGAAGGGAGATGGAACTATTAGAATTCAGTGCAATGCAGACCAAAAGCATGAGAGAAGGAAGTACACTGTGTTATTTATTCCTTTTGTAGTTTTGTAGACGTCAGGGCTTTTTTTCTGGGGGAACGCACTGGAACGGAGTTCCGCCACCTATTTTAAGCCTGACCCCGAAATAAGGACACTGGCTGCCCGTCGGGGGGCCCCCATGTGTGTTGTTTAGTGGGGGGAAGTGATTTTGTGCCTCTCCTCTACCCCTCCCTCGCAATGTGCAGCGACGAAGGGGCGGCGCCTTTCCGATTGTTTATGGGTGGTGGCCCTATGATGGGGCGTCTCCTCCCCCATCCATGCTGGAGAGATATTTCTCTTCAGCGTGGACTGGGGGGGGGGGGTGGAGTTCTAGCCGTCCTGAGGGAGGGGAGGCGGCACGCCTGCCTGCGCTGGCGGCCGCACTTGCCCCCGTTCCCCCGATGGGGAGCTATTTATGGAGCGGACACCCGACATAAAGGGGCAGTTTTAGGGGGCAGTCCTAAGGGTGGGTAGGGGCGTGGCCAGGGGAGGGGGGTGAGTTCCATCACCTTTTCTCTGAGAAAAAAAGCCCTGGTAGACGTCAACACGTAAAACTAAAGCTCATCCTAAGAACTAACGTCAGCTCAATACTTAAAGCGGACCTACCACGTTGGAGGTCACTTTGCACAGTCAGACTGCCAATAGATAGGGCAATCACTGTCCAAAAAGAAAAAAAATAAATCTTAAAGCAAGAAAGACGAGTTTTTCCAAGGTAGCACCTCACTATCACAGCGATTCACTGTGCAGCCCTGTGTCCTGTGTGACCTCCCCCCCTCCCTCCCCTTCCTCTGTCTCGGAATTATTCATGATCTGGATGAAGATGAACACTGTCCCTGTGTCCTGTGTTCTACTCTGTCAGCATAACAATTCCCCCTCCCCTTACTACTGTACTCAAGAGATTCATGATTCTATGGATGAATGAGAACTGTCCCCTGTGTCCTCTCTTGTCCAGCATTACAACCCCCCCTAACCCCCTCCCATCACCCTTCTCTGTCTCAGAGTTCATGATCTTTGATGAATGAAGAACTGTCCCTTGTTCCTGTGTGACCTCTCTGTCACACATACAATGCCCCTCCCTCCCCTTCTCTGTACTCGGAGTTCATGATCTGGATAATGAAAACTGTCCCTGTGTCTCTGTTGCTCTATCGTCAGTCATACAATCCCCCCTCCCTCACCCCCTCCCCTTCTCTGTCTCGGAGACATTGAAAACGTGTCATCTGTAAGGTTGATTTGTGAGGAAGTGTGGAGGGAACATATGCTAGGGCTGGACAGCAGAGGAGTAATAAGATATTTTTTATAAAATAACCTCAACCTAACTACACCTCCTCCTGAGCCTAAACGTGTTGCCCCCCCCAAATAACATGTCACCCCCCCCATATCACCTTGCACACTGAACCCCTTCACCACCACTTATCAGTCTACAATCTCTCCTGTCTCCTACAGTGTCCTCCTTCAGCTTTACTCCTGTACTCCTATTGTAAAACTGCAGCACATAGATCTCTGGACGAAGACCCAGAACCTGTCACCCCCATTAACCAAACCCTTTGGGATTGGAATATGTCTGCAGGGGAGGGCACCTTTAGTAATGTTCAACAGAATGGGCGGAAGTAGACTTCAGGTGCCAGTACTTAGATGGTGCCTTAGGGACATGAGGAAGTGAAGATTTGTAAGTACCTTTTTGTTTCTCTGTGTCCAGTTTTCACCGATGTAATACTGCTGACAGGTGTGTGTAATATGTCCATGTCATGTATGTGGGGGATTTTTTTTTTGAGTTTACAACCGCTTTAAGCACTAACATTAACATTCTGCTTCAAAAGTCTAACCCACAAGTTTCCATTGACAGTATGGTGCCCCATTGTGTAATATTATAAGTTACATTGCATTGCATTGTGTTGTGGTGCCTATCATACCACAACACACCTTAAACTTCTCATGAAAAAGGTGCATTGTAATACACAGTGTAAGGTTGCTATTCACAAAGAACAATAAGTAACACTGCCCTGCCGTAATGCGCATACAGTGGAACCTTATATTAACCCTCATATCCAAACTCCAAAATTGTTGGTCCTTAAATCAACAAAAAAAGTTTTTTTTACCCCTAAACAAAGCTTTAATCATTAGCTTACTTTTGGCTTTGCACAGGTTGGGCCAATACAATACTGATCAGTTTACATCTTTTCATGCATACATTGATGGTCCCCATCCAAAGCACTGAAGGAAAATCTATTGCACAAAGTGGTGCGCATAGATTCCTGAACGCTCCAGCGAGAGGGTCATGGATTGTACATCTATTGACCTGTGCATGGGGGGCTTTACATGCCAGACTCTGTCCCACTCCTTTAGGAGGATGATGGACCAAAGTCCGTGGTTTATGGGTTAATGCTTAACCAGGGGTGCACATAACTTTTTAGTGCGCTCCACAGACACCAGGAGATGGTACTCACCCCATATGTAGGGTGGTCTTCTTCACTGTCTACCTCACTGTTCTCTGCATCAGCCTCCTGCATGGTAGATTCTGCTGCAGATGGACTTCCCTGTTCCTCATTGATCCTCCGATTAGCTGTCTCCATCCACAGATCACCAGCTGGCTTTGGGTCAAATGTAACTCTCACAATACAACACGTTTGAACCCCAAAATCTCATATCTCAGTAGTGCAACCCTGACATTTTCTGACTTAGTAATTAACCCCTGAGACTACCTGCAGTGCAAATGCCAACCTTTCATAGTCACATTCCAACTGTCACAGTGCTTTTCGCTTGTCAGATTTTACCCTTACATATGCCTACTCTGACTTTCATCCCCCAGATCTCCAACACTCTTAGAAGTCCAATCTTTTTTTGGATTAGTAATTTACATTTTCAATTTAACCCACTGCATAACTGCAACCTTTTGTAGTTATGTGAATTATATTTCCCTGCAGTTATCAAAGTGACATAAATTATATACATTTAACATTTAGCTGCAGCCGCTCAGACACGGAGTGCCTCCAAGTTGTTAGTGCGCATATGAGCTTTGTAACAATAATGTAGGTACGCATAGCTAGTTTTAAGCCCCTTTTGAGTACCAGAGTATCACTTATGCACACCCCTGTGCATAACCATTTTTTTAAAATTTTCTTCTTCCATAGAGCTGCCACATTTACCAGACACCATAGACTTTCATTTAGGGCTTATCCAAAGGTTTTGGAGAGTGAGGCCTGAATCAGAGAGGCGTCTAAAAACACGACATATTCAGAATCCGTATTGGCAAAAAGTGCCGCCATGTTCGGTGGTCACTTTTGGAACATTCATCTTGTAGCGTTTAAATGGGAGGGCTTGTTTATATTGATAATTGTCTCCGGAGGCACATTTTTTTGCAAACACCAGTCCTATGATTTGATATGGAGGGCCGCAATAACATCGATCCAGACCCTTCCTTCGTCGACATATCTCAGCAGGCAGTGGAACAGATGCCGACAGGTAGTGAAAACCCAATAGCAGCCACCCCTCCTCCTGCCCCTGGGTGCAGTGCACATATGTAGACTTTGTTTCCCAGATCAACATTGACAATTTTACTAATGTAGGACCGCCAAAATTGATTAGGAAAGCTGGGTCAACATGTGACCACTTCACAGGCGAGTTTCTATGCCTAATGCATTTAAGCTGGCCATACAGATTTCCTTCAGATCAGATCAGATCTACCAACAACCATGTAGTGTAGTGTCCTCCCTGATAGAATACATAGTGATTGGAAGGTGTAGAAAGGTCCTCATATTACATGGTTTTGGTAAAACAAAATCTGATCTGAAGGAAATCTGACAGAGAAATCTGAAGGTGTATGGCCAGCTTAACAGTTTTGGGGGCCGTATGTGGAGGAGGCCAAACAACACTTAAAGGGCCACAGGTTGGGAACCTAGGGTGTAGAGGTACATCATGATCTTATCAGCACTGTATACCTTTTGGCCTTGTCTGTATGTTAACCATTTCCTGTGCCAAATTCAACTAAATTATCACAGGTCTGTGCCAGAAGAAACTTGCTTACAGTGACTGCCATGAATAATTTCCGCAACATTAACTTAATCCTTAATATTACTAAATTCTTATCAAGTGCCAGACCTATCAACGACGAATAATAACAACCTGTTGTAAGTGATGCTTTCCGTTCTGTGACAAGAGATCAAAAAAAAAACGAGGAAACAAAATTGGAGACATCAGAGATCTTACTGACCCATGATGCCTTATTAAAGAAAACATGTCACCCTGCAATGCCATTATGGGGGGAGAGGGTTTGTAGAACTGTGTGTAAGTAGCTGTACTTTACTACGGTGGGAGGCATGGGAGATATATGGCCAACTATAGCTGGAATGAGAAGGGTGTAGGGGGGCTATCTGTATTTTGAAGAAGAAGAAGAAGGAACAATTACACTTGTAGGGCTTTCAAGTGACATCATTTGTCAGATCCAAATATTGTGATCATGTATTCTTTGCCATCTCATACAATAATTGGACAACTGGCAGAGAAAGTAGCGGCCTAGTAACCTAAAAAGTTCTTCTATTTTATTCAAAATCAAAGTTTTTAGCAAACTGGTCTTTTTCAAAAACAAAAATCTCAATAGAATCATGCACATCAAATCTCAATAGAACCTCAAATACCTCTTAACCCCCATTTTGGTCATTCTACATACCATATGAACTAACTTATGCACACTTAGTCCTAATTATATTAAATTTACTACATTTAATCTGTTTTGCTTCAGGCATAAACTACAATCGAGCCCATACATAATTATTCATACCCCTGGCACATTTTTACTTTTATTCAACCACCAAGTCATTTGATGGGGGTGACATAGGTGTCTCCCAAAACATAATAAGACGATGCACAAGAGACATTTTTGTGGAAAAAAAACATTCCTCAGCTTTTATTGACATTTGAGCAAAAAGTGTCATGTCCAAAAATATTCATACCCTTCTCAATAATCAGTAGAAAAGCCTTTATTGGCTATTACAGCAATCAAAAACTTCATATAATCACAGACCAGCTTTCTGCATGTCTCCACATGTATTTGTACCCATTCATCTTTAGCAATGAGCTCCAAATCTTTCAGGTTGGAGGGTCTTCTTGCCATCACCCTGATCTTTAGCTCCCTCCACAGATTCTCGATTGGATTTAAGTCAGGACTCTGGCTCGGCCCCTCCAAAACATTAGTGTTGTTGTCTGCTTACCATTTCTTCACCACTTTTGCTGTGTGCTGTGGGTCATTGTCATGCTGAAATGTCCACTGGTGCCCAAGGCCACGTTTCTCTGCAGACTGCCTGATGTTGAGAATCCTCATGTATTGCTCTTTTTTCATTATGCTGTTTACTGTGATTAGGTTCCCTGGTCCATTGGCTGTAGTTAAAAAATGTGTCCCAATTTTATTAAATGGGCGGGTTCCACAGTCCACCTGGTGCTGTAGGATCAATAAACAATTGGCTGGTGAATATCCTGCAGCTGATTAGGGCTGGGGAAATTCAAACTGAGCAAGCCCAGCCCCTTGGGAAGGGAGCAGGGTCCCTGGACTGTACTGTGCACAGCACATCCACAGAGACACTGGGGATGCCATTTAGCTGGAGTTTGGCCAGAACATATCCCTCTCCCAGAGTGGGGAGACAGGCCGTAAGCTATGCTGACTTCCTGTGTACCTTATAATAAGTATATGCTAATGCAGTTTATTTTGTGCAATCATTTTTTTCAATATTTTAACTTGACATGCTTTGTCCTTTTTTTTTTATTTCAATGAACTTTGCAACTATAAAAATTCAACCTTGAAGCCAGAGGTACCAAGTTTAATTGATAAGGATTTATAAGGCTCTGAGGGAAACATGCTGCATTTTAGATATTGGATAGTGATGAGCGGCATAGGCAATATTCGAATTTGCGATATTTTGTGTATAATTCTACTAATATTCGATTCGCTATTGTATGGCCATGAATTGGGAATATAATTATAATTCACAATTATAATTGCATCATAATTCAAAATGAATGGTCACATGTGGTATTTATTTTCGCATTGCATGGAAATAAGCATCCAAATGCATAATATCGCAAATTTTCAGCATTGCGAAGAACTGCCGTCATAATTGTGAAATTTGCAAATTCTTGAATAGCCAATTTTTGTCGAATATTTTCGCAATATGAATATACAAGCTCAATACTTATATTGGATAACTTACATTTCGCTTATCCTTATTGGATCGTTAACCCTATCTGCAACTATCTCAAAACTGCTGCCTAGAAAGGTTATGGAAACCCATTATACCACAAAACAAACCTAATCTTTGGCAACAAAAGCCCCCTTCAATTAGTCTGTGGTCATTCCTATGCCACAACACCACCTACACATATGCTAGGTCCCTGTTTTCACCCTGAGACACAGGGCCACCCACTCTTGTTATCCTAGTCTATTATGTCACACTTCACCCTTACCCGGATCACCTATCATTACTGCATCTGCTATGGTGGCCACCCTTACCGGGTACACTACCATCATTGGCCACCTCTACTCATACTACCACCCTCATACTACTCATACTAACACTCTCATGACTTCATAATCCTCAGCAATTAACCCACAGCACTACTCTCCCTGACTGCTAGAATTGCTATTGCCTCCAATTGGCCACCTTTATTGAAGTCTTCACTAGAGATGGTCAAAATTAAGAAAATACGATTTTCCCACTCAAATTTTGATTCAACTGATAAATTTCGACTTTTTTCGAGTCGAAATTTGGAAAGTCGACATTTGCATAAGGTTGAAAATTTCGATTTGCTGTATGGGCTTCAGCTATAAGAGAAGAAATCAGTGTAAATCGTGATTGATTTACAATCAGTGCTGAAACTGCAAACAGTAATGTTACCATAAATAAAGCCAGAAACCATATCACACATGGAGTGGTGATGCTGAAGCACTTTACACAAGAATATATAGTTGTATATGAGAAGAGAATTATAACATAATATTTATTGATATAATTATATATAATGTAAGAAGCAGTTGTTTTTATCCATGTTGTCACTCACTGTCAGAAGGAATGGCTGTGTTGTCACTCACTGTTAGAAGGAATTGCAATGTTCTCGCTCATTGTAAGAAAGAATTGCAATGTTGTAACTCACTGTCAGAAGGTAGAAAATGTTGTCACTCACTGTTAGAAGAAATTGCAATGTTGTCACTCACTGTTAGAAGTAATGGAAATGTTGTCACTTACTGTTAAAAGGAATGGAAATGTTGTCACTCACTGTCAGAAGGAATGGCAATGTCACTTACTGTTAGAAGGAATGGCAATGGTGTCACTCACTGCTAGAAGGAATTGCAATGTTGTCACTTACTGTTAGAAAGAATTGCAATGTTGTAACTCACTGTCAGTAGGAAGGAAATGTTGTCACTCACTGTTAGAAGGAATGGAAATGTTTTCACTCACTGTTAGAAGAAATGGAAATGTTGTCACTCACTGTTAGAAGGAATGGAAATGTTGTCACTCACTGTTAGAAGGATGGCAATGTTGTTACTCACTGTCAGAAGGTATGGCAATGCCATTCACTGTTAGAAGGAATGGCAATGGTGTCACTCACTGTAAGGGGGGTGGCAATGTGTTTACTACCTGTCAGAAGGTTTGGCAATGTTATTATTCACTGTCAGAAGGAATGACAATGTTGTCACTCACTGTTAAAAGGAATGGCAACCAGACAACACTAACAGGTAATTTTTGGGGCCAAGTTGATGAGCCAGTGAGACAGAAGGACAAAACAGCCCACTTCACTGGCTCAGCTGCAGGGAGGGGTGGGGGGGGGGGGGGGGGGGGGGGGGGGATTAAGGGAAAGAAAATGTAAAAATGGGTGTTAAAACCTAGCTCTAGCAGGAAAAGCCAGACAGGAGGGGCTAGAGACCTGTAAATTGTGATTATGTGATGATTAATTACTTTACGATTTGGTCTTCTTCATATGTGTTATACCTATGAATGATGCCTTAATAAATGCATCCGCTGCTTTTTTATCTAAGGCCCCCATACACCTTTAGATTTCTCTGTCAGATTTCCCTTTGATCTCTTTTAATTTTACCAACACCATGTAATATGAGGGACTTTCTAAACAATCAAGTCTACCTGTGTTCGATCGCAGAGGACCCGGCACTACATAGTTGTTGGTAGATCTAAAGGATATCTGTCAGAGAGATTTAAAGGTGTATGGCCAGCTTTATCCTAAACCTGTCTGTCGTAGCATACCTCTCTATTCTCTCAGTCTGATTAGGACATTAGAAATGTGTAGTGCAATATAGCTCTTTAAATTGATTATGGAGAAAGATGTAGCTGTGATATGCAGTGATGGTATGGGTATTGCTTCAATTAGGTAGCTGCATAAACAGCTAGATTTTCTTATTTTGGCCAGCAGGATGTATGGAATATACTATACTATACTATATTTTACTTGGTGACAGGTAACAGGTTACAAACCACCATTCCCTATTATTATTTTTTTACACAAAATTGAGCAAAGATCAGCACGTAGTTTTTGAATTAATTAAAATAATAGAACAAAATTGTTCAATGTTTTCTTACTGAAAGAGAGCAGATAAGAGAATTGCTAATATTTACATGCAGTTTATTAAATATGTTACATACATTCATTGCATACATCATTATAATGGAAATGGAAACAAATATATGATTTTGATTACAAAGTAAGCAAACCAAACAAAAATGAATTCATAAATTATGTTTACACAAAACAATATTGGGATAGAATTGCAAAAATGCAAGTGACCAGAAGAGGGCGATAAAGCTATAACATGGAAAATGAAGATCATTTCAAAAGTTACTACAATAGGATGATAAATGATTTCTAATATTGTCCTCTAAAGTAAGTTTCTAGTAGTGTTGGCTCAAATGCTTCAATGGGAAGACAAAATCTGTTGACACAGTGGGCAGCAGTGATAAAATCTATTTATTGGCATATACCCTGTATAGAGTGTGACTTTCTTCTTTGCCAAGTAGAGGTGGGAGACAAGTTATAACTGCACTTATTACTTGAAACTATAACTCTGTCCCTTTTAGGAAGGATCATGGCAGTATTATGGTTGCTTTTCTTCAGCTGGATTGTGTTTGCCTTAGTAAAAAGTGAAGTTTGAAATACTGTTGGCCCAAAATCTTCAAAACCAATAATTTGATAGAAAGCTAAAGATAAAGAGGAATTGCACTTTTTAACTTGACAATAACATTAAGCATACTTCCGAAGTTTGATAAAAACACCAATTTAAGTTTCAGCCCAAAGCAACTGTCAATACTGGCGTATTTAAGCCGACTTTTTCAGACCAAATAAATGGACTGAAAAAGCTCCCCTCGGCTTATACTCCAGTCAAGGTCAGAATCAGGGTCCAATCACCTGTCCCGGGTTGCAGTTCGTTGAAACCAAGGCATCGGCACCTCTTTGAAGCTCAGTTGTGTTGTCGACACTGGCTGATGTATTGTAAACAGTGCCACACTGCCACCTGGTGGTCGGTTACTGTTACTGGTGGCTCATTAATTAATTGTTACTGGAGAAGGAATTAAATAGTTATTCAAATAGAACACTCCACCTTATGATAAAAAATTTTAAATAAGTTTCTATTCCATGTATTGGTCCCAATAGAAATAATAATAATAATAATAATAATAATAAATTAAAGACTTTAAATTAAAATGTATTTTCATGTTTGAACATAAGAAGTGCCTTGAAAATCCATCCTGTAATAACAATAATCCTGTGTTCTCTTAACATTTCTGAGGTTGGGGCACTAAGATTAATCCTGTTTAATTCATTCCTAGGGGCAATGGTGCTTTTTCTATATTTTTCTCATTTAGAAAACTCCACTATCTGCCTTTACATTTCCCACCCTCGGCTTATATCCGAGTCAATAAATTTTTCCAGTTTTTGTAGATAAAATTAGGTACTGTAGGGTGTCCTGAAGTAACAGATTTGAAGCATTTTAGCTGTAGACAGATATTTCTGAATGTGCCATGCTGATAGACTGCTAATTAAGAAGACTGAATGTTGTGATTAAATTAAAAGGTGCTTCAACAAAGTATTAGATAAGTGTATATAACAAGCATTTTGTAAGTATGACACTTTTTTATATATTTCTTTCCAAACTGATTTTTTTTTAAAAACTACATCAATTTGATGTAAAATCCAGGTTGTATTATAGGTTTTATACACAAAACTCCACTCCAACTCAACCTCTTGTAGTGTGTACATCCCGTTGCGGCCCAGTTGCGATGTGACCACTAAAGTTTAGTTACGTTTGGCAAGACAAAATGTAATTTTGGTCTATATCCACCATATATGACACCTGATCTGGTATAGTACCTCATTGGCCATTTAGCTGAGTATAACACTGTGTATCATTACCACTTGATGATACATTTTTTTTACTTTTTGTCTCTAACAACTTAACGCATAGACTCCACTGTGTCTTTGCAAAAATGCTCTCAAAATGTGACGTCTATGGCACCTCACAATGAATTTCCAAGGGGGACATCATATGTATGTACATGTTCCCTCTTCATTTTTAGAAAGCAAAGCCCCGCATCAAAAAAAACAAAACAGACCAATATGAACTGGGACGCACCAAAGATGCAACCATTGTGTGTTTGCAAAGAGGCAGTGAATTCTTTTTAGTCATTTACAGATGTTATGTTAAACAGATAAAATAGGTCAATTGCAATTAACCTTCATGCAAACACAACATCAAACTGCAACTCCCTGATAATACCTGCTGGTGGCGCTGCATACTAGCAAGTTGTTAAGGGTTGCCGCACCTGCACCTCATTATCAGGTCTATGGACCCTGTCTTTAGACCTCTCACTATTTGTGCAGCATCGTGTGCTGTTGCCATCTTCTTCCTGAAAACTTCAGCTTGTTCTGATTCTTCTCCTGCACTGACAGTCCCTCCCATGTCCCAGTGCAAAAGGTTCTATATAGGTTGTCTAGTGTTCTTGTTGAATAGTCTCATTAACTTTAATTCTTTGTCTGGGATTACATCTTAGCAACCATTTGCTTGCAGTGTTGGTACCTGAAGACAGAAGAGGTGACAAAATGCCTCCTGCCATGTCTTTTCTAAATATGGAAGCTTTCTTTGGGATATGGTAGGTCTTATTTTTGAGGAAGGTCTTATATTAGAAGCACAGGTCTTTTGGGGTGTAGGTCTTACTTTCGGGGTAGGTCTTATATTCAGGGAAACAGGGTATCAGGGGTGCACAAAAGTGGTCCTCAGGTACTCAAAAGGGGACAAAAACTAGCTCTGTGTACCGGCATTATTGTTACAAAGCTCATATGCGTACTAACAACTTGGAGGCACTCCATGTCTGGGCGGCCGCAGCTTTATGTTAAACGTATACAATTTATGTCACTTGGATAACTGCAGGGAAACATGAATAACTATGAAAGGTTGCAGTTAGGGGTGTGAAATTGGGAATGTAAATTACTTATTCAAAAAAAAGATAAGACTTCTAAGAGTGTTGGCGATCTGGGGGATAAAAGTCAGAGTAGGCATATGTAAGGGTAAAATCTGACAAGAGAAAAGCACTCAGTTAGTTACTAAATCAGAAAATTTTACGTTTGTACTACTGAGGTATGAGATCCGGGGGTTCAAACAGTTTTGCACTGTGAGAGTTACATGTGACCCAAAGCCAGCTGGTGACCTGTGGATGGAGACAGCTAATCGCAGGATCAATCAGGAACAGGGAGGTCCGTCTGCAGCAGAATCTACCATGCGAATGCAGAGGACAGTGAGGGAAACAGTGGGGAAGACCACCCTACATATGGGGTGAGTACCAACCATCTCCTGGTACTCATCTGAGGAGCTCACTAAAAAAGTTATGTGCCCCCCTGGCTATTATCACAAATACAAGTGCACATCTTTTACCTCCTGGGCGTTTAGCCTGAGTTAACTCAGGGTGAGTTTCTATGCTAATAAAACTTACTCCGTGCTTACTGAGGGCAAACTCACCTGTCCACCCAAAGCTCCCATCGATTCCCTGTAATGGCGGACCCGCTGATCCTTCCAGGTCTGCCCTGATGATGTCAGATATGACGGCGGCAGGGTGGGGGGTAGGCAGTGCTATTGAGCACACTGAAGGTGGCGTCACTTTTTTAGAGCACATCTCTGGTGGCAATGGTGAGGCCAGGGATGGATATGTTCCAGCTCTAGAGGGGGGTATAAAAATGTGGTGGATTACAATATAAGAATGCACCACAACCCAGGAGGTTAAATACTCCATGACTCTGCATCCTTTCCTATATATACATCATCACTTTGCCCATTCAAGAAAAAATGAGTGTCTGTATATGCTCAATGACACTCACCTCTCCACTAGGGATAGGCGAAATATTTTCCTTTTTCTTTGAATTAATTGATTTTGTGAGTTGTGGGAATATAGAAGGGTTGTAGGAATATACGTACATAAATTCATTTCAAAGTAAAGTAAAAATATTATTTTTTTTAATAATTCCACATGTCTTCTTTATATTTGCAGCAATGCTGGAGATGATACCATGTTCAAGGGCTTGTTCAATTAACTAGTACTGTAGTGACCATCTCTTCTCTCCAGCAGGCTCAGGGTCCAGAATTCACCTCTTCTAAACGAGTAATTGGCTACTAGGTCCAAACTTTGCATTACGTGAGGAAATGACAGGCAGGAATAAAGGCTTTTCTGCATTTTGTGTTGTTATTACATTCTCTGTCACAGCTTGGGGGTCATATGTAAGATTAATGTTGGACTCTCAAAAGGATCAAGCACCCACTTGTATATTGTTGGTGAAAGGTGAAAAGGACTCAATGGTTTTACCATAAACACCCTTCAAATTAGTTTTATTTAGGCTGACGGGGGGCGTAGATCTACATATACATATATAGTGTAATATGTTGTTTTAAAGCGGTTTTACCTCATTAAATTAAAGCAAAAAAAGCAAATAATCCTCCTTAGCTACATAGGATCTTGATCCAGGCAAAGTAATCCCTGTAACGGAAAATTGCATACTTACCTTCCTCGCTCCAGTGCCAACATACCTGGAGTGTCCTGTCCTCCAGCATGTAAGCATGTCTCCACCAATCCAGATCTGAATCCAAGCATGCTCGCCCCTCCAGCATCACTAGATTCAGATCTGGCTGGCTCCCAGGCATTATGGCCAGCAGACGTCAGAAGTGACGTCTACTTTCCCAATAGTAGGCGCACGTCGCAGGAGGGGCGCCCCCACATTTTCAACCGGGTAAGTATTTAAGTATTTTTTTTTTTTCAACCTCGGATCTGCCCTATTATCATTATCAATGGGAAGCAGATATCGAGTTGGTAGGTCCGCTTTATTTTTAGGGTGGCACTGTCATTGATCTTTATTGGACATTGATACCATTGACACTGTTATTAGTTTATATATAATTGCTATAGTTTTGTTTCCAAGCTTATATACAGTTGTATATCCATAATTATTCATACCCCTGGCAAATCTTAAATTAAAGTTACTTTTGTTCAACCAGCAAGTTATTTTTTGATGGGAAATTTTTTTTCCAAAACATAATAAGATGATGTGTCACAGTCTCTGGGAAAATCCAAAGTTCTATACCATTCCAAATAGTACAAGCTATTCTAATGAATCCTAATTACCCTGATTATTGGGAACAGCTGTTTTAATCAACTCAGCAGGTGAAAAACAGCAGCTCTCTGCAGTTGGTGTGTGGACAATCATGGCTAAGACAAAAGAGCTCAGTGAGGACATGCGACTGCGCATTGTGGCTCACAAGTCAGGAAAAGGCTACAAAGCCATATCTAAGAAAGATGATGGGTAGTTGCGCACGACCTTCAGCAGTGATTACACAGCTATAGTGATAGCAGTGGACAGAAAGGCCCTCAGTAGGTGTATGGGGCCTGAGCAAGGATCACAGAGTAAAATGGAGTC
>CM070040.1:23383531-23395035 GCA_036250615.1 Ptychadena robeensis | reverse complement strand
AATAACTTTTCCAACACTATTGTGGCCAGAAAGGGTCCCTTTGTTTTTTAATGTTCGCGTACCCATTGAAGTCTATGGGGTTCGCCGGGTTCGCGGACATTTGCGGAGGTTCCGGGTTCGCGCCATCACTATTCCTATCCTGACATCCAGCTACAACATTTAATGGCCTTTGTTGGAATCTGCATGAAATTAGTAGGCTTCAGTTTCTACAGGTTCAGTATCAACCACGGGTGTGCTGCTATCAACAAAAGAACTCACTGACACCGGACTACAGGTGACTACACTACAAGTTTTGTACAGTTGCAAAAAAAAGTATATGAACCGTTTGGGATTACGCGGCGTTTTGCATGAATTGGTCCTAAATTGTGTTCTGATCTTCATCTAAGTCACACCAATAGAATAACACAGTCTGCATAAAATAATACTGCACAAACATTATATGTTTTCATATTTTTATTGAGCATAACATGCTAACATTCACAGTGCAGGGTGGTAAAAGTATGTGAACCCCTAGCCTAATGACTTCTCCAAGAGATAATTGGAGCCAGGAGTGAGCCAACCTCGAGTCTAATCAGTGTGATGATATTGGGTGTGTTGCTGAAAGCTGTCCTGTCCTTTAAAAACACACACCAGTTTTGGAAATACTGGTTTCAAGAAGCACTGTCTGATGTGAACCATGCCTCGCAGAAATGAGCTCTCAGAAGACCTACGATCAAGAATTGTTGGCTTGCATGAAGCTGGAAGGGGTTACAAAAGTATCTCCAAAAGCCTTGATGTTTATGTGTCCACGGTAATAGACTGTCTACATATGGAGAAAGCTAAGCACTGTTGCTACTCTCCCTAGACGTGGTCGTCCTGTAAAGAGCACAGCGCAGAATGATTAATCAGGTAAAGAAAAGCTTAATGAGTCTGAGAGTGTCAGCTAAAGACTTACATAAAAATTTCTAAGACATGCTAACATTTTTATTGACACATCTACAATAAGGAAAGCATCAAACAAGAATGAGGTACATGGGAGGACACCACGGAGGAAGCCATTGTTGTCCCAAAAAAATATTGCAGCACGTTTGCAAATGAACACCTGGATGTTCCACAGCACTACTGGCAAAATATTCTGTGGACAGATAAAACCAAAATTGAGAAAAAAAGGCACAGCACACCAACATCAAAACCTCATCAACACTGTAAAACATGGCGGAGGGAGCATCATGGTTTGGGGCTGCTTTGCTGTCTGGGCCTGGACGGATTGTTGTCATTTATGGAAAAAAAATTCAAGACCTTTCACTTGAGAATGTATAATCTTATTATTAACCTAAATGATAATTGATGATATAATATGGCAGACTGTGAGACTGTAATATACCAAATTAACTTTTATGAAATTGTGGAGATAGCACCCTAAGGGGCAGCTGTGTGTAGTGGGAATTGGGTAGCAGTGATTGGCTCAGACACAGAAGTTTCTTTAAACTGGAAGAACCAGTTTAATTAACTTAATGGCACAGTACAGGGGAAATGGTGACTTCTGGGAGAAAGGGTTTAGGGAAGGCAGGATGTATGTACCAAAAGCAGGGTCTGGCTTCTCTTTGCAGACTCTAACAGGTCCCACTTCTCCGTGACACCATTTCAGCTTCACTGATTCTTGCCTGATGCCTGACTCTCACTGCGTCTGAGGAGATCTGATGGTATAAACCCTTTAAACCATAGCAGCTTGACCGAATAAGCCACTTGCAGATTTCTCTTCTTGCGCCAATTAAATGCACTTCACTGATTTCTCCAGGATCCCTCACCCCAACCGTTCATGGCTATGCCCTTCCAAGAAAACTCACACACCTGAGATTCCAGTGACTCCAGACCCTCCTCTGGTCAGGATGCAGGTTGCTTAGCAGTGAAGACAACAGGGCTTCACAGGCTCAGCACAGCAGCAATGCTTCAACACCTTCACAGAACATTAGCCAGGGCAAACGACCCCTGGCCTGATATTCACAGCAACACATCCCCAAGGCCCCAAAGGGGAGACACCCAAAGGAAGACTCCTGAACAGAGGTGATCTCTCCTATTTATAACATTCACCACCCCATTCTAGAACCTTCTATCTCTGGACAGAAAAGTGGGTTATTAGCTTGCTCCCCCAAGGATAACAGCTCAAGCCATTCCCTAGGGGGCTTGATAAAACCTAGAAAAAAGCACAGACACTGACTTGAAAAATATTTTATTAGGATCTAGCCTCAACATACTGCCTGCACAATTGAAAATATCCTGCACTGTACTCCTCTCCTGTGTGGCTAGGAGTTGTCTAAATCAATATGTCAGCACTGGCACCAATTCCCATACCATCCCATGGAGCCAGATGTGAGGTCATTTTAAATAAATTATGTTTATGGAGACACCCAGCAGTGAGAATCTGTGCTAATTTTTGCTTGGACAGACCCCAGTTGGGACTTCATTGTGGGAAGAGAATTACTGCATGGGACATTATCAACTGTGCAGCGAGTATGTTGAATGGTAGAATAAAAAAAAATAAAAAAATGTCTGTGCTTTTTCCTAGGAACTTTTAGTTTACCCAATTATGAAGCTGTGCTCATCCCATAGGGTGGGGGAGAATCCTCTTGTTAATGGAGACCCTAGATTCTCATTGAGACCCTAACTGCAGACCCCACAACACCAGGCAATGCTATGGAAAGGGGACCCTCTACCTTATCAAGGGGTATGGCACCCTTGCTCAGGATGAGGGGCCAAGCTAGGTCAGTTGTCCCCTTTTCAAGGCTCTATGCTTTGAGGTGTCAGAAATGAATTGGTCTTATGTTGGTAGTTGGTCCCCTTTCCCAGGCCCTCCAGACTCAATGTCAAGTGGGGGTCTGGTTATGAACAAAAGCCCAGGTGTCCAACCTGTGGCCCTTTAGGTGTTCTTTGGCGGCCCCCAAAACCTAATTATTAATGCATAGGGCATAGGAACTCACCTGTCCGCCGATCCCCAGCTGACAGTTCCTTGTCCTGGATCTTCTTAGAGTGGGAAGAGGAGGAGAGGTGATAAACCTACGTGATAGGAGTATGTAAAAGCCAATCAGCGACCCAGATGATGCCTGAGAAAGTCCCTCGCCTCATCTCCTCTAGTGTTGGTGGGGATCAGCAAACAGGTGAGTTCCTATGCTACCACTATTCCACCAATAAATGGGGGGTGATTGTATAATATATATTGGGTCACATAACCTCAGAAAATGCTTTGATGATATCTATGAGGCACATAACCTTTGACGATGTATAGGACATAAAAGTTGCATTACCATACTACAGTGTTACATAATGCATGAAGTATAATTGAAAACATAAATAATGTATTTTAGCTTTGCCTTCTGTCATTGTTTTATTTTAGTTAGTATAGATTGGAAATGTTATATGCGGCCCTATAGTCCATATCAACTCAGTTGGGCACCACTGACCTAGAGGAATGGAATACACATCAATTTTTTTTAATTAGATAGGGAAATGATTATATTACACTCTGCTCTGCACATTGCAGTGCTGCATTAACGGGTATTCTGTCCAAATATATTTGAGCATTTGTATGGGCAAATGTGCTACAGTGGGATCTCGGATGTTACACACTATATTACATGTAAGGAAATCTGTATTTGCACTGATACAAAGACCTTTAATCTTAGTGACCTATGGAATTAGAAATGGTTGAGGCCCACGTAAAGTATCAAAGGGTGTTTTCTTTAATAGGCAAAAAAATTAAGATAAGACATATTTATTCTTTCTGCCCACCACTTCCTGTCCACAGATCAAGGTTTAACTACACCAGAATAAGTTACCGTAATCTGTGTGATAAATATTAAATATTTATGTAATTGTTTCTTTCATTGCAGGAAATTGTAAACCTGAACTTTGGAAAAGGTAAGGCACCTTTTTTTTAACTATGCTTGTGCAAGGATAGGATGAAGCAACTATAAAAAAAACGAAAAAAAAATTATTGGCGGTTTATTTGCAGGAAATACATTAATACCTACAGAAAGTTTAGCAACTCCATTTAAAAATTTTATTTTTTAGTATTATTTCCGGACTGACCCCTCCTTGATTTAGCCATGTATTGGTGCTTTACTGTTACTGTACAGATTTGCGGATCAATCAATGACAATACAACAAACTTTATTCTAAATAAGGCCCACTACAAACACAGCAAACTTATAGCAGAATATTGTTCAGAGAGGAATAATACAGAGTGTTCCCTGGGGACAAGGGAAGTAAAGCCACCACGAGCTGGTACTTGCGTGTCCACAGGGTGTATACAGTGGACTGGTAGGCTCACACCACAGACAGCCCACCTAGCAGGTCTGCTCCATGGGGTCGGGGCCACACGCCATCCTACTAAAAACCTGGCACAGGTCTGTGACTGAAAAGCACAAGCTCCTCATAACTGGAACAAAGATTGTGTGCCATTGTGCTCCCCAGCTACCTGCCACCGCTGTGAGCATTCATCCATTAACATGCACATTAATTCCCATTCGTTACTTTGAATGGGAACCCTGGTCTAAATTTAAGTAAATTTTCAACTTTTTTTGAAGTGTGGTGGTAAGTGATGGCTGAAATGTCCGCACGGCGGACAGTTCCTGGCGAACAACACATGTTTGCTCTTCTTCTTGCTGGTATGACTGGTATGTGGAACACGCATCTGTGCATCCCAGATACCGGAAGTGATGACGCAGACCGTGTTCGCAAACAGACACGGCCAATGTTCGGTCATCATTAGTGGTGGGAGGTTTAAGTTGTACTTGGTAGTGTCTAAAGTTTACAAGTGTTGTAGGTAGGAGAATGACTCCTGTTACTGATTTTGTGGTTAGGCGCAGATATTCAGGGTTACGGGAAGAAGGATGTGGAAGAAAAGTGTACGGTAGATGTTTGCCAACTAAGCTTCTGCTGGCTATTGATAGAAGCATAAAATGTTTTAGGGTTGTTTTATTGCGTTTGTAAATTTGGCTTATTCCTGCTGCTCTTGTAAGTGACTGGTGATTCACACACCGGTAGTGATGTGTACCTAATAAAAAATAGCCAGAGACATGACCGTTGGACATTCTATTGTGA
The DNA here is from genome assembly GCA_036250615.1 of Ptychadena robeensis. NCBI lineage: Eukaryota > Metazoa > Chordata > Amphibia > Anura > Ptychadenidae > Ptychadena > Ptychadena robeensis. The sequence continues at coordinate 23,389,956 of CM070040.1, read as the reverse complement.
GGTGAGGCACATTCTGTAACTAGCCAGATTTCACCATCTTATAGGACAAGAGGAAAGGTGATGTTTATATAGTTTGTGACAGATCGGTGGTTTGTCATGGTGTAAGTGGTCCATGTGCGGCAGTGAAGGGGTCTGCTGGTGTGTGTGTGGTGTGTGTCCTGAGGGAGTCCAGAGTGTTGGGAAGCAACAGTAGGTTGCTGTCCAGTTTTGTTAAGTTTTTGGTTATCTGGGGATCTTAGGGATCTGGACTCTGGAGTGGGAATGGATGAGACTGGATGGGTCTTCCATCTCTACCAAGATAACCCTTATGGACCCTAATGAGGCTTCTGGGTGTGGCTCCACAAAAGGGACTGAGACCACTGTGCTGCCTGAGCAGCGGAGACTGGAGGGCACACAGGGAGTGTGGAGCCCAGGCCTGTGAGTCAGGCCATTTGGGACAGAAAGGCTTTGAGTTGAAGCCAAGAGGTTTGGTATTTTCCAGTGTGGACATTTTGTTGAATCACTTATATCAACACCTGCGAGGGTCATTTCTATTGGGACTTATTAAATAAATGCGGGCAGGAGCCCTTAAGAGGTGCAGCTTGTGTGGACTGACGTCATTGGGAGTGCAGCTTTTGAGGCTGATTGTATACAAGTTGTATAGGCTAGATGTGTGCCTGCTCCTGGAGTCTGTAGAAGGACAATTACATACATTTTAATTCTAAAATTATTGGTTGGCTAACTGTCATGTCTGTAAAGGTTCAGGAATCAAGAGGCCCCTTAAGCCCCCCATACACATCTAGATTTTTCATCCAATCAACTCAATTCAATCAATTTTTTTGGTTGATTGGTTGAAAATCTATGGCAGCCCACATGGTTAGATCAACCTAAACCAATTAAAATTGGGAAAAAAATTGATTGAAAAAGGATTGGACGTGTTGGTAAATTAAATTTGGTTGTATTGAAATGCATTACACTTTCAGTCTATCTATACTATACTATTTCTATACAGAAAAGTTGATCAAATATCTGTTACTACAGTTAACAAACATACAATCAATCAATCACAGATTTCCCTGACCCCATAAAATTGATCTTTTTTAGTTGATTGAACAGAAAATCTAGACGTGTATGGCTAGCTTTATGCTTAAACCAATTTTTATTTTGAATCAAGGCCCAGTAGGGTCTTGGCTGTAACAGCATAAATTGGAACAATAATTGTCCTTAATAATGCTGGCCATACACACGGCGAGCTGGAGCGATATCGCCCTCCGATATCGCTCCGGGAGGCTAACGTGATGACGTCATCACGTTAGCCTCCCATTGCATTCTGGGGCCCCACAATCGGCCAGGCACCCTTTGTGTGCCGGCCATAAGCAGCGATGGAGACCCCGTCTTCATTGCTGCTTATGGCAATCGGCTCCCATCGGCTCAGATTTTCCGACATGTCGGATCTCTGGCCGGCCGAGAAGTGGGGCGACAGGCATCTGTCGCCCCATGTGGGGACATGCCGATAAACGGCCGGATTTTAACCTGACCGACGGCGAGAGCGCGCACGCCCGTCGGTCAGATTAAAATCCGGCCGTTTATCGGTATGTGTATGGCCAGCATAAGAGTTCAATATAAGGGAAACCTGCTCCACCTGGGGTACCCACACACAGTTCACAACACCACACTTATGTGGGGCCAGGGAAAATAGGGCGAATAGTGGCCAGTATGTCCTTGGAACGGGTCCAGCGGTTCAGCCGATGCACAACACAAGCAGTATCCCCTCTGGAAATCCAATATGTTCCAAGTGGTTGAGGCGACTCGCCACCCCACTGGGAACCTGGCAATGGTGAGTGGGGGAAAAACTGAGATCTCTTTGTAACTGGGGCTTGGATAGTTTATGTGTTCTTTTGTGATCCCTGCTCTAGACTGTGGTGGGTAATGAGTCTCAGAGTGAACAGCGTGCCCAGTTACTCCATCAGACTTTTCCATACTGAGCATTTTCCTGGGGGCAGAACTCTCCCTTATATCTGCTTGGAGCCCAGGGGCATCGTGGTCCAGGAATTTAAAGGGGACACTGCCCTGATTCTGCTCATGCCACTACAGATCTATGCACTTAAATGACTATCACACCAGGATCCTGTATCAATTGTGATTTTTTTTACTGGTTTTGAGTGGCCTATAAAGCAACATCTTAGAAATGAGAAGATGGGTAAGATAAAGTTATAATATTTAAGGCAAAAAATATGGAGAGCATGTTCCAGGACTTTGGTGGTTTCTGGAGATAGCAAAAGGGCATATTTTTGAGATGTTGTGCAGATGGGAGTGGCAGAATACAACAATCTTTTGTATCTGTGGAGTAAAAGAGCCAAAGCCACACAAATCAGTTCTCTTTTACTCAGGTAAAGTTTAAGGACTCTGTCAGCCATCCATAAAGAGATCTATGTGCCACTGAGAGACAAGTCAAAGGGGTGAATATGTAGATGTGGGTATTATTAGCATATAAATGGTATTGGAGGCCAAATGTAATGAGATGAGTTTGACAAGGGAGAAGGTGTAAAGGGAGAAAAGCGGTTTGTCAGGTAAGAGGAGAATCAGGAACGTGCAGAATTATGAATACTGATGGAGTGCAAGATCTGTAGAAGAAGAGGGTGATTTACAGTGTCAAAGGCAGAGGAGAGATCCAGCAGAGGAAGCAAGGAATAGTTGCCGTGGGCCTTGGCTCTGAGCAAGTTCTTCGCAACCTTAGTGATAAGCAGCATATGCAAATTTCATATTCACAAATATTGCAAATTGTTTGCCTAATATTCGCAGTAAATTTGACAATTCGTAATCTCCATTCATTGTTACCTTTATTGTGAAAATCAGCACTTGTACATGCGCAGTGGGATCTTTTAGATCTTTATGGACCATTTTTAAGGGCACAGAACATTTAAATATCTTTTCAACTACAAATCGTATTCCAAAAAAGTTAGGACACTATACAAATCGTGAATTAATGCTGAATGCAATGATGTGGAGGTGCCAACTTCTAATATTTTATCCAGAATAGAACATAAATCACGAAATAAAAGCTTAAACTGAGAAAATTTACCATTTTAAGGGAAAAATATGTTGATTCAGAATTTCATGGTGTCAACAAATCCCAAAAAAGTTGGGACAAGGCCATTTTCACCACTGTGTGGTCCCAACTTTTTTGGGATTTGTTGACACCGTGAAATTTTGAATCAACATATTTTTCCTTTAAAATGATACATTTACTCGGATTAAACATTTGATCTGTCATCTACGTTCTATTACAAATAAAATATTGACATTTGCTACCTCCACATCATTGCATTCAGTTTTTATTCACAATTTGTTTAGTGGCCCAACTTTTTTGGAATTCAGTTCATAGAAAACCAACCATATTTTTGTCAATTACATTGAGATACATTGCTGATCGATGTGAAATTTTACTTAACCTCCTGGGCGTTACAGGCTTTTTGTGACATTATTCATGGCACCAAAAACTGCTTCCCGGGCACAGTACAGTGTAGTCTGCCACAATTCCCCGCTGTCCCCCCGGGTCACTACACACAACTGTGCGGTTGAAAGCAACACCCCTCCATTAACATAGAGGTCTATGTGCCGCACCCCCCCCCAGCCCACATTGGTGTCACCAATGACGCCAAAGACTCTGGGCCGGAAAAGCTTTGTGAGCCTGCAGCTATGCAGAAGTGCTGCAGGCTCACGGAGATCCAAGATCAAACTGAACCCATACTGGCTTCGGGCGTAATGCCCAGGAGGTTAAAGCACATTAATCTTGCTAAACTCATAAGGCTGATACCAACTTCTACTGGAACCAATAGTATTTTCAAACACATTGCCCCATATTGCTCTTGACTCATAATGACAACACTCTCAACTTTATTGGATGGTTTCCTAATGAATCATTAGTAATGATACCACAATTCTTGCACAAATTGCTTACAACTGCCAGTTATCTATTTGACAAATGATACTTCTTTGATGTTTTAATATGCATTGCATGTTTCATCACTTCTTGTGCATTTAAAGCAAAATGTAATCTCCATGTAACATTTAATCCTGTATGTTTTAACATACTGCATATACTCAAGTATAGGCTGATCCAAATGTAAGGTGAGGTACCCTTTTTTAGTTAAGAAATATGGAAAACTGAAAACTCAAGTATAAGCCTAGTGTGGTGCCACTAAAGCACAGAAACACAGACAAATGCGCTGTTGTTTTGGAATGTCATTATTAGAGATGGTCATGAAATTTTGGCTACCTGAGTTCTGAGTTAATTGCAAAGCCCCTGAATATGGTATCCTCTCCAAAATGTTAGGAATATTTTTCTTTTTAAGTATTGCTCTAGCACATGCAGTGGCAGTTTAAGGCATGGGCAACATGGGTGATTGCCCAGGGCAGTATCATGGGTGGGTGGAAATAGTTTTTTCTCCCACCCATGCTGCCACCTCTGTCATCATCCAGTGGGGATGAGGAGCTTAATTTGGGGTGGCGACTGACAAGGGGCACCGCCCAGCTGAATTACTGCCTCTCGCGGCTTAGCCTCAGCTGCTGTAGAACCTTGATCATACCCTGTGTGACATTGCTACCCCCCCCCACCCTGGCAAAGACACTGCTACAATCCCCCTGGCCCGACACCGCTACCAAACTCAAACCGACACGGGGGGGGGGGGGCTGGGGTTGGGAGAGGGGGTTATCGTCCAGGGCAAATGAGAGGCTAGGACCACCCCTGTGCACATGCAGTTTTTGCATAAATAAAGTTCAAACTAAAGCAGACTTAAAACATTTAAACTTAACTTTGAACATCATTTTTGCTAATCTACATTTAGTAAAGCTTGTTTTGTTTTTGTAAGGTTCCCACAACCAGGCCCTTATTTATTATTATTATTATTAATCCGCCCATTCACAGACGGACCAGGCCGAAGTTCTGCCATCACTTTTTGTTATATAAACTATAAAAAAAGGTTTTGTATTTGATGATATGAATGAGTAAAAATGTATCCAATTTGTCAATCTGAACTAAAAATACTTTTCTAGGCTTAAATAGATCATTCACCGTCAACTTAGCCTCCTGTATTGTATGGATACCACACAAATTCTGTGTCAAAAGCATTATAAGGAATTTAAATAGATTACAATGTATTTCCTTTTGGTAACTAAATCTACCCTGAACTATACTCGGGATCACTGCTAGGGGGGTAATACTCTCTCATAATGGGTTGCTTATCTTGGGGGAATGCATTTCAATGCATACTTGTATGTACACCAGATTGTAAATTTAACTCAACAGAAATTCCATTACTAAACATATACTCCACTTAGATCATTTCTCATGGCAGCACATTGCCTTGTAACCACTTTTTTTAAAACGACTAAACTACTATGCCTACTCATGAGACTAGAGGCCATTTTAGGGGCCTATTGTATACTAATAAATTGAATCAATATATGGCTGATTGATCTTTTTTTAAATGAATGACGTATTGTTATAATGGGGCTAGCTGACTTTGTGAGTTCATTGCAAACTCCCTGAACATGGTATTGTAAAGTTCAGGGATCAACCAACGTAAAGAGGTGGCTTAACAATTCTGGTAAACTTTATTTTAACACCGAGGCCCAGCAAAACGTGGGAACAAACAAAACAAATCGGTAACCTATAGTCCACAACAGTCCAAAACGGCCGGTAACTGGGAGGATGACAGGCTAAACGGCTCCTCAACCATGTGGGGCAAGGTGTAACAAGGCCAGGAGTGGCTGCTACTTGGGTGACCCAGGTATTGTTGACAGCACAGGCAGTCCCTCCACTAGAACGCAGGAGTGGTCCAGGTAGAGGGGCCTTGCATGCACCCCACCACAACGCTGGTACGAGGATATTGCTGCTGGAGCCGCTGTGCCAATAGGTAACTGGGACTTAGAGGGTAAATGCGTGCAATTCTGCTCTCCAGCTGCCCGGATCCAAGAACAAGTAGTGGTGGGAGGCAGGCCTGGTAGTAAATAGCGCACCCAGTTTCTCAGGTCCATCCCCACTGATCACCTGACCAGGGGCCGTTCCTTTGGCTAAATAGAATCCCGACCCCGGGGCATCATGGGTCGCTGTCCTAAAGGGGATGCTACCCCCACCTTGCAGTTTCCTGTCACTACACTCCACCATACTTGACATTGATGGAAATTTTGAAAAGGGTTGAAGGAACATATTTTTTTAAGTATTGCTCTAGCGCACCCAGACTCGATGGAGCTTGTGATCCGCAGACTTGAGGACACCCACAGAATGGAGGATCTCACGAGTTCCCTCAGAGATACCGCACCGAGATTTCACGAAACGTGGCTTCCATGGGTCCGTTTCATAACCTCTGACGGATGCAGACGTTTCCTCTCAGACTCCCCCCAGGTACCCACTCCTGTACCACCCTGATCTCCTGTATCACCCC
>CM070040.1:23351668-23370514 GCA_036250615.1 Ptychadena robeensis | reverse complement strand
AAAAATCGTTCGCCGTTCATCTGTTGGACGAAAAAATCTTGACGTGTAAACCCACCTTTACAATCTTACCATACCATTTCTGTACAATCAACGTTATGGGACTTGCTACTGTAGCCAGGTTGTATAAATCTCTGTGTGACCTTATTGATCTCAAAACAAAAGTCAAATAGAATAAGTCAAGGAAAAAACCTTTGCATGAGGTATGCTGCTGTATACATATTCTACATCAATCCCCACCAACCAGGACACTATAACCATATCCTTAATAATTTATATCAAGTGTTAAGTGTCTTGTAAATAGTAAAGTTAAATGAAAAGGTCTACTAGTTGCATTGTCAGCAAGACTTCCATTTCCCTGAGATCCCATGGGATGTTTTTTTCTAATGGCAGCGGAAGCGCTTAGGTGAAGGAAGCCAGGGAATATCCTCTCCAATGGTTGTGAGGACATGTGTGGAGGAACCCATGGCATTCTTTTTCTAATGGCAGTGGTGGCCTTAATGTGAAGGAACCCAGGGACACTTTCCACTGTGGTCGATCCCTCATGTATCGAGGCAGAATCGCCTCGTGTATGGGCACCTTTAGGCACGCCCAAGTATAACTATCTTTATGATACAAGAAATTCATGCTTCAAGGCAAATTATACTTTACACAATTAAAAAGATTCAAACAATGTAATCTAGAGAGTTATTATTCATAGCTTGCAAATTAGGGGAAGCTCCACCAGATGTACTAGAACATCCACATGAGTCACCTTCTCAGACTGAGACATATTGTTATGGAGTATTCGAATCACATGCTGCAACTTGTCACTTGTTTCTTTTATGCAATTTCATTCTCTCTTTCAGTAGTATTTTCTAATTCATCAATATGGCTTCCCAAGTTCCACATCTTGTTGCCAAGCAATGTTCAAGAATGAACACTTAAACCTGTGCAAACCTTGAGACAGAAAAGGTTGTCTTATCTGGGATGGACTGGCTCAGGGAAGAAATGGGTAAAGGTGGTTTGAACGGGTTACGGGTGGGCGCAGAACATTGACAGGCAGAGGGAATGTACATAAAATGGGGAGAAACAAGCTAGTGGATGCCATTTTGTAGAGTTACGTTTGTCCCACGCCTCTCCCTTGTGTTAGAGTTATATTATTTTGGGTTGTTTAAGTTAATTTTGTGTTTTATCTAGGTTACTGACATGTCAGATCACTGTTCGATCTGCATTTCTGCGAGCTGGATTAAACGATCAACGTGGGCCATGTTGGATTCCCGGGAACCGAATGAAAATTTGATCCATGTATGAGGGCTTTAAGTCACCATCCATTGTTTCCTTAAGGTAGACCTTCTAAGTAGAGGAATGGTTTTGCTGCTTCACATCAGAGATTTAAAAAAGAACAATTTCCATCATAACAGTAACTTCACATTGTGAATACGGAAAACACTGTTTAATTCATCTGGTAATTTTCTTCTTTGTAAAATACTATATAATAAGACAGTTGAAAAAGCTAACCCCCACAAAAATATGGTCTTTTCGCCTAAAAAGTCGAAAATCAGCCTGATATTTCGACTGAAATCAAAATTTCAACTTAAAAAATAACTTTGCTTTTGATTTGCCGTGCCGCTATTTCCTGTGCAAGTGTCGCCATTTAAAATTTTCGCATGCGGGAGTGATTGGAAAATTCGCATTGGCGAAAATTCGCATGGTGCTAGCTAACTTTGTCAGCTTATTGCAAAGCCCCTGAAAATGGTATCCTCACAAAAATTGCTGGAGTTGTAGAGAAGGGTTGGGGAAACATTTTCATTTACATTTCGAATTTTATTCATTTCGACCATCTCTAATACTAAGTGGCACTAAGATTAATCCTGTTTGATTAATTTCTAGGGGCAATGGTGCTTTCTCTATATTTTCTCATTAAGAAAACTCCACTATCTGACTGCATTTCCCACCCTCGGCTTATACCCGAGTCAATAGGTTTTTCCAGTTTTTGTAGATAAAATTAGGTTATACTCGGGTCGGCTTATACTCCAGTATATACGGTCCTTCACTATGTATATCTCAGGGACTTTTTACACTAGATCATATATCATATGAGTCTCAGGCATTCATTTTTACACAGAATTCATTAAGCATATGTAGTTCCAAAATGAAATTGTAAACATGTCTAGGCACACCCATTCATCATTTCTATGTTATTAGGGGTGAGGTTGGGTGGCACCAACCACCTCCCATTTACCTGTCCCATTACATCTTGATAGATATATGGGAAAGTGGGAGGCAAAGAGACACAAAATATTTGGATCAAGTAAGAGAGCAGGATACAAGGAGATCTTTAAGATGAGGAAAGAAAACCTAATCCTAGTTTTTGTTTCCATTCTACTACAATGGAATATTGGTAAGGACATCTACGGGGCAGGGCGGTGACTATTAATATAGTTGGCTTGCCAATGTTTTGTATATTATCATTTTCATTCTTTGCAATGTATAGGGCTGTATGGTAAAGGGTATCAGTATTTTACATCGAGATTTTTTTATTTGTATATATAAACTTTTCCAAAACCTGCTTTACTAACAGTTCATATTTTGCAGATTATCGCCATTATATACCAGTGGGCTAATCAGTGTCTCACCAATGAGTTACTTGTCTCAAAATCCACCAACAATGCCCTGCTGATAGGACAGGTTTAAAAAATGTGTTGTGTGTGTGAATGATGTGAATGTGTGAATGTGTGAATGATTATCAAATTTCTAACATCACAGAACATGTCAGTATTAAGCCCCCCATACACCTTTAGATCACTTTAGATGCAATTACCTTTAGATCTACCAACAACTTTGTAGTGCTGGGTCCTCCCTGATAGAATACATAGTGAATGGAAGGTTAGATAGGTCCTCATATTACATGGTTTTGGTAGAACAAAAGTTGGTTGTGCAGAAATTTTATGATGAGATTGTAAGGTAAATGGGGGGCTTGAGAATGTATTAATAATATGTGTGTCTCTTGAGATCATGCAAGATCAAATAGAAGCGCCACATTATTTTTTGGGAATACTTCTGTGTAGTCTGCAAAAAATAAAAAGGAAATATACAAGATAAATGGCTTTAGGGCTTGTTTATATTGGGAATTGTTAACCTCCCTATCGTTCTGCCCGTACCGCTCCATTAAAAAACAGTTAAAAAACGTTACACAAGTACACTGCATAAAATTCCCGCCCTCCCCCCGCTCCGATCCACATGGCCGGCGTCGGGGGAAAGCCTGAAAACCGCCTGACGAACGACTCATATTGTGTCCGCCACTCGGTTGCACTTAACCTCCCTAGCATGTATGTTGGAAAGCAGACCCCCCTCCATTAACATGGAGGTCTATGGCGTGCCCCCTCCGCGTCACCGTGACAGGATCGGTGATGTTGCACAAACTCTGGATGAGCTGGGCTTGTCATGAATGCTAGGGAGGTTAAGGTCATAGGGCCGTTATCAAAATGACCCACAAGCACCTGCACAAGTTTGCAGGCACTTGGGACAGACGTTTGGGACGTTTCCCAGGCTGCTGCGGGAGCGTCCGTGTAAATCTAACCTTAAGATACCTATACACGCATAGATATGCACTGTATCGATGGAGGCATGCTTGCACATCTAATGCGGCCATCCCTGTCTTCAAGCGGGATCAATAAATCCCACTCAAAACTTGGATATCGGACATGACCATCACGGTCGATGTACATTGCTTTGGATGAGAATGGCAGAAGTGCTGCGGTTGGCCTTCCCCCCTTGAGGGGGTTGGTTTGGGACGGTGCTGTGTTTTTGTGTCTGCTCTCCTGGCTGTCTGCAGCTCCCTGCCAGTGACAGCCAAACAGCTCTCACACCGGACGTACCGTGTCCCCATTGAACGGGAATTGATGTGCAAAGTGGTGAACATTGATTCCCATTGGATTGATCCCAGGTCCATTGCACAGTAATCTACCTGTGTATGCCCAGCTTTACACTGCAATGCTTGGTAGTGAAAATGTACCTGAAAAGCAAAATCATTGAGCTCTTGTGGTGAGCTTTTTTTTGCACATATCAGATCATTGTTTCCATATCTCAAGCCTAGCTCTTTAGCTGGGAAGACACAGCTCGATATAGGAGCCAATTGAGGTTCCCAGCAGCAGCGCAAAGCAATGGACATCGACCAGGGGTTACGGTTATGTCAGATATCCCTGGGATGGCTGCATTAGATATGGCCAGATAGATGGCCATGAGCGCTCACGGTGCACGAAGTAGCCCATATCTATACGTGTGTTCCCTGCTTCAGTCAGATGAGCTCGGTTCCACTGACATTGAAATGCCACAACAAGGTTAGCCCACCAGAGCTATTTAGAGGACTTGGATTAGCTACCTTAACACAGTTGTTTTTTCCCCATTTATTGAAATAAATTAGTCAGTAAAGCTGGCCATAGACGTATATATTTCTCAGAGAACGATCACCTATGCGACATGCGATTGAATCCATCGTACATCGATCGAAAAGTGCACCATTTTCTGGATACGATTGATTGCCGATGTTTGCGCCCAATCGATGTGATATGTAACATAACTAAAGATTGGCTACACAAAAAAGTGGGATTAGGCCTGCATGGGTTGATCGAAAGGGCAGGTCTTAAGGTCTCAAATAACACCCTTTGATTTTCAATCAACAAATCAAAAAGGACATGTCCGATGGATTTTAGGACATTTAGATCGATCACACACTTTAAACATGCATCGATTTGTGAATGATCGATTGTTCAGAAATATATATATATTTTTTTTATTAGACAGACAAAAAGAAAAGACATGTTTATTGTAAGGGTTTTCCCTATAAGGAAACAAGGTAATGGCTGTGATGGATGCGTAGATGTGATAAGGTCTTAGCTATATGATTATCATTTAATAGAAAGGTAGAAAAAGGTCATTAAAAACATCTGTACATCTGTCAAGAAGTTCTGTATGTCTGTTGTAATGCTGCCATTGTCTTGTCTTGCAGGTCATGCCATAAAGTGTCAGTCCTGCATTGGAGATTGCAAATTACCAAGCTCCATAGAATGCGGTGCTGATGAAATGTGTTACACAAGAGAACAACGCATTGGTATGTTTTATTTGATTTTAAAGTCTATTGAGTTTCGCAGACACTACAGATTTAATATTAAACAGGATGAGTTAATAATTGTTTAACCTCCCTAGCGCACTGCCTGTACCGCACCGTTTTTAACAGTTTTGGTACAGGCAATGGCAGCAGTGTACGAGGTACACTGCCTGCCATTTCCTCCCTCCCCCCTCCCCCCTCCCTCTCCATACAGCCAGTGTCATTCATGACACCAGCTGGGAGGGCTGGAAAGCAGAGGCCCCTCCATTAACATGGAGGTCTATGGCACTGCTCACCCTCGCCCCCTTCCGCATCACCGTGACACGATCAGTGAAGTGAACCCCGAAATGCTGCGGCTGGAAGCAGCATCGCCGTAGCTTTCCGGGGATATGCAGCTTTCATGGGAGCACAGCTCATCCAGAGTTTGTTCTTCACACAAACTCTGGACGAGATGGGCTCGTCATGAACACTAAGAAGGTTAAAGTCTGTAACCCACACTTTGGGGAGCTTTGAAGATCCATCAGGATATAGGCCTCCAAGGAGAGCCCTAGGGGACCATACCAATTAGTGGTCGATTTTGTTGCTGACCGACGGGCGTGCACGCGTGGGCGTCAAAATCGTCCGTCAATCGTTGTGTGACAGATCCCTGTCGCCCCACAGCTCGGCCGGCCAGAGAACGGACATGTCCGATGTTCTCTGGCCGATGCCGGCCGATGCCGGCCGATGCCATTAACTTCAATGAAGACCGGCGTCTTCATTGAAGGTAATGGCCGGAACAGAAAGGGTGCCCGCCGATGAAGTCAGCTCGTGAATGCAGCATGATGGCGTCATCACGCTGCATTCCAGAGCTCATCGGCACTTGTCTGTCGGCACCCAGTTGGTGGGTGTATTAGTTTCTCGCACACATGTGATGGTCAAAATTTTTTGCTGACTTTGTGAGTTATTTGCAAACATGGAGATGTATACAAGGGTTTAACTTTGACATGAATTTATGATGTTAATAATAATTAATGTACCCACAACCCTTTTTCAACAATTTTGGTAATGATACCATGTTCAGGGGCTTTGCAATTAAACCAAAATTTCACAACCATTGCTACCATGAAGCTCATAGAATCACATGGATCATATGCATCAACTGCATAAATATTTAGTAACCAATATTTTGCTTTTCTACCAGATAGAATAAAAAAAAAAACTTGGAGCTTTTTGCTAGCCTAATACTGCAGGTTTGCTCTTTTTTTGTACATGGGTAAGAATTTTTGTGGGCTGTGGCTGGGTACTCAGTGCCCCCTCCTCTTAAAATTGCAGGGCTGTTGGCCTTGATACTGGAGGCTACAACCATACTAAAATACCAGATACATAGGGTTGATGCGACAGGTTGCAGGGAGGAGGCAGATGCGCAAGCGATCAAAAAAGAGTTGGGGGGTGGGCTGATATAAGCAATGTGTAGCTGTGTGTGGAAAAAACTGCTTCCTCAACACACACACAGCCTAGAGGGGAGACATCTGCAGCAGTTCCCCCATGCCCCCCCCCCCCACTTCCCTATGTGTGAGGAAGATGAGATTTGCCATGAAGTGTGCTCTCTAGTGACACCAGTTGTGACTGAAATTTGTTACTGCTGGGGATTTTCCCCCAATTGATTTGAACACTTCAAATTTTTTCTTCTGGTTTTCCTGCTCTAAAAACTGGGTGTGCCTTATGGTCAGGTTTGTCAGGTTTGTCTTATAGTCTGAAAAATATGGTACACTATATAACATTTTTTACCTAAAATTTGCAAATAAACCTTTATAAATGGTAAAAAAGAATAATGGTAATGGGTAATTGGTTTTGAGAATAATGTAATGATATTTGCATATGGTAAACTTCTAACCCCCAGTAAAGATTCTAAATCAGTTTCCAACAGGGAATAATGACTTAAATCTTTACTGTAGGAATCCATGTAAATATACACAACTTTATATGATCTGACTTACTGAATAGTATTTTATAGTCCATGAAAATTGTTAATGTCCCATGAAACAGCTCTTTCATTTACCACAATGCAACAAGGTTTTTAATGTTTAATGAGAAAGATGCGATTGTTGCTTCATATCACTGATGAAACTGACTAGTCATAATTAGTATTTTATTCAGTATGAATCACGTCTGTCTAGTAGTAACATGTACAGATAAAGATTTGCTGGGTGTATATGGGACAATGGTTATCTATTTATCACATAATAAACGATCACTTGAAGTTTACTGAACACAAAGTGATTCATCAACTCTCTCTCTAATGAGACTCTTATGACACATATGGATCAACTAATGATTGATTGCCGTGCGCATTTCCTGATTGCATACAGATTGGATATGTAGTTTGGCCAGGGTAGCTCACTGGGGAAACCAAGTTCTATTCGGGTTTTTAGGATGCCTATGATCAGATCACTTTCATCCATGGCTTTCACACATTAAGCGATTAAGACACACATGGACACACATTAAGTCCACACAGCTGGTTAGGGGTTAACCTTTTAATAAAGGGATGTATACAGTTCAGTTCACCATCACCCAGGGAGGCAGGAATGGGGTTCAAGCATAGGGTCTATGTTGAAAACAATACCTAAACAGCTGCTGAGAGGAGTGGATGCTGATGGCTCTCTTATCCGGAATGTGGAGACAACAAATGGTCCAGTGGAGGGAGCTGGGACCTGTAGTTCCTCAGACACTATGTGGCCTGCACCCACTCAGACAAGATGAGGGAGAGGCTACCCTGGTCCAAAGAATGCCCCTGTCATTCGTCATGGGTGGTCAGTCAGCCCGTGGCACCTTGCGCCAGGAAAACCCAGAAAAGAGGGCTAAAAAGGTAAATTTATAACCTCTACCTAGAGGGAGGGGGTTTACAGTTACTGGGCAGATAAATAAAGCAAAATAGAGGAAGAAGAGCTATGACCTCATCCTCCAGCTGCTGTTATACAGAAATACAATTCTTAAAGGTATATATACAGAAATACAAGAAGTCATGGTCACATACAGCATACATGTATACACATAGCTAAGAAAGGACCTCATATTATATTGTTTGGGTGAATCTACAGTTGGTTGTACAAACCGTCCGATTGTAAGGTTTATGGTGACCTTAACATGAACTACCATCAGTTGTAAAATATCACATGCTTCAAAGTACACCTAAATCTTAAGGTGGGTTTACACATGTAGAATTTTTAGTTTGATTAATGAAGAACAAATGATTTTTTGGTAAAAATCTACAACATCAAACAAAAATATCGAATTTGCAGTTGATTGAAGGTGTAAACCCACCTTTAAGGTGATGAACATCTTGGACTGGTTTTCAAGTCTTCCAAGTGGCCAAAGTCCTCTCCTTATCATTGAAACAAAGGCAAGAGATTAAAAAGTCTTATCTCTAGGTTTTGTAGTTGAATTGGGGCTTTATGTTAAGTTGGGGCTTATGGTCTCTATAGTTATTACCTCAGGGGGATTCCATAATGAAACTCAGCCCGAGTAAAACTTTATGGTAAAACTTACCTGTCCACTGGATTCCCCTGCCGATCGGGAGCATAGGCATGTATGCCGATGCTTTGGGGTATGCTCCCGAAGGGCGAGGTGGTGCCATAGATCTCCTTAAATGGAGGGGCGTCGCCTTTTCCCAGCATAATTCTGGCCTCTCCAGTGATGCCAGAGTTATGCATGGGACCTCTTGGTGGATAGTAAATTGCGGCGGAGCATGCTGTGCTCTGCCGCGATTGCCCATGGCACACGTTATGCCCAGAAGGTTAATGCATTTGTAAGTGGTTAGGAATGCATTTTATTATTTAGTTAGGTGTCTGAACCCCCTCTGCTACATCAAATTCCAGTGTTAGACAAATGCTACCCTTGAAAAAATCTTGGCGGTCCCTTATTGTTTTGCAAGCATTAAAACAGAAAGAGGGTGCTTGGATGAATGTCTTTTATATTATGCTATTATATTCTTTTATATTTTACTGTTTATAACTTTTGTCATATTTTTTTTTTCTCGGAGCTGCTGATCACCTCACATGTTCTCCATTGCTGAAATGATTTTGTCTGCCCCGAGCAACTTTCTGAAATGTTGTGAAATCTGTTTATAAAACAGTGTTAATTATTACCTGGTAGTAGAAGAAATATTGCAGTTTGATTCATCACAACACAACTAATCCTGCCATGCAATTATCCTTCATTTATGTCCGCTCTGCCTTCATTTGCCCTGTTCTGTTTTGTCACCAGACATTGTGGAAAGGTACCACACCTAGGTATTTCTTCCTTTTGCCCCAATGCCCATGGGCAGGGGCCAGTCCTTGGGAGATCAGTGCCCTGAGCAGGGGCCCCTTTCCTCTGGTGGTGCTGGTGTGGCCATGCGATTTATAGGTGGGCGTGCTGGGGGGGAAGCATCTGCCCAGATGCCACCCCTGGCATGATGCCACCCTGGGACACCACCCATGTTGCTCACTGCCCATGGGTTCTGCTCCCTGTCTTGTATCTTTATTCCCAGCATAATGCTTCTTTGTCAGGTTGTTTTAAGTTAAATAATCTAGCAGTCAATCTAGCAGAGCAAATATATGGCAACAGTTTCACAGCAACTAAATTGGAAGGGCCATGGATCAAACTTGGAGCCAATGAGGTTTGAATTCTATCTTTATCAATGTGTTGCTGTTTTTACTGTCCAATCAGAAAAGTTGTGGTAGGAAAGTGACTGCACCGTATCCTTTAACTAAATTGTGCAGTGACCTTCCCAGCTATTTTGAGATGCATGAATCCAAAAAGTAGCTGCACAAGTTGACATATGGCTAAACATACAGTTCTCATGTAAGTAATTTCAAAGTGAATGTAGTTATAATTTGTATGTCGTTTCTCACAGGGGTGAACATAAGGATGGGCTTATAGATTTTCAAAATTTTTCAATCAATGTTCATCTAGAGAGTGGTCAATCAGCAGTTGTGCACGGGGCTCAGAGACATGAAAATGGCCCATTTCATACCTCACCGTACCCATAGCAGTTGGATGTTTTAGGCCAGACCTGATGACAATCTAATGTCCGTGGTGCCCTGTCAGATATAATTACATGCATATCTAAACTTATTTTACATCATTACATATGTGACAAATACAATATTAAAAGTGAGGCAGTCAGGCGTTGGGCCATTTACTGTTGTTTTTTTTTATGACAGATGGTGTTTTACAGAACACACAAAAGGGTTGTCTAAATACACAAGTGTGCTCAACTATGAAATTCGATCCAAGTGTTGTCCAGACTTGCTGCAATACGGACCTTTGCAATGCCGTCACTAACACTTCCACCACCCCATCTGCAGGTGGAGGGACAAGTAAGTGACATTTTTGTTCATCTCTAAATGTTATGTTTTAGGTAAGAAATGGGCCCTTAATGCATTAACAGATAAGAACTGAACTAAGAAGACTGTTAAAGGGAAGGAGCGGTATTCACACTTTTAACAATCCTGTGAAGTTGAAAATAGGAAGAGATTATGAACCTGGAGCAATTACAATTAATGAATCCTTATATGCTAGTAATAGATTTAGTTTTTACCATTCAAAATTGTTCATGGCGTCACAGTAATTGTTGGGAATGGTGGAACGTGGGGGTTTCTATAGGACCTCTTCGCATTTACCAACATTGGCTTTCTTAGAGACTTTCAGCAACAAAATAAACTTCAGACGGTATAGAAAGCCGGTGCTGAAAAACTCTGCCAGAACCCTATGATTAGGGTTGGGAACAGGTAGCTAGTTATATACCAGGTATGTCCAACCCCAGTCTTCAGGGGCTAAATACAGGCCACCATTTTTTTTACGACAAACTTCAGAATTTGGAGTAATATTTGTACAATTCACTTACTGCTGTGACTTAAAAATCATCAAAAGATGGGGATCCTGGCCCTGGGGGACTGAAGTTGGTCATTCAACTCTCATTAATGTCACGACTTGTATCCTCTTTGAGTCTGGAGCCCAACATAACTTATTAGTTGGTATTAGTATTTGCCAGTACTTGTGCTGGTAGTGCTGCTCCAATGAAGAGATTTTATCTTTTTCAGAAAATGACATGTTGGAATGCTGAACCTTCATTTTGATTCCTCCTGACCTCTCAACTGTGACATTTAGCAATGTAGGGTATAACTTGGAGAAACCAATAATCACAGAAGGGGGAGGACTAAGCAAATAACACTATTGGGCAACAAGTGCACATTATATTTAATGAAAGAGCATGTTATGCCCTGTAAAATGGTTTAGAGTAAAAGAGGCCTTAAGCTGGGTCTACAGTAGGTGGCTCCAAAATCCACTGGTGATGTTATGAACATCTCGGCGTGATGTGTCCATGGCACACACCCACGGTTTAGGGCACGATATTGCCAACATGGCATACTTTCCTTGAGCTAACTGTGCCAAAAAATGCGTTGTTTACCAATGGGGATGTTGCATGATTCTGGTGCATTGGCATGGCACAGACAGATCATCGACGCCTAGCTGGGCATTATGAATCCATAGAGGACAAACTACTGTTAGGTGCTCCCCACTTGTGGCTGGGAACAGTTTCCTCTGGATTTTCACAAATTTTACACAAGGCCCCCTAGGATAACTTTGTTAATGTTTACAACTATCAGAAGGACAAGACACGAGTTAAGGTTTAAGGATTTCCGCTTGCTTTCTGTGGTGCAGTGGATCAGTCAGCCACAGACAACATCCACTAGATGCAAATAATACCAAACTTAATTTATTCCACTCTGCTGGATGTTTAATGTTATAATGTGCAGAATGATTTGGAATAAAATTCTACCAAACCAAGATATGTCAAGAAAACAGTAAATTATACAAAAAACACATGATCATCGTTGATTGAAAGTCGATTATGTTCAACTGTAACTGAATTATGAATATTCTTCCAGGTACTCTCACCTGTTACAGCTGTGATAACTTTGCGTGCATTGGCAAGTCTAAACTTACCTGTAAACCAGGAGAGCAATGTGTGACCAAAAAAACAACAATAATAAGTGAGTAAATATATTCTGTCTATCTAGGTATTTATATATTCATATGCCTCTATTTTTTGTATAACATGTATCTGTTCTGTCTACTAGTAATGCCCGAACATGGGCCACTTCCGCTCGCCAACAGGCGGATCAGACTTTTAAGGTAGCCATACCCAGCCCAATTTTTGCCCGATTTTTTGGCCAATCGACTGCCGTGTGTGTCCCGCCAATTGCCCGGCGGTCACTCGGCCAAAAGTCAGGTGGACCCACCTGGTGAAATTGACCAGCAATCTCCTGCATGCCAGATCGCACAGTGATCCTACATGCCGGTAAATTCCTGTCCGATCCCATTACTTTGAATGGAGACAGCAGTCCCAAACTAAGGTTGCCTGCCGATCAGCTGAGGGGCCAGCTTGCTGAAGTCGAACCCTCATCTATTGAGGCAGAATCTCCTTGTGTATGGGGACCTTTAGAAAAGTCAGATGTCCTCCTGTTTGCGCAGGAATGCACAGTTCCTTATAGCTATTACGGGACGTGCCATCACTGACGTCACTTTCGTTTTTTAAAGCCAAGAGCGCGAGAGACTGGGTTCTCTAGTGAGAAAATCCTTCCTTCAGCCTGATCCGGCCGGCGGAAGAATAATAGACTTCTTTTAGCTGTCGAGCGGGGCGGGTCGAACTGCCAGCCGATCCCACCCAAACAGGTAATGGACATGTCCGTTAATCCTGATCGAACCAAATTTTTGGGATGGGGACCCTGGTCTGTTTCAATCACAATAATGTGATCCTGAACCTAGTTATTATCTCTAGGCATAGGGATATAAGAGAACATTTGTAGTCCACTGTTGCTGCAGTACAAAGCAAGTTGATTGATTTGCCTGATTAATCACCAGGGCTATATTTGCCCACCAACTAATTATCGAGAAACCTTTTCTCAAGAATGAAAGCTTTAGCTGAAACATGTTAGTTTATTTGTTATAATATTTGGTATATATATACGAAACTAGAGAAAAAGAGGTTGCCTTGTCTTGAATTGCTATTACTCTTTTGATTCCTCTCAATATCTTCTGTACTCTTAATTTATAACTTAATTTGTAAATGTTGAGGCTTGGTGCTTCCACCCCTATACTTAGACACTGGCCAATGAGCTTTCTTGCAGTATGGCCCTAATGATCACTGTTTCATACCAATAGATAGAAGAATGATTATTTACACAAAGGTAACAATAGGTAACTGAAAAGTGGCATCTCACAACTTTGCACTCCTTTATCTCTGCTATTCATCTATTTTATGGAATCTTGATTCACTGTTCAAATTATTAAAAAATAGTTCTTGCAAATACATTTCAGTAGGCTATGCTGTTAGACCCCTTAAAAGAGATGGCAAGTTCTTCTGTAAGAAAACTCATGAAGAAGCAGGTGATCAATTTGATCCTATACACAGGGGTGCACATAACTTTTTTAGTGAGTTCCTCAGATGAGTACCAGCAGATAATGTTTGCCCCATATGTAGCCGTGGTCAACGTCCCTCTGCGTCACCCTCCTGTGTGGTAGATTCTCTGCATATTCACCTCCTGTTCCTGATTGGCCTGGATGTGCGTGTCCCCATCTATAGGTCCCTGTGTATTGAATTAGTAATTTTGCATTCCCAATTTGACAACCCCTAACTGCACTGCAAACCTTTCCTAGTTTATTAAGCTCCCTGCGGTTTTCAGTGTCATAAATGTAGATGTTTAACCATTACAAAAACATTTATAGTAGTGTTTACAATTTTAACACTAACCACACCCCCAATCCCCCCCCCCCGCCCACACCCACAAACCCCTGTATAATCAACCCCCCCCACACATACAAACTACCCCCCTACCACAGACACACACACTACCCCCAAAAATCACCCACCCCCCCTCCCTCCACACAGACAACATTGCCCCCTGATCATTCTCTCAACACACACATCGCCCCCTGGAGCACACACAAAGCCCTCTCTCTCTCATCCACTCTCAGTGCAATGGCATCTTACTATATCAGTTGTAAAGGACACACACACCGAGTGAAGTGGCATCTTACTATATGCATTTGTGAGGACAAACACACACTCTCCTCAGTGCAATCTGACTTTAAGTCTTCCTCTATCCTCTAATTACTAGAATTATTAATTCCCTGAGCAACTTTGTGAGGTTTGTGTTATTATAAAGGAATTGGGAACAGTCCCTGGCCTTTCAAATAGACAACCTTTACGAATTAATAATTAACAGATTAGCCCTGATTTCCTCTCCTTGCCTCGGGAACACAGGGGCGTGTCGTCAAAGGCTCCATTTCTGAGCCTATCAGCCTTCCTTCCTACCCTGACACGCTCCCTCTCTGCTTGCATCACACAGCTACACCTCAGATCTCAACGCAGCAGGAAAGAAGAATGGGGGGGGCGGAAGCCCGTCACTCTTTTCCGTCTGTAGTCCGCACATCGATATAGAGGGTAGACAGGTACGCGCAGATCGGGGTTTTAGACCCATATGCGTACCAGCGGACCAGTTATGTGCACCCCTGCCTGTACACCAGTGGTCCCCAAACTTTCCCTGCAGAAACCCCCTTTTTCCTAGATAGGAACATTATTGAGCCTCCACCCCCATTCCCATTACACAGTTTCAGATTGAGGGCCATTTTACACTCATGCTGAGGCATTATTGGTTCATATAGAGACAAACACAGACATACACATTACATGCACTCTACTTACTGTTCCTCCATGGTTGGTTTCCTGCTTGTCCCTTCCTCAGGACTCTAGCTGAGCCTGCCCCCCAGAGCACGCTTTCTCCCTTGAGGTGAACCAACTAATCTAGCTATACCTGACGTGCGTGCGTACACAGAGCGAAATAGCACATGCCAGTATACTTGCCATGGTATATGCTTGGTGCCTCCAGTCAGTGCTGCCGTTCTGGTGTGGTAGATCCAACCGGTAGCTAGTTGGGCCCTGCCAGGACGCCCGTGCAGCTACTGCAGCTGCTCACAGTACTACAATCAACCAGCCTGTCACCCAGGCACCAGTCTTGCCTGTGGTGCATTCTTGAACCACGGCCCCTGGTTCTACTAAAGGTGAGGCCTACTTATTAGAAGTTCTAGTTTTGGACTAGATCAGGTGGGACTGTTTTACTGAGGACATTTTCAGTTCAGTTACTTGTTGTTACTTGCTGTTTATCCTTCTCCCACCAGACGCCTGGGTCTCAGTTTTACAATAAAGTTCTGTTTAAAGCAGTCGCCTCTGGTGTCTGGTTGATTTCTGTGCACTACAATTCTATTTCCTGTTACTTTGACACACTGCTTAGCTGTTTAGCACAAGATATAAGCAGGAAATAGAGGTTGATTGAAGTATACAATAACTGATTATAGCTGAACTTGCTGAAGTTTTCTTGAAAAAGTTTGAAAACTTGAGCTAGTTGTCCAGTTGCTTTGAGTTACTACTGCAGATATACTATGACCTGGATGAATGACAACTCTTGTATCTACAGTTTGATATGTGATTTTCTAGCCATTTTCTAGTTTCTAACACACTCATATTTTTTGTTTCTCTCTTAACAGGTGGTTTAGCCCTGACAAAAGTGGGTTGTGCAAATACCACAATCTGCAACACGAAGACCACAGAAGACATTTTGGGTTCATCAGCATCTGTCGATAATGTGTGCTGCGGATTTAACCTCTGCAATTTTTCTGTCGCCCTGAAGGCTCCTTCCATGGCAGCCATTGGTGCGCTGCTGCTCTTTCTTTGGATTGCCAGGCTGTCCTGAGAAGAACTAGAAAACATCTATCATCTGAATGCCATCAGACATCCCAGGAGCCTAAGGCCTGGGTCACACCTATGTGCTTTATGTGTGCTAACATGCATGAATTTGAATACATAACCATAACTTATAACTGTGTAGGTTACTAATGAAAGATAGTGATTGACCTGTCTACTAAAAACTGAACTTCTTCTCTTGTAGTGCAGCTAGCCCCCCAGTGTGAGGCATACATACTGCTTCTTCATCTAGAATGATGTAGATAGCACTACCATATCCCTGTATCCCCTGATAGCTAGTGATCCCCTTCTTGATTTATAACTCCAGGGTGTGAATGGACCATCTGCATCCACCAGTTCAATGCATGGCCATGGGTTGCATTGTGGGGGGTTAAAATTAGTATCTGTGACTGAAGCTCAGTTGGAAGTGTAGGAGGGTAAGGGACATGGTAAGTAAATACATGTTCAAATTCTCTTTATAAATTTATTGAGATTCAAAAACAAGGATAAACCCACCTTGGGAATACCCCTAGGGATGTTAAAGCAGTAAACAATTCCACTCTGTCTGTCCGTGCTTGGAGCTTGTGCTGAATTGAATTCACTGCTGTGCTGCAGTTCCATTTATTTTACATGATACCCCAATGCACTTACAAAAGTTTTCCAAACTGTTGATAAAACTAAAAGGACAATTGTGTTTTTTGGTTTAATAGGCTGAACACAATGCATGTTCACACAATTACTATCACTATGCCTTTAACTCACCATATACGTTTAGATTACTCCATACAATTTCCTTTAGATCTACCAATGACTATGTAGTGCTGAGTCCTCCCTGATAAAAAACAGCCGTCTGCACCCTGCTTTAAGGTGTATGGGGGCCTTTAGTTATGTGTATCCTTACTTCTATAAGTAGCCATAGATAAGGCTGGAAGGTTCGTGTTCACCATATTATCTTACCCAATGTTTGGAACCAACCATTCTGAATGTCCTTTAAATTTAGCAGAATCATTTTCTCACCTCTTTTTTTGCTCTTGGCTGTCTTTTCATAGATCGTACTGTACTTCTTTATTCGAATCATTGTAATTAGTACAGCTATATAGTTTGGTGCATGATGGAACAGGAGCAGGGTGTTTCCTGCCCAGCCCTGTTGCTGATAACGCCTATTTGTATAATAAACAGTTTGTCAGAAACTTGACTTTGCAAAGTCAGTTTTTCCCCCCTGGGGCTAACATTGGATGTTACTCTGCAGCAGCCATATTCTGGTCCAAGAAGCATATGGGTGTAAGGTTCAGGAATCAACCAACGACATGAGCCAACTGTCAACGAACAAAATTTTATTTCCAGCGACCCAACAGGTAAGCACCAGTAGAACTTTTAATCAGCAAACAGGTGAAGTGTTCAACAATAAAGAGTGACTCCAATAGTCCAGGGTACCCAAAAAGTTCAGTCTGCTGCACCAATGTGGGGCCAGGGGAAGTAAGGCCAGACTTGGCCGGTACTTGTGTGATCACAGGGAGACTTTCACAGACTGGCAAGCAGTGGTGATTCAGAACTCTTCAGTAGCTGTCCTCCACGTGGCGGGTGCTCCCAGCCACCCCACCGGAACCTTGGCAAGGGAAGAGATGGGACCAGGTAAGGAGAACACATAATTGGGGCTTCCAGGAACAGTACATGATATTTTGCTCCCCGGCTGCCCGCACGCCAGACCAGACTGAGGCAGTTATAGAGTCTCAGGTGAAATGCATGCCCAGTTACCTCCACTCTAACAGCTCCTGCTGAGCTGTTGTAGATGAGCGGGCCCTCCCCATAAGTGCCCCGGGAACCCAGGAGAATCATGGTCCAGAAAATTAAAGTGGACATTACCCTGCATTGTCAGTGGCACTACACTACACGGGTAGGACTGCAGCCTCTTACCAGTCATTTCATACTGATCAATCTGCCTTCCTGAAGGCATACACTGGATAACTGTACAGGGAACCAGTATTGAATGAATGAAGGTAATGCCATTAATCACCATTAAAGGCAATTAGGTCAGCATTATACCCAAGATCATCACACATTCACTTAATATATAAAAAACCTTCATTTATTCAAAACTGTGTGTGACACCACAGGGTCATTTACAAAATTAAAGATCAGCCCTGTAAGAGGCACTATACATGCCTTTCCAGCAACCCATATCTTGAATAGTTCAGGTCTAAACATGACCATGGTTGGCAGTAAGGTAAAATGCATTGAATCACTGTTTTAACTAATAAAAACATTTTGGAAATGGAGCTAGCCCCCACACTGCAAAGGCTATTGGACATGTATGTCTGGGGGGAACTCACCATACATCTCACTGATGGCTCTAGGCTATGGGTGGGGTCTCGGCAACCCTCACTCTCAATGCAGAGTCATTGGTCTTTTATAATAATAATAATAATCATGATCAGAGTGGATTGTAGAGAGTGTAAGGCAATAAAGATGACTTCTGACTCCCTCTTGCAGTGAAAACTAGCCCCAACATAGCAGCATGAAACAGGGGTGTAACAGGCCAGATACAATGTCTTTCAATAGACACAAAGTGAAAATAAATACTCCGGAAGTGTGGTTATCGCCACAGCGGGCTTTAGAGGGGGCCAGAGAGAGCAACAGGGAAATACAGAAAGATCTCCTTTAACTTAATTCTGCCCAATGCCCAAGGAGTCTCGCTTAAATTAACAAACAACTTTACAACAAGAACTGCAGAAAGAACATAAAGTCAGGGTAATGTTGCTAAGCTGACAGCAATGACCCACTCAACCATGCCTAACTGATACCAAGAGAAGTATGGCCACACAGGGCTGGTAATGAACTGCGGTCTTATAACAAAGACAGGACCCCACTGAAAATCAGGCCTGTCCTGGCACTGGTATAAAGCTGGAGAAAAAGCGGCTCCTTGTAGCTGGGTCTTTTTAACCTCCTTAGTGTTCATCACAAGCCCATCTCGTCCAGAGTTTGTGTGAAGAAC
>CM070040.1:23316118-23333287 GCA_036250615.1 Ptychadena robeensis | reverse complement strand
ACCCAATACCCCTCTACAACTCTTTCTTTTGATGTTGGATGTTCTATTTGAGTTATCTATTGATTTTTACGCTTCATTGATCTATATACCAATAATTGAGGTTAACTAATACTATGTTATATTACTAAAAGTGACTACTACTATATGGTCGATGTTAATTAATTATATGTCTAAACAAAATATCTATCGATTGAATTGATATTACTGTCTATGATGCAATACTGTATTTTGTAATTTGCACATGTTGAATGTTATGTTTAGCCCGATGTATATGTACCATAGACTCTATATATACTTACTCCTATGTAATTTCCATTCTCGTCCTCAATACTAACATTTATGATTTCTATGTATTTACAATTGTACTTATACATTGTTTATTGTACCTAGATCAAATAGTCGTACTTACCTCCCTGAGGAAGCCCCTTTGGGCGAAACGCGTCGGAGGACCTCAAAACGACTATTCAGTGATTCACTGTATCTGCACATTTTTTCTCAGTGGTTGTATTGCTATTGCCTGTAAACTTGTACCTTTTAAATTTGCACCGAAATTTAGATTTGTACCGATATTTGACAGAGACCTTTTGTAGGTACCATCTGTCTCCAATATCTTTTATATGTACACGTATGGTCCTTACCATTTTCCGAAATAAAGACCTTTTAAATATTTATCCTCAAACTCATGCCTGCAATTGCCAGCCTTTAGTGACCCTGGGATCCAGGGACCAGGGGTGATTTCTTCGCCCCACTGTTAGGGTTTTCTTCTCTCTTCAAATTATTTGGCTAGGGCATACCTCTATTTTTCGACTACACAGACACACCCCACCCCTTAGTTATATTTTTTTCACATCTCTTAACACAGGTTTGCAATACACGGTAAGCAGTACACAAATATTTTGCCACTCCCATACACCAGCTGCCTAGGAACCTGCTGCATTCTTTACCTCAGCTTTGTCACACTTGTGTTTCCACCCATCTCCTCTAGAATCGAAGCTCACAAGGGCATGGTCCTTCCCCTATTGTTTTGGCTTTATTGGTTCTTTCTGTTACTCCAATTTGGACATTGTTCCTATGCTCTTAACCTCCTGGGCAGTCTGCCTGTACCCAGTTCGTCCAGAGTTTGTTAAGAAAATATAATGGAGGGGCATTTCTTTACTAGCCCAAAGGGGAGGGCAGAGAAACCCAGCAAAGTACAGTGTACTCTGTCATGATCAATACGGCCATTCCTCCCATGAGGTAATATGCTGATCTTCTTATTCCATAGATCCAAACTGATGATGAATTTTAATGGCACTTAAAAGTCATCAAATAACAGCCTCTTTTTTCTCTCCCTTTAGCTATAATTATTCAGTCAATAATTTGTAACAGTTTGTAACTAGTGTTGAGAGCAAATATTTAGATCACAAATTTTTCTTGCAAATATCGACACTTTGACAATTCGCAAAAATCTCAAATATAGTACTATATTTCCGTAATCTCAAATATTCGAGATTCTGGGGAAAGTACCATGCATTGCTTTAGAATAATTTGCATGTACAAGTCGGAAGAATTACTTTTATGTGTTGTCTGATGTGGTAAAAACACTGCAGCTGCTATTTCACATTCTGCCACTAGATAACACTGTAACATTGCGATCACAATATTTACATTTACAAGTGCGGATATTCGCAAAAAGTAAACAGGAGATCTCAAATTTTCCTATTTTCTTTCGCAAATTTGAATATTGTCTATGCTGCGCATCACTATATGTGACAGCAGATTGATATCCTCCCAGAGGCTCCCACGTTCACTGTGCATACGTGATGTCCACAATGTCTGAAAACAGAACTTCAATGAGTACATCACTCATGCACAGTAATTGTGTAAACCAACTTTGAAGCTTTATTCTCGTCTGACCTCGTGCAACAAAGATCACTGCTGGGGCTCCAGGGAAGAGACCCCCTTTGTGGGACACTAGACCCTTCAAATGAAGTGATGGCGTTACAACATTGGATAGGCACTTTTCAGGTAAGATTTTCAGGTATGTGGAAGGGTAGAAATTTTAAAAAAAAATTTCGTGGTCTCGGCTCTTCTTTCTTGTAAAAAAGGTTTAAAATTCTCTTTTGAATAGGTAAGAGGTCCTTGGGACCTCTGTACTCATTCAATACGGTGGGGAGCAGGATCTGGGTGTCCTCTTGTTAAAATAAGACTAGCCCATGTTATCTTAACAAAGGGTCTCCCTTCATTAGGATTTGGCAGGGGGACTGGTGGGATGGGGGGTTCCCCCTTCCTGTCCTTCCAAGCTTGTCAAAGGGGGTCTGGTTTGCTCGGGGGGGAGGGGGCGGGGGTGTTGGCTGCTCGGCGTGGTTCTATTCTTTCCAGAGATTACTTTATGCCCGCCTATGATAAAAGGGGGCCGGTTATGCCTCTCAGGGGGAACATTTTATCTGTGTCAAAGAATGATTAAATAAACCCCCGTTATGTATTTCTGGATGCACAGAAATTGCCAGGAGTTAGACTAATCTAGCCATGACACACTGCCGATAAACGCGCCGGAATTTTCATCTGACCGACTGGCTTTGTGCCGAGTCCCGGCTCTCCCACTCGGTAAGTTGTTAAAATCGAAGTGTTTATCCGGCATGTGCAACACATGGGGGCGACAGATCCCGTCGCCCCACTTCTACGGGCCCCTCGCCCCCGAGAGACGAAATGTCGGAAACCTCTATGGCCCGATGGGAGTCCTTTCCCTCGAGCCTAAGCAGCAACGAAGACTTTGGCTGTCTCACCATCGCTGGCTTATGGCCGTGCACCCCCAAAAAAGGGTTTTGCAATGGCCGATTGTGGCTTTGGCCCCAGAATTTGCATATGGGGAGGCTAAGTGATGACGTCATTCCAAGGTCAGCCTCTTTACGGAGCGATTATCGGAGGGCACAATATCGCTCAGCTCGGAATTGTGTATGGCCGGCATAACATCACATGCTCTAAGTTATAACCCTGCCATCCCTAAATCTATAAACTCCATAAAGTGGCAGATATCATGCGTGAGATGGGAATGGTAAGATGGTTAGAGAATGCTGACTCCTGAACAGGCTGGGATCATGTGGTGCCTCAGGCTTGGTGGGGGTTTCATGGATTTCCAATTAGGTTTTTTTCAGATAAACATGGCTGACGCCTCCCCAGACTAAGCCCCATCTACTTTTATAAACCTTAACACACCTAGTCCTGTTATTCAAGATGCCATTTGGAGTCTCAAAGCAAGGCTGACTTGTAAGGTCAGTGTCTCAACATAGTAAGAAAAGAAAAAGAAGAGAGATTTCATAACCCATCCAAATAAGGCTTTAATACACAGGTTCTGGTTCTGGGATCTTAACCATACCAGCCCCATTTAATAGGAATAACTTTAAAGGAGAATACGCTATAACCAGAAGGTGCTCATCGTGTTTCATTTACCTATTCTAACTGCCTGCAGAGTCTGAACCAGTTACAATCACGCTGAAAGTAAAGGACACAATTCATGAGGATACATACCTTCACGGATGAGAAGTCATATAATTGGGCAAAATTATTTTATGTCACACAGAGGTTGCACTTTAAATGAAGTAAGATATTTTTTGAACGTAAAGTACAGAAGGTGCACCAAAAATTTTTTAAGTGCCCTCCCACGTGGGTAGGTCCATAACCACCTTGCGCTCAAGAGTGAGTGTTGCCCTGGAAGGGGTATAATAATGGTGATCGATATACCTGATGAACAGCGAGATAAACGAGTTGAGAAAGGGATCTTCCCTTGGTAATTTATCAGACCGGTTGATTGGACACCATTTGGAGATTTTATAGTTACAATGAATGTAGGCACCCTTCTTGCCTCCATTATTATAAAAACCAAGACGTTCACATTACAGTCTGTGGGACCATGTTAGGCAAGGCACAGACGATTCTGGTTCCTAGAAATTTTATAATGTAAGCACAGCACAATTCATTTTTGAAGACTGAGCGACCATCTTGTGGCAACCACAACAGTATTGAGGCACGCGCGCAATCATTTTTGTATTCGACCGCTTTTAAAGCACTAGGAACACTTCAGAAGCTAAATATTCATCTCAGGTGAATGTTATATTTACATTCTGCTGGCCCTTTAAACAATTTGAGAACACCACCATTGGTTTTGGCTTTTTTCGTGTATACCCTGTCCAGTGCCCGAAATCATATCAAAACACCCTGAACCAAACAATAAGGGTTGCAGAAAGGGTTTGTGAACAATTTGGAGAAGGTAAGTATTCTCACGGGTTATGTTACTAATCCCAACCACAAATCAAGGGGTAACTACTGAGCAGCATTGAAGACCCTATCGTGGAACACACCGAAAGAGAAGTGGATAGCTAAGCGGTAGCAAAATATTGCCAAGACCTTTTTTGGGAAGATTTCTTCCATGCTGATAATAACGTATTATAATGGTGACTGCATGAGTGTTGGTTACAACTTGGATGCCTGAAGATATTCTAAGGGTAAATGTATACTGTTCGTTATTTGATTCCCAGATTGTCCCTGCTAGCAGTTTTGTACAAAATATGTACCTTACTACGCTTACAAGCTTAAACAAATGGGACACGGGGGGCTCCTTCCGTTGTAAGCTTCAGCTCTCAGTATCAAGCGCAGGGATACAAACGGTAACCCCTGGACCCTGCAGGGTGCCTGAGAAAGGTTGGATTCACGACTGAAAATTTGTTGATGACAAACAAGCTTTGCAACCAAAGATTTTGCTTATCGAATTATAGCGTTATCCTAAAATCAACCCCAAAAATAAAAAAATACATTTTAACTGTCCCAATAGTCATTAAAGATTGACTCATAAAATAATATTATTTAAACTATGCTCCCGATGCCTGTCGGGGAGCACGACAATTTTTTGACTCAGTGTATGCATTTCCAGTGCATCGCATGAGCTGATTCGGATGACTCCACTCATGCCGGTGGCCCCATCCGTGGGGGTTCCGACCAGATACACCATGTGCGTCATCTAAATGGACACACAAAGTGGAACAGTGCAGAAAAGTAAATTAAATCAATCAACGTGACAAGCTGCTGGAGCTCGGCAAAACGCCACAGGCGGACCTCATGACCGGAGATGCTCAAACAGAGGACGGAGGCGGTGATTTTTGGCGGACAACTTACAGTACTATCTCCACACAGGTAACCAATTTCTTACTTTACGATTGCCCCTATATGTCAAGGGCGTTGGCTATGCCAGCGGGGGAAAAAGTTGGTCTGGTGGTTCCGGTCCGCCGCTTTAAGGCCTCACCATTGCTTCACCAGTTAATGAGGTCATATAACTGATTCCAAACGCCACTTGGATGTTTGTACAGAAAGTAGGATGGACCAGAACTTGTTTGCGGCGAAAGATCCGCGGCGAAAATTGTCATGTTCTCCGCGAACATTATGGCCGAGTTCGACCCACCCCCTATCTTCTTTTTGGACATTGAGAAACTTGGACCTGTGAGTCACAGTCAGCAGATTTAATTTTCCAGCCAATCAGCACAACCCCACCTCCACGCGAACATCCCAACCCTACTATAGCTACGAGAAGGAGAAACACGCCCACCTTTCACAAATTGTGTCGAGAAGGAGACAGTTTAAGAATATAGAGCTTTGGTGTTTGGGTCATCAGGGAACCACTTAGCTAGGCCAGTTGTTCAGTGTCATTCCTGCCAGTCTAATTCTACAGTGCTTCTTTAGATTCCCGCTTGTCCGGTACATACGTCTATGCTCCGGACAATAGACCACAACAAATTTGACCCTTTTTTAGCGGTCCATGTTTTTTTTTGTCCCTTTATTAACCAAGTTGCTGTTGTCCTTTGCCACGGCAGTGCTGAGACACAGTGCATTTTAACATGACACTCTACTACTTTCCACCAGTCGTGACATTACCTGCCATTGTTGGTCATATCTTGTTGCGCTGCGTAACCTTACCGTTATCACACAGGGGATTGGTGTCACCCTACCACTTCCCCCCTTGTGCCCAACGTGTCCCCCCTTCGGTGTTGCTCGCTCCCAACCACGGTCGCTCCAGCTGGCACACCAATACGTTATTGTTTTTTCCGTAGTCTTTCGTCATAGGGTGCTTTGACCCTAGCACTCAGGGGTATTTTTCACCCCTATTTTACCGGCGTTATCTAGTGTATAATATGGGCGTGGCTTTCCGCTCCTTTAACAGCCTTTTCTAGTTGACTCACTACTTGTGGGGGCGATCAGACCACCCCACCTCGCCAATGTGCCAAACAATACGTTATTTTTAGTTCCGGTGCGTCACTTGTTCACATGATACAGCCGTGGATTTCCTTTCATTCCCCCCCTCTTTTTATGTCCGGGTAGTAGTACTACTTTGCCACGGCACTTGTAACGTCCACTTACATAGCCTTGTGCCAAATATATCCCCCTTGTCTTTTTTGCCGCGTCGTTTCGGGCATTGCCACCCACACCATTATGACCAGTGTACCACCACCCTTATGACGTTACCCAGAATTTGGTGTGCGCACCTATGTAGTTAATGTAGACCCACCAGGCGTGAGTAGTTTGCTATCACCCTATTCCTTAGCCGGCTATACTTGTCATCCAACTCCTTTCTGGGCACCACGTGAGTTCCGTTACACTATTTTAGTTAAAGTCCTTGTGTCCAAACCCCTCCCCCTCTTTCGCTTGTCGTCCTAGATCGCACTCACACAATTTGCACCGGGCCCCCACCCACCCCATAATTTGATCTTTGCCACTACCTGTGCGCTTTGTTTAAACCCAGGGGCTTTTTCACCCTATCTTTATTGCGACTTATTCATATTAAATTATTGAAGGGCGGCCCGTTCCAGTATAATTTGCCTGTGCCACACTGTTGCTGTGCCGTCCCTCCAAACCTGCAATCCATTCAGGGCTTCCACCATCCCAACTATTTTCTCATCTTTGGTGGCTTGGTTATTAGCCCAGTGGTTTCTCTTCACACCTAGTTTAGCTTGCGTATTTCAGTCTATTGCAGGCGCTTTCCGTCCATTTTCGCCCTTGTGCAAATAGGTAGGGTGCGCCACATATACTGCCACATCGTGCCACACCACTACTCATAACGTATCTGGTCGGCATTTTCTTGTTACTGATGCACAGCGGGATTTAGTTTTCACTCCCTTATTTTCGCGGTATCTTTATCGTCCCTATTGCAGGATTTTCCGTGTCATAACAGACCCTTCTTCTCCTTTCCCCCTTCCTGTGCCAAACCCTGTCCCTGTCGTGATTCGTCCCACACACACTGCCCAGCTTTACGTGCATCCCATCATAGAATCCTCCCCCGGGGCCACGTGGACCCGCCCAACGGGGAGAGTTTGCCACCTATATTTAGTTTCCGTCGTATTCAGCCACATACCTGCACATGGCCTTAGTTCCGTAACCATTTTAATAGCTCTTTGTGATCAATCGTGTGTGGGAGCGACAACACTCGCCCCACGCTGTTCACCACCCCCCCCCATAATTATCTGTGGTTCGGCACTTTCGTAACCTACTATGTTTTTGTTTGTGATTTTTTCTATCCCTACTTTTGGGAAATAGTGAATATTTTTGTATTTACTGTGCTCTTCACTTGGCGTCTTTCCGTCGACATCAGTAAAGACTTGTGCCAAACGGTGTGCGCCCCACTATTTTGCCCCCCAGCTCGCACATCCCATACATTATGTGGTCTGGCACCCCTCTGTCACACCATCAGTGTTTGCGACTTTTTTAAAATTCCAGATTTATTTCGGTGAATCTATATACTCATTGTGCCGGCCCTTTTCCATTGTTTTCCCATTACAAGGCTCTTTGTTTGCATTAACTGTGTGCCCCTGTGCTTGCTGTCTCAAACGTCCCATTGTTCACCCACCCTTCTCCCCTATCTCCGGTGTTGCTTCTTTTTTCTGGTATCAGCATCCGTTGGCTTAATAACCAAGCCAGTTTTTTTTTATCACCTATTGATAACCCTGGCTATTATATAATGCTTCTGGCACGTACCTTCTTCCATACCTCCACTTTACAGGGCCATTTTTCCTTTGCCAATACAATGTCCTTATGTTTGCTCACAACCCAGTATTGTCTCCTAGTTCTCAGGTTTTTGACACACAGGGCATGTTTATTGAATTTCTAGACACATACACTAGTAAATCAATGGTCGACAAGGTAGTTGCATTGCGCCCAGGACAATGCTCCCGCTAGTGCTGGTATGTCGCTGTTCGGCTCAGTCCCCGTGGCGTTCCCCCCCCTTTTTCCCTTTTTCTTTCCTCCTTTCTTCCCCCCTTCTTCTCTTTCTTTTTCTTCTCTTTGGTCTCCCGTGTTCGCAGATTTATGTGCTCTTCTCCTTCTAATTGACATAATGGCCGTGTTCTCATGCAGGACCCATCTCCTTTACCTTGTCTCAACGCTAAGATTTTAATTGCTGCCGGGACTTACGCCTGACTGGTTTAATACCCAGGAGCGCACACACCCATTCTCCACTCTCTCATCGTCGACACATTTTTCCTCTTAACCACTCTGAACCCACTGCACACACACTACCTCACGATCTCCCTTTTCTTCTCCCATTGCTTGTGCCGCTGACAACCTCTTCATTTTTAGTTCTCATCACCCTTGGCCCACCACCTTAATAATAGCAACCACAGACCAGTATATTCTGTGATTCCCCCCCATCCAGCAGGAGTTTGTTCCACCATACTTTTGAAGAGGATGATTTGTAGTGATGCGCAACCATATGCAAGAGCATGTAGATGACGTCTTTCCCCATGGACCATGCCTTGATCAGGTGCATTTAACATCACACCACATGATCTGCTTCTGTTCTGCTGGTTGTTGCTTTCTTTTGTGGCTTGACAGTATGATTGTTGTAACCGCTTGCTCTGATTCCTTTTGGTTATGACGTGGTCGTCAGATTAAGTGAATTTTCACGCCGTTTCTTGAATTTTCTTTCTTTGAAGATGATGATGAAGATGTTTTTTGTCCTGTGGATGTCCAACCCGTGGGTGACTTCACACCAAGAGAAGAAGAACAGGGGGTTAAAGTTTTTCAGCATGTTAAGAGACCCCAAGAGTAACAAATGAGCGACGGAGGAGAACGAGTTTTCTTTTGGTAATGCAGGGGTGATGTCCCCCCCTCGCGTACTCTGCTCATCGCAAGCGCCTTGCTCCTAGTCTTTGCGCATATTTATGCTCATTTTTGGCAGCATGTTATCTGTGCACTGGTGAGCTTGTTTTCAGTCCAGACAGCTACACGCCCATAAACCGCTCATTGATTTTGCGTGCTTCTACTTCACCCATTTCCGTTCACTGCCCGTTTCACGTCGCAAAGATCAGTTATAGTGTGGCATTTTTTTGTTGTGTGTCTGCCGCCTTTGTATTTCTCTGCAGCTTCCCGAGGCCCTCTTCTGCAACTCATGAGTCCCGCCTGGAAGAGGCGTGTGGAAGTCCAAATACCCACCTTCGTGTACCAACCTGGTGTTTTGACCGCCAGGCAATGATGTCGCTGAACACTACTACTACGCCTACTGTGGCTTATTCTTTATTACACATGTGTCTACCATAGCAGACATAATTTCAACTCGCAAGCCACCACCTCCTTAATCCTTTGTTCCATAGCTTTAATCTTCCAGCCAACTAAACCACTGCCTCGCTCCTTCCGCCCTTCAGACGCTCAAACCAACAGCCACTTCGGCTTCTCTTTCGCTTTGAGCAGTCCACGCTCATTGGGCCTCCATCGGTCACCTGCGTGTCAGTGATAGGACATTTTGTTTGAGATTAAAAAAAAACTACATGTCATTCCCACCCCCGCCCCCTCTTTCAGTCCACCCCTTGCAAGGCCGTATGCCCAAGCCTGGATTGTCGATTCGTGTTCAGTTGCTCTAGCCCGACAGACTCTTTACCATTTTACCACGCTGCCCCGTGTGAGTCTGACGGTCCTTCAACATTTACTATTTGCTTTGCGCCTATTGGGCGAACCGCCAAGTCCTAGTGGATTAGGATTCCCGGTTCCGAAAAAAATTTCTTCCCATAACGGTTTCCAATCCACAATCTCTATTCCTGGCTTTCGGAAAAGCCTGATTTCAGTTCATGCCAATCTTGGCCTAATTTCTACCTTTTACAGTGTTTTTTGGGGCAAGGGTCCATCCTGATCATGATACCTAGTCGGCAAACGCACTGGCAGCGGGCAGGTAAATACAACGTACATCTGCGCATTGGGGGTAACCTGCTGACAGCTGCCCAGCAAGGAATGCGTGGCTATGCAGCCGAGTTGGTGACACCGGCCAAGACTTGCAGGCCGGCCTTTGATGCCACCTCTTTATAACTCCTTCTTACTCATACCTAGGCGCCTAAGTTTCCTCGTCTCTTGTTTTTCATGGTCTCGGCTCCACATCATATGTCCCACCTTTACCTGCAACGTCTTCCCAGGGGTTATTACCACATCCCCGGATACGGACCCCGGGTCACGTGTTTGGCGTGGCTGAATGCCTGAACGCAGAGAGCTATAATGGACAAGCACTCCTGTCGACCTCTCTTATACGCATCAGTGGTCAGTGGTGACCACGAAACAACTTCTGTTGCTATATTGGCAACTTTAGTGGTCGTTGACATACGGATCGCACAATATTTTGCGAGCGCAATGAATTTGGTACATTGTTGCTACATGTGACCGTTGCATGCCGCACCCATGTGTTAAATATATTGTGGTGAAACGCTTTCTGTCGCGCAACTAGTATCTCTAGGACTTGACAGGATCTGGTCTCAAGAAGGTAGGAATGGGGGCTGTGACCCAATTTTAAGGCGTTCCACGCCGGATTTCTAGTCGGCGTACAGTTTTCAGAAATCTTTTTCTTTCTCCCTTCCTTTTTTATTTTTATTTTAGCGGCGAAAGATAAGAAATGCCTGTGTATTTTTTTTGGCGTTTGATTTGCTTTGACATTGTTCGTACCGATTGGAACCTTTCAACTATACAGTTTAACTATGTTTTCCCGACAGCCTCCGCTCCACACCACAAGAAACAAAGCTTGCCACAATGCAGTATTTTCTGGTGCTTTTTATGACGGTTTTCGGTAGCCGAGGATTTAGCCAGTGCGGTCATTACGCTGGGGCCACTTTTTCTGTCTGGTTTTTTCACGTTGACCCCCTATGTGTCAGCTCCATGAGCCATGACTGTATGGCTCATGGTCTCTTTTGTAAGATTCTGGTTACAAACCTTTCAGCCTCCCCTTTTTTCCCTTTTTTTAGTCAGGTAACGGCGAAGGCACAATCGTTTTCGACCTATCCCATGTTGCTCCCTCTCTTCCGGAGCGTGCCCGTGCGAAACGGTGTGCGTGTTGTGTAGGATGTGGTTTTTGAGCGTGAAAACGGAAATGGAGAGTTTACTGGTGTTAACATCACCAACAGAAAACAAGTGGCACTTAGCCAGCCTGACTTGACCGGCCTGCATCTTCTCCGGATTCACCCCAAACGCTGGAAGACGTCATTCCCACTGCCTTTATACCTCTGTAGGAGGATATGCTGCTTTATGAGGATGTGTTAGGATAGACCATACATCAGCAGGTATCCATCATGGTTGCCCTCCTTGTGGTCCCTATTCTGGACGAGGGTTGTAGTACGTGTGTTCTGGGGCGGAGGATCAGATACCCTCATGACTTTATCTGGAGGACCGGTTTCGGACGCGATCGGAACCTGGTTATAGAGTTCCGCTTCGTGGATCCTCACCATCAATTCGTGGACACTTAATTCATGTTGTCTTTTTCCCACGGGGACCGCATTCTTATTGATGTTACCCACATCATGATAGGAGACATTTTGCCGCTGTAACTGGTAGTCTTCACCCTACATACTAGACCCCTGCTAAAGTCCTTTAGGAATTTTCAGACATTTTAGTAGTGCGAAAGTCTTTTGTTTTTTTACCGGCTCCAGATGCTTGACTCTTTCAGAGGATTTCCTCCTGCAGCAGGTGAGAGCAGGCTTATCAAACACCATCCTCGCCTCTACCACTCCCCCGACCTTTATTCAGGAGCGATTCGTCTCTCCAGGCTACACCGTGATCTCTATTATAGGGGAAAGATTGGTGACATCTATTTAACCTCCTGTCTTACCCCCGATTCTTTTCGAAGCAATGGCTTTTTTATCTTTCAAGGACATGGGCGCTTCACAGCAAACGTCTGTTGATGGAGGACATGCGGACCTTTTTAAGTCCCTCTGCACGCATGTAGCCAAGAGCTTCCGCGCCGATCCAAACCACTGCATTTTTTTGAGCATCGACGATTATACTACCGACAGATCGCAGGCACTACCTCCGCTTTTCCTAACTGCGCCGATCCCAATGGAACACTCTGAGAAGAGGATGAACCCTATGGGTGTGCAAGACTATACCCCTTGGATCCGGTTGGCCATTGAGCTTTCCTATCCCACTAGTTCTGCTCTTGAACGTTGTCTCCTGTCCTTGTTCTAGTGCATGTCAGAATAGGTTCCCCTTCAGTGCTGGCAGGCGGCCTAGTGACAGAGAAAGCGACCACCGTCGACCTCACGGTCAAAAAAGGGTGGATAACTCACCTTTCTTATCAGATGAAAGGGCATGGATTCCCCGAGGGTGATGACAGGGGCGAATAGTCTTGAAAGCAAAAGCCTGATACCGTGCCTGCAATAAAAATGCCGTACCCACGCTGCACCACTGGAATGACTTTTCATGAATCCTCGCCACCAACACTAGGCTTTTGTGAAGCGTCGCAAAATGTTCTTTCCACCTTTCATGCTGCGAAACCTATCAACTTGTTTGTTTGACGCTCCGCATACAACAGTGGCCTGCTACACCAATACCTCATTGTTCTGTGAAATGTCACATGACAACATTTTCTCTTTTTCGTATCGCGCCCAGTGTACCTTGCCCGATATTTTTCGTTCGGCCCTCCTGGCGGTGGACCCCTGCACTTTTGACATTTAAAATAAAGGCACCTACCCATGTTTCGCTATTCAATCCCCCCCTTGTTCTGTGTTCTTACCTTGTGTGTTTTGTGAAGGCGTTTTGTCCCCTTGCGCCATATCATATCAATGAGCATTCGATTTCACCTCATGAGCTGTGTTCGGCTTCATTGTTGGCACACCCCAGATTGCAGGAAGGCGATTGATTCATAGTGATTTCCAGGACCCACAACAGCGATCAGTGTGAATACATTGTCGTATGAAAAACTTTATTTTTCTTGGACATACCCTCAGACCATACGCCGTGCCCCCCGGTTACCTTAACGCACAAACTTTTTCGGGTCGGTACGGCACTATGAAAGAATGAGACCTGCCGTGCAAATCCTCTTAAAGGACCTCTCCTTTAGGGTATTTGTGATTGTTCAGAATACGTGATCAGATGTTTTCATTAAGTTCAGGTGTGTTGGCAGGTGTCATACAAAGGACTTTTGAAGGTCATCATATCAAACCACGGTCTAAGGCGGTAATCACTCTTATTGCCACTTTAATTTTCCCCCCCATTTCCTTGCACCTATTCATGGTTTTATGAATATTGTATTGTGTGCGGCCGATGGGTTTGTGTGAACCACTTTCAAAAAAGAATTTCTTGGGAGTTTTCCATGGAGATACCTCTGTGTAATGTAATTGTCCAGGTGTTAGTCTCCCCTTCATGGAGTCCCTATTTCGCTCATTCTGTCACTTTGGTTCCGGTGTTTGACCCCCTTTGAAACACAATCTTTTTCCAACAATCTTGTGTGCCCATTGCCACAGGCCCTTGGTCCTTTTGTTTTTCTTTTATCATTTCAATTCGCTTTCCCCATCCCAGTGAATTTAGTTAATGGCTGGTTCGCGTGTCGCCCTACTTGGTTCGCGAACTTTCGGCCGTTATTTCGCGTTCGCCAACTTCGCGATTCAGCCCCCTCTTCTCTTTCTTTTTCCTTTCCCCCCCTTCCCCCTTCCTCCTCCTTTCTCCCTTTCCGCATAACTTTCGGGTTCGAGCCTTATCATTCTAGTGACAGGAAGGCCCAATTTCATAAATATAATTTATTTACCACACTGAAACCCGCTACTGCTTTTAACGATTTTTTCTCAGTATCTTATTTTTTTTTTTTTTTTTTTCGTTGTTTGCTTCTCTTTTAAAACCCAACTATTAATTGATTTCCATTTGAACATCTATTTAATAGCACTACGGGTTCGTTTCTATGTTGTGGCATTTTTTTAAAAGTCAAGGACTAAACAACTTCGTTGCAATCCTCAAAATCAGCTTGATATTTTGTCTCCCTAAGGTTGCCGCTTAGTGACTTCTTTAATGGAGATAGGCCTGTTCTTGTTGGTTTGAAATACTGTACAGTTACATTGTAAGTATATATGCCAACTCCATCTACTAACCTATAACAAACAAATTACATTTACTCCCTTTTTGGTTCTTTTTATCGACGTGTTGTCTTTCCATGTACTCCCCTTTTTGGTTCGGCCGCTCCTAGAGTGTCCCCAGGTTTTGCGAGACACGGCGATTTTACTCCCCTCTCCACCTCCCCTGGATCTGTGTAGCTTTTCCGTCTTACTTGGAACTACTCACCTTTTAGTACAAATGTTGGTTTTGGTTAACAAAGAGCCACTAGACCTTAACCCCTCTGAGCAGTTGTGCTGTAAGTGGATTTCTAGCCCTAAGAAGTGTATATACTCTAAACCTAACTAGCTTGCAGTGGATCATTCATTTATGTGTACAAAGCCTCTTGTGTGACATAGGGACAACACAAAATCGGAACTATAGACATCGAATTTTAAGAACCTGGTTTGCTCTGGTGGTTTTCCTTTTGCCACGTTTTGGCAATGCGAATTTTTATTCTTTTTTTATATCACTTAACCCCTGTGTTCTTTTGTTGATCACGGATTCCACCAGCTCATCCAATCTATTGACCTGTTAGAAACTGCAGCGTGGCACTTCAGTATGCTGGGTCATGTTAAGGCAGAAATCGAGCAACAGCCAAGAGCATTCAATATTTATATCCCCCCCTGCCTCCGTTTATGGGCTCCGATCAATTTCATACGAAGCATTGTGCAGCCTGCTTAGGAGATATTGGATCACACCTCATCCCCCACCATGCCTTCCTATTGTAACTGGCACTACTCTGCAATGCACCAATCTTAGTGGTTACAGTGCTGAATTTACTCTCATAATTACTGTGCATAGTAATAAAACTATACTTATATGATTTTATTCAGTGATTGTTAGTTCACCAGAATCTGAACATGTAAAGCACATGGATTGCACGACTGGCCGAGTATTCGATGCATCGATGTAACATGCAGGCGAGTGACGACGTCGATTTGACCCCTATCCTATCGTCTTTGGTACGCCTTAGTATTTCAGGATGGTCTACTCTTTTTTTTTAGAATTCT
The DNA here is from genome assembly GCA_036250615.1 of Ptychadena robeensis. Taxonomy (NCBI): domain Eukaryota; kingdom Metazoa; phylum Chordata; class Amphibia; order Anura; family Ptychadenidae; genus Ptychadena; species Ptychadena robeensis. The sequence goes on along the minus strand of CM070040.1, from coordinate 23,317,928 downwards.
GTCTGGTATGGACCATACTTGTCTGGGAAAACATGTACCGAATCCCTAAAAAATCTCTCTTCCAAACATCGGGCAATCCGATCGACCCTGTTTCCCGTTTTTTTCCTTTTTTCTTCTTTTCTTCGAGCGCCCACCATCTATTTATGGTTATCGTATGCACTATGCACCTGACCATACCCATTTGTTTCTTGTGAGTTTTACGCGACCATATCATCCCGTCGCAATACAAACCGGGCATGGCCGAATATGATCAGGCGGCCGCCAAGTTATCGCATGGCTTTGTTTTTTTCGAAGCGCGCTGCCCACCATTGACATCTGGCACCTATTCTCATGGGTACCTATCCGACTTGCTTTAATGTCTTATAGACGGATTTGCTCAACATTCTTGTTACCTATTTAGTCATGGCCTAGAATCAGTTTTCTATTAGTGGCGGTAATTAATTTTCCTTTTTTTCTTCTACCCGCATCAGAGTGTGGACATTGCTGAAAACCAGAAGTATCCCGCACCAGGATTTACCCCCATGTTAGACACAGTGGAGATATATTATTACGACTATTTGACCGATTGCCTTGTGACTCTAAACCAGCTCTATGCCTTATGTGCCTAACACAGGAAGTACCTTGTTCACCCAAAAGTATAGTGGCGATGCTGCATTTCCTTTTGTTAAAACCATCCCAAATCTAGTGTGGACACTTAGGGTTCGGCGAAGCGACAGGCCTCTCACTTGTAACTGACATGTTTAGAGTCATGGACAATCAAGGATTTAGCATAATAAAATAAAGACTGTTCTATATGACAAAGAAATTTAATGTATACATCGATTAACCACCTTCCCCCCGATTGTACTCCGAGGTCTAGATCCTATTTCTAATCAGTCAGTCGCCACCCAGAATCCTCTGCAAGACTTCATGTGGTTGTTTATTTGGCCTGTACTGTTTGCCTATGTTGATTCGACGCTTCTGCTCTGTATTTCATTTAGTTGTTCTATTTTTTAACAAAACGTGCGTGTCCATACCCATGATTCAGCTTTGCATTCTAAGGTGGCGGATTTGCCATGTTCTTCCCACAACTCTTTAATTGTCGTTACTGTGTTTGTATCTTTTCTACCGTCCCAACTGTATCGATAGAAAGACTTCTGAACCTCCTTCTCTCTACCAACAAATATCTGCTCATTTCCTGAACATTTACATCATAAATGTTAATAATTTATATATATATCTGGAGTAAGCCACCTAAATTGCATAACATTCAACTTAAGGATTGGAATTTTTACAGATTTTGATAGTCCTTTTCGGTCAGGCGGCATACCACAAGCGTGAGCCCTTGACTATACTCACATACCTAGTGTGTAAGTTTTTTTTGTGGGGGGTTCGAGGAGTTTTGTTTGTTGCGGAATTACACAAATTACCACACCCCTTCTACTTTCGTGGTCTTGTGTTTTGTTTGGCTCCTTCACTCCCTTTTTAGTCCTTTTCTACATTTGTTCTTGTGCATTTTTTCATCTTTAACTGTTTTTCTGGCATTGTTGCTTGTGTACCACTGTAGTCTCACAGTATTTTTTTTTGATTTTTGGCCCGATTTTGTCTGCCATAAATAATTTTCAACTTTTATGGATAATTAATTAATTACTCAGAACAAATGGGTTCCCACGGTGTGCGTTATGGTCAGGTGACCCAGTTGTTATTTTTTAACCAACATTTCAAAATACGTCACTGATCTGGTATGTTAGGTTGAGTCCTTTTTACATATCACGATGGATTCCCAAGAGTTAAATTAAGTCTCCGAAATTAAAATTTCCCATCGAGGTCG
>CM070040.1:23286222-23298136 GCA_036250615.1 Ptychadena robeensis | reverse complement strand
ACAATTAATCAGGGATGGGAACAGTGAGCCCACGCTCCTTCCAATCTAGACTCTTTTATAACATGGAAACATAGCCAAAGACCAGCACAATCTCCAGACTGGGCTGCTCTACAGATATCCAGACATCAGTGAAATGCCTAGGAGGTTAACAGCTCTACCAGTTATACAAAACTGACCATGAGTAACTGCCTATTTGTTCTGGGTGTCCTCCAGTAATGCATACATATGGTTTATAATGGAAATACGCCCAAAAATTTATTAATATAATATTTGTGATAATGAATCATCAAGGGGGCTGATGTATTACACAACATTCATTACGTAAAGAAGCAGCATGATACACTAGACCCGGAGATGTATACTTTGGGTAAAGCTCTGAACATCACTAGGTGGAGTCCAGGACAAGCCCTCCTTTAGGAGAAGTTGAAGAATCTGGAATCCAGGATCAGAGAAGCAGAGAGAGAGAGAGAGAGAAGCAGCACACACAGCTTGAAGGACAAACTTATTAGAAAACTTTTCTTCTGGGAAAATGAACAAGTGGATTGCAATTGGATTTTTTGCCCTCCTGGCCTGTCACCTGGGTAAGTCTGCCTCGAATGTATACTTTTGTATTAGTGTATAGCTTCTGTATTGTACTTACTTTACCGTTTTAGGCTATGTGTGAAAATTTACTTTAATTCAAGTTATCTCATGTTTTATTATCATTATCATTGTTTCATTATAAAAGTTTATTTGCAGCATATTAAAGCCAATAAAGTGTTGTATGTTTATTTGCCTGTCCCGTGGCTGGGAAATCCCAGAATAGGCTGCTAAGAATACTGAGACAATTAGCCTAGCGTGTGTAACAGTAATAAATACAGTATAGCTGCTTTTATTCTTCATTCGCTGGATTTGTAACAGTGCTCTCTAATGAAATAAAACATGAATTATAAAGAAAGATTATATATTGTTTTATATATTCTTTTCTTTAGGGGGTGCAGGGGACCCATTTAAATATGAGGGGAGTAAAGGTAAAAACGATCCAACGCTGTCATCATCTTGATTAAAGATCATTCCTTAGCAGTCACATAAAATTGGTAGCATTAGTATATCCACAAGAACCCCCCTCTATTACTGGGTATCATTTTATACAGAAGGACAGTATTAATACAGAAGGACAGTGCACAAAAACATGAAAACTTTTCTTTTAGAACAACTTAAAACTCCTTTAGAAAACAGCCACAGCATGAGCAGAAAAGACAGCCCCCTGACAGTATTCTGCAATGGTACTGTGGAGGCAGCGGTCTCTCTGCAGCAGTCCTTTGCATTACATAAAAGCTCTCCAATTAGGCATTGACGTTTTAAGCTGGCCATAGACGTGTAGATTTCAGAGATTGATCGGGACATGTGATTGAGTCTTCGATCATAAAGCTGGCCATAGACTTCTCATTTTTTCATGTGATTTCTGAGAGATCGACCGATGCGGTAGTTACGCCACCGATGCGGTGATAAATCGGCCATTAATCTGATCACGAAAATTATGCACATTTCGTTCCATGTATGACCTCTGATTGAAGACTTAATCGCATGTGAAGATTGTTTAAAAAAATTAGATCTCGGGGGAAATCGAGACGCCTATCGTACATCCTCCATCGCCATGGTCGTACATCCATTGAAAAGTGCACCATTTTCTGGGTACGAATTATCTCCGATTTATGTGCCTGATCGATCAGTGACATAACTAAAGATTGGCTACACAAAAAAATGTGATGGCGGGGGGGGGTTTGAGATGGAAGTGGGATGAGGTCTGCATGGGTCGATTGAAAGGGCAGCTCTTAAGGTCTCCAATAACGACCTTCTATTTCCAATAGATCGACCCAAAAAAACAGACATGTCCGGTCAGTGCCCAGATGATTATTCGTACGTTTTTATGACATTTCGGTTGATCACCCTCTTTAAACATGCAACGATCAATCACTATGATCGATCATTCAGAAATCATACAAAAGCGTCCATGGCCAGCATTAATGTTGCAGAGAAACCATTGTTTTTCACAGTGAGGGCAAGGATCTTCCTCTGCGGCATTCTGGCAGGGTGCAGGCTTTTCTACTACAACCTGTGGCTACTTGTTAAAGAAAAAGTTCTTAAAAACTTTCTTCCTCTTTTTTTTGAAAGGGGGGATGAGCTTAGTATTGTCAAGCAAGCAAATATATTTTTGCTAAAAAAAACTAAAAAGAGAAGCAAACTGGAATGAGGAATTAGTATTGCAAATGGTCTTTCTTTAGACGTGTTCATCACACTTGTGTTGACACATTATTCTGCCAGTAACTATTCCTGTTCGGGGGTGACGATACTCACAATACACCATACTGTATCTATCGAGGAGCAGAGTTGTCACTCGTCAACAGAGCGATCAAGGTACCATAAATTCTTGGAGACTTCTTCAGATGTCTACAACTACCGGAACATTGTTCACTGAGGGTCCTGAGCTCCCCTAAACTATGGGGAACTTAAAACAAATATCGAGGTGTCCCTTCACTAATTATAATAATGTCTGGGGCCTCAGATCTCATTCACCTCTCTATATTCACATCCGAATTCTTTGTACATTGGCTGACTTATTGCAAAACCATTTGTACAAAAGGAAACCAATTGTCCAGATTGTAGGCAAACTTTCTAGAATGTGCCTTGTAAAAGTAATGCCATGTTGTTATAGAATATGGATATTGAATTTTACCTCGTATGCCCAGTCAGTTATAGTTATGCCTAGGTCCGTATCTCTTGCTATATTGTACAGTATTGGCCCGGCGCAAACTCGCAGACACCATGATTGTTGGGGGGGGGGGGGGTTAAAGTCGGGGGAGTTGAGGGATTAAAGTGAATAGGCCAGAAAAGTCCTCATGCTGGTCCTCATCTTGACTAAATATATAAAATATCCCTTGTAAAGCAGTTTACAGATTAGTATTATTACTATTATTATTGGTTTACAACAGATTTGTATTATCTTTTGTTGGAATGGCATCAGACACTAGCTGGATAATCATTGTAAGGGAAGACTCTCTGCAGTCTGAATTTCTGCTATTCAGAAGACTTTACTGTCTAGTACGGTTGGTAATAAGATGGGTGTAGCCAGTGTGAAAGAACATGTTAATCATCATTTATTCCAAGCAACAGATTCTCCTTTTACTCTCCAGTTACATTTACTACTTTATTTAATAAACTCCAGACTAGTCACAAAAAACTGAGCTGGCGGTGCTTGATGCTGCATTGTTTATGGAGTTTAGGGATACACCAATGAAATAAATAGAAGGAAAGAATGGTTTGCATGTGTGACATGAGACAGGACATAAGTGCGGGCTAAGGTGAACACGAACCCCCCCCCCCCCCAACACACACTGATTCCTTCCACCTTTAAGCTCCTTTCATGCTGGAGATAATGGTTCATAAACCTTTTTTTGCTTTTATTAAATACCCTAATTAATACCCTGTGATGTCATCACTTGTGCTTCTCTATGAAATGATAATGTAGCGTTCTCCTGTGTTAAACCAGTTAACCTGTATTGTCTTCTATAGGCAACATTCGTAATTGCAAAATTTTCTTCTAATGTTCGCAATAAATTTGTACATTTGAGAATTCATGATCTCCAGTCATTATTGAATTCATTGCGCATATGGGCACTTGTACACATGCGTATTGCAAATGCAATGCATGGTACTTTCCACAGATTACCTTCATTGCACAAATCTGCATTTGTACATGGGCATATTGCGAACGCGTACTGATGTAAAAAATCTCAGCAGACCAATAATTATATCCTTCAGCTTCATAAATAGCTCCATAATAACAAAGATCAGCCTCCACCAGAATCCACCTATCCATTTCTGGAAATGTATCTGTGTTCTGCTTGTATTTTGGTACCATATGCGTAGGCTGAGTGGATTCAGATGTTCTTGTTAATTAAGAAAGATCTAAAGTGGTAACTGACTGAATTCCATCACTGCTTTATGACCTCCCTGCACGACGGATTATTCCAGGAACAGAGAATGAGCTAGTAATAAAAACACCATGGTGGAACATTTTGGGATTTGCTTTAGGGGAGTTCAGCATAGGAGCAGACTTTTAAAGTTACAAGGTAATACTGGAATTCCATCTTCTGTCTAAGCTTCTAAAATATTATTTAATTGAAATTTGTTTGCATTGAGGTCATCCACTAGGACAGGGGTGTCAAACACAGTGAGACAAAATCAACAACCTTTATATTTATTGAAAAATGTCTATAATGGAGGATGTTTTCATTCTCATTAGACAAAATGATGAACCTTTTCACATTTAAATAATTTATGTTTTGTTTAACCCCCTGGGTGTTCTCCCCAAGTTTTCTGAAAGTGAGTTTCTCCGCGGATAAAATAAAACTCACCTGTCCGCTAAATTACCCCAGCATTTCTGCCGGCATACTTACCCATGCTTTCGTGTCAACCCCTATGACATCAGATATTTTTTCCGAGCACACCTCTGGCGTCGCCAGAGTCATATTCAGTACCTCCTGGAGGGCAGATAATGTGTTCCGCTGCGATCACATGTGGCTCTCTTTTTGAAAATTCATTTGGAATTAAATGTGCTTTAACTGCAGACTGGCTTTAATTTTAGGGCATTTACATCCAAACCAGGTGACGGTGTAGGAATTAAGGGACCAAAAGTAATAGGACAGAATAATAATTATAAATAAAAGTTTCCCTATTTAATACTTGGTTGCAAATCCTTTGCAGTCAACTAGAGTCTAAAGTCTGGAATGCATAAACATCACCAGATGCTGGCTTTCGTCCCCGGTGTTACTCTTCGAGGTCTCTACTGCAACTGTCTTCAGTTACAGTTTGTTCTTGGGGCATTTTTCCTTTAGTTTAGTCTTCAGCAAGCAAAATGCATGCTCAATCGGATTTCGGTCAGGTGATTGACTTGGCCATTGCATAATATTCCACTTCTTTCCCTCAAAAAAACTCTTTGGAGTATGCTTTGGGTCATTGTCCATCTGCATTGTGAAGCGCCGTCCAATAAGTTCTAAAGCAACCCAAAACACTTCAGAATTCATACTGCTGCTTTTGTCAGCAGTCACATCATCAATAAGTTCCATTGGCAGCCATACATGCCCACGCCATGAAATTACCTAAGTCAACCATCCTGTTTTATTGTTAATCAAGACGATTAGTTATCATCATCATCAGATACCATGCCTTAAGCTAAGCATTCTGAAGTGTTCTTCGCAAATGGTGATGATACCAGGAGCTTTGCAATTAACATATAAAGTCAGCTACCCAAAAATGTATGACCCTTTCGAGTAGACAATTGTTTCCTGCTGTCTCAACATTTTCTTGCCATAATCCTGACCTACACTTCTCAGTATGGTATTTTTTTTTCCAACAGGTGGCGCACTGGAATGTTACAGTTGTGCTTTTGGCATTTGTACCTTTCCTCAGAAAAAAACCTGTGACCTGCTTGAAGTATGCCTCACAGAGACGGCAAGAACAGGTAAGTTACTGTAGACCCAACAATGGTAAATGTTGCCTTCAAGCTCTCACAACTCCTGTGGTTGTGAAGCATTTCCCTAAATTTTTGAGAGATTTCCTTCACTTACTGTTATGTCTACAAGATAGAAAGTTAAAACTATGGAATGGATTACAGCATGAAAACAATTTCCATATCTACTCAAAAATGAAAAAAAAATTAGAGACATGGGCAACCTAATGGGTTTCTATAGTCCAAACCTGATAATTTCATCACACTCTACCTCTGCCCCAGCTGGTGTGCAGGAAGGATCCCTTCTCTGCTTGTCTTGGTGAGAAAATAGGTAAAAGAGAATCTAGGAATTATACCAAAATAGGAGATATGGGGAAATATTAATTTGAAGATGCCAACCTCCCATAAAGATGAATTTGTACTCTTCAGTATAATACTTTTCAGTATTATGTAAAACGAATGAAAAAAATGTTAAACCTGAAACATTTTACATGTGTTATGCTATCCTTTACCTTACTAATGTGACATAATATTCTTGTATATTTTGATATAGGTGACTTATACTTAAAAAAGAAGTCTTGTGCATCTCCCACAAAATGTAGTGGAACTTCTGAAGATTCCTACTTAGGTGTGAAAGTGACGACCACTCCAGAATGCTGCATAACTGACCTCTGCAATTCCGCTGTTTCCACATCAACCTCTCTCACAACAGCCATTGCTGCCCTTGTGTCCTTGTTGGTGGCCAGATTCCTCTGAGCTTCTACCACACCCAATCATTTATTCAGTGTTTTCAAGCTCCCCCCCCCCCCCCCCCCCCCCCCCCCACACAGTGTGGCTTTGAAGTATATATGTTCAAGTTTAGCTGACAGAAACATGGCCTACCTATTCTAGTGTCTATCGATGCTGAGTGTTGCATTGTTCAGTAGAATTTGATATGTGCTTTGCTGTTCATCTGCCTCCAGCTGCCGTATAACTTTTCAAGGGAAATCAATTTGGTGACCTTACTTTCAAAAAAGCAACTTTTTGTTTTTAGTAAAATCCCTATTTCCTAACGATCTGAGATGTTCAGTAATGGTAGACCCTTCAGCGTAAAGTGTACCTGTTGGACAACACTTGGCTTCAGCATCCATATCTTCAAGGCCATAACACACACACATTTTAAATGTATTTTTTTGATTTACAGCATCCGTGGACACAATAGAAATGTTTCAGGTGATTATCACAGAAATAGATATTTAAAATGAACCTGTAATTTCTAAGTGTCTTTTTCTTAGGACAGTCCGGTATTTGGAAATCAATATTTAACCTAAGCAATATGGAATATCCAACCACTTCCAGTTGTTTCTCTATTGCAGTAAAGTGTGCTCTTAATTGGTTGATTGGTTGAGTATGTGTGCCACAATTGTGCACATATATAAATATTTAGCTTTGGCAATATAGAGGTTAAAGGAAACATGTTATGAAAAAAATGTGGGGCTGCCATTGCTGTGCTTTTCTTCTGAAAATGCCAGTTAGTTCCATGTAGTAATTAGTAGTTCCATGCTGACTTAAAGTCTAAATGTTCTTTGGAACATTATCCTCAATTCCTTTTCAGTCCTACATACAGCCCCTTCTCCTGCCTGCTTATTGGATAATTAATGATCATCATCATCAGAAAACACGCACTATACTTTAAGTCTGCCTAAATATTCCTATTCCACCCACCTATTTTAATGAGGACCTCCCACTGTAGACTGCTTACAGCTTTCACTTTAAATATCTGCCAATAACTGAATGCAAACATCGTTTCATTTATCATAGGCTGTCTAAAGAAAGATGATTTAGATTCACAAATTCCATATTCAAATGTATTCTGAATGTATTCTGTCAGAGACAACAGACGAAGAATCTAAATCCTTATGATAATATTATAAGTAGTGGCCACTGTTACTTCCTATATACTGTATTATTTACTGATTATTACTGTCTTTTATATTGCTGAACCGCTTCCAATCTTATACAATGGTTATCATGACAACCTACTATTATCACACCATCTGTGATTGTCTTTGATGAATAGACTCTCATTGTTTATAATTGTGGTTTTTTAATATCCAATTAAAAAAATAAACTACATTTTGTGTTACAGTTCTCCAGTAATTGTAAAAATGTATCATGTTTCTTGTAAAAATCTACATTTTTGGTTTTTTATACCTTAGAGCAGTGGTTCACAAACTTTTCCCTTCCCCCTTTTCTATATAGGCAAATTATCGTCCCCCCCCCCCCCCCCCCCCAACATTTAAACTACACAGGTTCAGAATGAGTGAGCAGTAGCATTAACGCTAGCACTAGTGTTGAGCAAGCATACTCGGCCGAACAGCGCGGTGTGTGCTCGTGCACAATGTTAGTTTCTCCGCCCCCCGAAAATGTTGTGGGTCGGAGACATCCAATTGAATGCCCACACTCATTGGATGCGCGGAGCACGTCATCAGTTGCTTTATATTGCAGACGATCACATGCTTGGCTCACATTGCGAAAGAACAGGCGTCTGTTAGGAAGCAAGAGATTTTTTCCTGTGAATTTTATCTAAAAATCCCAAATTTCAAGCCAGAAGTCATTTTTGGACCAGTATACCAGGAAACGTTTGTGTATTGGGAACTTCTAATCACCAGGGCACTTTTGTGTATTGGGGACTTATAAATAAACATCTTCATTGAATTAAAAAAAAGGCAATAATTTAAGGCCTCTCCAAATTCCAAAAAACATTATACAAGCGTCTGGGAATTTTCTGTCATATTTCTAGGCTATGTAAAATACAACAAAACATCTACATTGAATAAAAAAAATAAAAAAGGTGATGAATAAGCGACAGGGAAGCAGTCGTGGTGCTGATGGTGCAGGCAGAGGCCGAGGCCTTGGGCGCAAGTATACTGTGCCTGCTGCCAGTGCAGTGCCCCAAAAAAAAAGAAATTACAGTACCCAGCATCATGTCCAAGCTAGCTGGCTGGTGCAGGACAACACTGTACTAGTCTGGCCAGTGCGAAGAGTTGGGCGGTTGGATTGCAGATGATGTTTCCAGTAGGTTGACCCCCACCCTCTCTTCCACCAGGTCTCTGTTGCCATGAGCCTGGTCAAGGAAATCCTCCGTCTGATCACGCTTTCTCCCACCATTCAGAGGCTTGCCAAACCAGTGAACCCACACTCAGACATTGTGAGGAGCTCTTTACACCGCCACAATTACATTTGGCCCTCTCGCCCAGCACGCTATAGGAGGGGTTTGAGATATTGTGTCCTGATTCCCAATGTCTTGAGACTTCACAGTCAAAACGGTGGTGATAGTCAATCATTTGTTCATAACGTGGATGATGAGTCACAGATTCCAAACACTCAGGTTATGTTTATGTCAAGGCAGAAGGATGATCAGATTGAGGAAGTGGAAGAGGAGGTGGTGCTCAATGTGGTCACTGACCCAACATGGGAAGGTCTGAAAACAGGCCTGCAACAGTGACGCTGAGTGCCACCATGTGAAAATCTACCTTGCCAAGGGGTAGGTATTCTGTAGCATGGTGTTTTAAGAAATGTGCGGACGACAAAAGAGTGGTCATTTCCAACCTGTGCAGTACCAAAATGAATTGGGGTGTAAACCCATGAAACCTCACCACCAGCATGATTTGCCACATGTCATCCAAACACCCTAAAAAGTGGGCCGAACGCTTGGGTCCACAGTCTGCCTGTCACACTACTGCCACCTCCTCCCTTGTTTTGCGCACTGCTGGCCAATCCCCTGTCAAAAGAGCTTGTTTGGATGCCCTCCACCTGGACCAGCAACATCTACGTCCACTTCCCTGTCCCAGCCCAGTGTCCAAATGCTAAATTCCCACCAACCCACCCTCGGGCCATAGCCCTAAATGTGCAAATTTCAAAATTGCTGGCCCTTAAAATGTTGCCAATCAGGCTTGTGGAGACTGAGGCCTTCCGCAGCTTGATGTCTGCGACACTAGGTATGCAGTCCCCAGCCGACACTATTTTTCCTGGTGTGCCCAGCTTTACACCAGCATGTGTTCCAGAACATCACCCGTGCCCTGACCAACGCAGTAACTGGGAATGTCCACCTCACCACGGACACATGGACAAATGCTGGTGCCCAGGGACACTACATTTTCCTGACCGCACACTGGGTGAATGTTGTGGAGGCCGGGAGTTAGTCATACCCTGGGACAGCACAGGTGCTACCCACGACCAGGATTTCCACTAGCAGCTATGCTACTGGCTAGAAACCTCCACTTCTCCTCTTCCGCCACCTCCTCCTCCACTTCCCCTCAAACACCAGTTCACCGTCACTCACTAGCTGGAAGCAGTTTTTCCCCTGCTGTGGGGAAGTGCAAACAGGCCGTGCTGAAGCTGATCTGCTTGGGGGACAAACAGCACACTGCAGCAGAGCTTTGGCATAGTATAAGGGAGCAGACTGAGCTGTGGCTCTTGCCACTCAACCTCCATCAGGCACGGTTGTGGCTGACAATGGCGGTAACTTGGTGGCGGCTTTGGAGCTCGGCAACCGGGCCCACATTTCATTCCTAGCCCATGTTTTGAATTTAGTTGTTCGGCGGTTTCTCAAAACCTACCCGATTTGCATTGGTTACTTGTGAAGGCATGCCACTTGTGCGCCCATTTCAGAAAGTCACCCACAGCTTCAGCAGGTCTGTCATCCCTGCAGTGGCGCTTCCAGCTCACCAACTGTTGGAACTGGAACTCCACGTTCTACATGTTGTCCAGGCTGTATGAGCAGCAAAGGGCAATCGTGAAATACCAGCTGCAACATGGTCATCGCATTTGCAGTCAACTGACACAATTCACAAGCGAGGAGTGGGCATTGATGTCGGACCTATGAGAAATGAAAAAAAAACTTTGATGAATCCACAAAGATGGTTAGTGAGGATAACGCTATCATCAGTGTTATCATCCCACTGCTGTGTCTACTTAAACAGTCTCTTATCACAATTCAGGAGCATGCTCTGAATGTGGCCGAGGAGGAGATGACACAGGGTGATAGCGAGACCACTCCCAGTTTGGCTTCACAGCGAGACTTGCAGCATGAAGAGGAGGAGGATGAGCTGCTGGAGACTGTTGTCTCTGCTACAGAGGGTATTAGTACCCATGTCACTGCAATTCCACCACTTCAGCGTGGATGGGAAGAGAAGGGGGAGATAGAGAGTCACCCAGATGTTAATTTCGATATCTTGCCTGTTGGTATTCTGCCGCACATGGCTGAGTTTATGTTAGACTGCCTTGCCCTTGACCCTCTCATTTATCCGTCGGCGGCCGGCACAGTCTGTACTTGCTTAGGCATCGAGTAGGGAGGGAGACAAGGGAGACAAGGGGAGACAAGGGAGACAAGGGGAGCGCATACAAGGGCAGGGCAACATTATCCAAGGCATGGAACACTTTTATGACACTCTTCCAGCAACCTCAACCGGAAGGATGGCCCAGTGTTACAAGGAGGGAAATATTTTGGAAGATGGTGAAGAAATACATGTCATCCTCTTAAATGATTTCTCAGTGCCATATAACTACTGGTTGTCCAAGCTGGACACGTGGCATGAACTTGCGCTCTATGCCTTGGAGGTGCTGGCCTGCCCTGCCGCAAGCATTTTATCTGAGCGTGTATTCAGTGCTGCGGGTGGCATTATACAGATAAGCGCATCCGTTTGTCCACTGGCAATGCTGACAGGTTGACTCAAGATGAACAAGGCCTGGATTGCTCCACTCCACCAGAGGAGAGCTGAGCTAATGTCAGGATCCCGGGCCGTCCGGGCTTGACCTGTCTGCCCCTCCAGCGTTAGACCCAGACCCCCATGGGGCCAGTACCTGTGCCACTGCCCCTGCTCTTACCTCCAGGGTTGGTGCTGGGTGACTCCGGGTTATCAGGGACCACTCCTGGGGAGGACAAAAGAGGGAGAAACAGCCCAAGATCAGGGAGAGTTGCGCGAGAAGGCGGAGAGTCGAGAGCGGCCATTCGCGCCAGTGCGCAGAGGGCGGAGAACGCGCTGCTCGGCCTCACCAGAGTTTTTAAGGGCTGCAGGGGGCTGTTCCTGGTGTCGTTCCTCTCTGGGCGGACCTGGGAGGACGCTCCCTATATAACTGCTCAGCCCTTACACCAGTTGCTGTTGGATCATGTTTCCTGTTCGGCAATGGTGTTCGTATCTCTCTCGGTTTGACTTCCGGTATTACCCGCATCGTCCCCTGCTACTCTTGACTTCTGGCTCCGACTTTCCGCTTGTTTTTGACCATCCGATCTGATTTCCTTCTGCCTCACCTGCTGGACACCTGACATCTTAAATCTCCTGCCTCGACCATTGCCTGGCATCGACTATCTCAGAACGCTGCTGCTAGTACCTACGTTTTTGTTGATTGACCATTCTTTGTGACAGTCTCTTGTTCCAGATA
>CM070040.1:23218385-23240781 GCA_036250615.1 Ptychadena robeensis | reverse complement strand
ACAGCGTAACGCTTTTGGTACAGAAATCTGGACCTTGGCGAAACGCTCAGGAGGTTAATACAATTCTGGTTTAAGAAGCTCACATTTATACAGAGTTACAAGTAGTAAACAAAGTAAATATTGTAACAAAAACAACTGTTTTCTCTTGAGTGATTGAGGTGAGAGTGCCCTGCTACCTGCACCTTCAAATCAACCAGCAGGATCTATGTTCACTTCCCTGTCCCAGCGCCAGTGGCGTAGCGAGGGGGGTGTCGGGGGGGCCGTGGCCCCGGGCGGCGTGTCGGGGGGGGGGGGGCGGCGGTGGCAGGGCCGGGCCGACACAGAGGTAGAATAGGCTCTTGCCTCTGAGCGCTGCTCAGTCTGGGCGCTGCTCAGGGGGTTAAACTTGTCCTAGTTTAATTTGAGAGCAAATGCCGCACACTTAGAGCAAATGCCGCACACTGCCAGCAAATTCTTTACCTTAAGTATAAATACCTGAGGGAATATGTGCACACTGAGTGCAAATTCTGCTCCTGGAGTGTAAATGCCGCACATTAAATACAAATGGTGCACAAGAAAATTCGGATATTTTATTACTCACTTTTGTTGCCAGAGGACATTAATGGTTGTATGTTATTTTGAGGGTACAGTATATTTACACTGTTTACAATCTGTCCACTAAATACATATTGAAACACATAAGCTGCGTGATACAATCCTAGCAGCCAGTGAGCAATTTGCACGTACTACAGATGTCCAGTCAGTATACAGAATAAACAACTTATATGGTGAGATATAATTGTAACATAACAGGAAACATCTTGCAGAGCTTCCTGTTTGCTTTTTTGTGAAAAGATAAGGATGCCAGTTGGCTTTTTTGCAATAACACCAGGCAATGGCATCTTATAAAGATTAAGAAAAGTAAAGAGGAAAACTTCATAAAATATACAAAATCGCTACAAATACAAGATAGCTGAACAAAGGTTCACACTGTTTCTTTATACTCACCACACACTTTTCAATCTTTCTGTACAATTCCCTTCAGACATACCACCAACTGCATGGTGCAGTGGACTGTCTGATTGGATAGTTTAGGAGGCTCCCCATATCATATAGTAATGCCCCCCATACATACACAGATTTTATCATCCGACAGATTTTTTGATCGTCCATGAAATTGATCGTTTAATCGGGCGATTATTTTTTCATTTGGAAGTGCTGTGTACAGAGGGCATGGTCATTTGATGACAATGAAGTATTAGTATGCAAATGATCAAGAACAATCAAAATCCATCGGTTACAAAATAATTTGTACTTAACCGATCAAAATTTTCCAACATGTCTGATCATGTTTTGATCGATTTTTTTCACAATTACGATCAAATTTAGTTGATCAGACCATGTGGCCATGCACCAATTTTCAGTCAACCGAAAATCGGTCGGCAGCTAATATCTGTGCATGTATGGGGGCCATAAGTCTGATTGTACAGTCAGATTATAAGGGGCATTGTGACCTTAATTCTGGTCATTGCATTCCATTAGTGCCTACGGTACCTAATACTGTTTATTAACCTTCCTAGCGCACCGCCCGTATCGGTATTTACAACGGCGCGATACGTGCGATCGAGGCAGTGTACAGAGTACACTGCCTGTCATTTCCGGCATCCTGCCGGAGCTCTTCACGCAGCTGCTGTCATTACTGAAAACAGCTGCGTGAGAGGGAAAGCCGGCGCTCCTCCATTAACATGGAGGTCTATGGCGCCGCCCCCCCCCCCCGCCCCCTTCCGCGTCACCGTGACGCGATCGGGGCGGTGCCGCAAACCCGGAAATGCTGCAGCGATGAAGACAATCGCTGCAGCTTTCCGGGGAGGCATAGGGTCTCCCCGCCGCCATCTTCCCCTGCGGTTGAGAGGACCCTGTTCAGCGAACGAACAGGGTTTGTCTCAACCGCTAGGGAGGTTAAATATTGCCGTTTTATTTCACATCCCTTTTACTTCACGAATCTTTGGGGGAATTTGCTGTAAATGGCAGTGTTGCTGGTGTTTAAAGTGAACACACACATGGCCACTGTCAGGCCGATATAGGGGCCCTCCGCAGATCAAAGGGATTGCAAACTCGCCTGTCCAATTGTGGGTGGGTATGAACTATCCAAAAATCCCAGATTTTTAAAAACCTCTTGTGGTGATCCATAAGGATACTTCTCAGTCGCTCTTTAACTATGATTCACCAAACTAAAGGTGGGTTTACACGTCAAGATTTTTGTTTCGTTCAACTTCAGATTCGATTTTTTGTTAGATTTTTTTATCGGATTTCGTTTGTCCATTTATCGAAGGTAATTAGATTTTTTTTAGATTTTTGTACAACCGACGCAAATATCGAATAAATAAAAATTGGTGGAACCACGAATGAAAAATCTTTCAGATTTTTTTTAGGAAGTGATGTATTCTGTGGAACTGTGATGTATACTGCAGCATACTGTACACACACACACCTGTATATTCACTGCAGCATACTGTTACACACATCCTGTTATATTCAACACCTGGCAGCCTACTGTACACACACACACACCTTATATTCACTGCAGCCTACTGTACAACACACACACCTGTAGATTCACTGTGTATTCAAACTCATACATACATCTCGCTATTAACAACGAACACTTTGTATGAAATATATATATTTTTGACACACCCTAATACCACAGCTAATAGACAGCACGTTGTTACTTCGTCCACAATGCAATTGTTTCGTTCGGAATTTCCCTACTTGGAATAAATATAAACACATCATAGACGAATCAAATCAGACATTGTCACAAATCCCAACAGACATTGCACGTAAAATACGTCATTCTACTGGTTAAATATCGGTCAAAATATCGAGTGAAATAAGGAGTATCGTTTTTTACACGACAAAGAAAACGACAGATGAAATTTTACCAACATGTTTTCGATAACCTGTGGACGATTTTTTGGTCCGATATCGAAAAAAAAAATCCATCGAACAAATGGCCGTTCTAGATTTTTGTACAACGAACCAAAAAATCGTTCGACGTTCATCTGTTGGACGAAAAGATCTTGACGTGTAAACCCACTTTAAAGGATTGGTTTTTATCAATTCCTATGGTTAACTGAACAGCTAAAAGGATATGATGTTACTTGGTAGCGAGGCAGTCCAATGCTGTGGGGTTGGGCGTGCCAAGGGGCTTTGGGAACATGTGTTTTGAGACATTTGTACAGTTTGGTACAGAAACTAAGTAAGCCACATGTTACTCCTAGCAACACATCCCCTTAAACTGTTACCACTATGGGAAGGGAGCATGTCAGAGAGTCGGGCCTGGACTAGGTACCACCTCATCATTACTTTGTAGGGGGCCTTCTAGTTTGTGATGTAGATGGAACGTTTTGATCTGTCTTTCCATTTCCATAATTGGGCCCATTCTTGGGGTGTGTGGTGGGTTTGGAGATAAATCAAAATAGATGTGTGTGGGTGGAGGGAAGCTTATGTGGGCGAAGATGGCAGTTATTTGTTTAGGTCCCATCAGTAGATAGCAGGATATGGTCTCTAAGAAGGTTAGAGACAGCAGTGGTTCGAAGTCTTGTGTGAGAGTGTGGAGCCAGTGCCTGAGCTGTAGGTAGCCAAAGTGTTCAGCTAGCCATACATGTTCCGATTCCATGGCCGATCGATCACCCATCCGATTGATTCCGCGATGCCAGAGGGAATCGAATGTCCGATCGATCGCCCAATTAAGCCTGTCCCTACCACCTTGGGCCACCGATTCCTGGACGATTCCGTGCCCGATCGATCACTTCACACATGGCAACTCCCCCTGATGTGTGCTGAATCGGATCAGAAAGACCAACATGTTGGTTCTCTGGCAGATCCGATTCTGGGCCCCCGATCGATTGGACGTGATCGATCGGGCAAGGTGGGCTTCACACGATTCCGGGATGATCGATTAGCGTGCACGCGCCCGGAATCGATCGTCCCGGAATCCCTTGGGAATCGGACCCGGGTATGGGGACCTTTCCCTGAGCAAGGATTTCTTTTTTTTCCTGGATTGTTGCCCAACTTATTATACCAGTGGAGGAAATAAACTGAGTGGTAACAATTTGAAGACCATCAGAAGGTTTGTGGTTCCAATAAGCCTGGAAGAAAAAGCAGCTGAGATAGAAGTGGTAGAAAGGGAGAAGGAAGGGGAAAGCATTTCAGGTCCTTAAGGTATCCAAGACTTTCTCAAGTTTCACCAAAGTAGAACCATTTGGTCTAAACTAGTTTGTGAGTTGAAGTTTATGGTGGTTCGCCTTGGTCATGCAGACGTCGAGTACTTAATAAAGTTCAATAAAGTGTGACAGTGTGATCAGCAAGGAAGAGTCCCGTTTTGACCAGAATGATGGAGAGAGAGCTAGTTGACACCATAAGAATCCCTGTAGGTGTGAACATGATCCATGCTTTCTATATGCATTGCACAGCCGGTTCCCCTGCTCAAGTCATCATATGTCCAGGCCTGCCTGAAGTTTGCCTATGACAATCTGGGTGATCCAGAGGAGGCATGGGAGAAATTCATGTGATCAGATCAAAGTAGAACCATTTGATCTAAACGTCACTTGCCATGTTTCGAGGAAAAAGAAGAATATGTTGAATCTCAAGAACACCATCCCTTCTGTAAAGCATGGGGTGGTAACATCATGCTTTGGGGTGTTTTTCTGTGAAGGGGACAGGACGACTGTACTGTACAAAGGAGAGAATGAATGGGGTCATGTATTGTGAGATTTTGAACAACAACCTCCTTCCTTCAGCCAGAGCATTGAAGATGGGTCGTGGCTGGGTCTTCCAACATGACAATGACCCAAAGCACACAGCCAGTCTCCAGACCTAAATCCATTAGAAAACCTTTGGAGGGAGTTGCAACTCTGTGTTGCTCAGCGACATCCCAGAAACATGAAAGATCTAGAGGAGATTTGTGCAAAGAAGTGGACCAAAATCCCTGTTGCAGTGTGTGCAAACCTGGTCAAGAACTACAGGAAACCTTTGACCTCTGAAATTGCAAACAAAGACTTCTGGATCAAATATAAACACTGCTTTTCTCAGGTGTTCAAATACTTATGTGCAGAAGTGCAATAGAAATACATTCTTTACAAATCATACAATGGGATTTCCTGATTGCTGTCTCTCACAGTGGAAATGCACATACAATGTGAATTTTAGACATCTCCATGATTTCTAAGTGGAAAAACTTGCAAAATCGCAGGGTGTGCAAATATGTATGTTCCTCATTCTATGTTCTTGCGTCTCCTCTAATAAAGAACACCCCTCCATCATATTCTAGAGATATTTAGTAGTGGGTAGGGTGCTTGACCCCTAACTCCTTAAATGATAATTGACATATCAAAGTTATTTGGCGGACAGAAAGCTGCTTTATATTTTTGGTGGTTAGGGAAAAACATTCTAATAAGCGTGAAGACCAGAACAGAGATAGGTCAGAGATAGGTCAGAGTCAGTCGTTGTCTTTTTACACTTCCTCATTGACATCAAACTGAAGCTGAGCTGGAAGACATGTAAAGGCTGCTCCTTGGAGTCCGTCTACGTAGCAGGTATGAGGACCATAGACTGGTACCATATCATTTCATATTTTACTGTCAAGTCTTTGGGAGTTAACTGTAGCTCCAGCTCGTGTAACTTATAGCTCAGTATCAAACATGTCCCATTTTTCTAGATCTTCACGTCATGGATGTATGGTTTGGTTCGCGTGTTTGGATGTATGGTTTGGGTCATGTTGTTCAGCTCTCTAGCAGATGCCTGACGGTTTTGTGCCAATATTTTTTTATATTCATAATACAATTTTTATTCAGTTGGAAATGTGTTTTTGTTTTTACTTTGAACTGTATTGGATACAGTTGTCACTGTATCCAATACAATGCCATTTGTCCAAAGAACACCATCTGTTTATTCACTCAATTGACTGGTACAGTTTACATTCAAGGTGAAAAAAGTTCTGAAATGATTTATCTTTGTCTGATTTTTGTACAGCACAGGAACCTGACATTTTACCAGGGGTGTGTAGACTTTTTATATCCACTGTAGATGTCTCCCAGTCCTGACCCTGTCTGAGTGCTGGTGTAACTGATAAACGTTTAAGTTTTGCATAGAATGGGGAAGAACTTGAATGCTCTCTGGGGTATTAGGGTCAATTGCCCTCATTTTGTGGACCTTCTTTTATTAGGAGGTACCAAGCAACAATGAAAGCTGAGAGAGGTTTTAAAAGAGTTGTAGCCCTACTCTGTCAAGAACGTATACAATATACAAAAAACACTAAAAAGACATTAAAATGTTCTTCTGGATATCTAGACTGAAATGTCATTAAGGCATCGCAAAAGGGTGCTTAGTAGTTTCAATGGCCCCAACATGCTTGTGTTCTTTTGGATTTACCGAATTTTTCGGACTATGTTAGCATTAGTGATAATGCCCTGCAGTCTGCATTATTGCTTGAGCAGCATATAACAAAAACGTATGGCAGATGCACAACTAGCGTGTCCCTTATCAGCCAAAATGTGGAGACGTCACTGAAGTAAAGAAGTGGAGGAGGGGAGTGTAACACAGGCAGTGCACCACAGGGGAGACAGGGTGACCACATGGGCCAGTTGACATAGGTGCGGCAAAAACAGCAAGAAACTACAATTGTGATACTCTGATACTGCTGAATTACTTGACTTGTCTCAACAAGCGTGAAACTCCTGGTCGCTTATTTTGATGCTTTAGAAACAGTTTTCGTTGATAATCAATGGTATAGTACTCTGTTTCAGCATCACTTCAGCATCACTTTGCATTGTGCTGCATTCTACAGCGGCTTGCTGAGTAGCCCAGTGTTAAAGCGTTTAAATGTGTTTATTGAAAATGGCTTGAACCCATTCAGCGGATGTGTTAAGGACATGTTTCTGCATTTTTGATTTCTGCTCTTGTTCCGGCCCTTCTTTTAAATTTAAAAACCCATTGTGGCCCTTGAGTTAAAACAGTTTGCCCACCCCTGTCCTATACAAATGCATCTAAAATAAAATACATTTGCATTCACACAATTTAGTACAGCAAACATTTTCTTGAAAGGGCATGGGTGTGATGGAGAATGGGAAAGAGGGTATAGGGTGGGGAAAAGACAGGCCCAAAGCTTTTTTTTAGAGACAATGAACACATGAGGGAGAAGAACTCTTCAGTCTTTCTCTTCTTCTGCCATACAGTCCATAAGGTCTGTGACAGTCCTCAATGGACATCCTCCTTTCAAGGGGGGTCCCAGTTGTAAGGGATGAAAGAGTTCCAGTTGTCCCATCCCATGGCAGAAGAAAAAACCTTGCTTCCCGACTGAGGTCACCTTCTTGTCGGTTATAGTCCTGCGGATGCTGCTGCAGGCAAAGGACACTCTCAGCATGGTTGGTATGTCTGAAACACCCTCCCCGCCCTTGAGAGGATCCTTGTACATCCGGGACCGCTTAACTCTCTGTTCATCTTGGTTCCCTAGATGAAGGCAAAGACGGCCCTGGTGATGGCTTTGCCCGTGTTGACACGAGGATGCCATGCCTGGGCTAGGTACTGCAACATAGGGAGAATCTTACTGCTGAGTACAAGTGTCTTGCCCTTGATGGTGAGTTCTCTGAGGCTCCAATGACTAAACTTCTGGTTCATCTTAGAGAGTCTTTAATCCCAAGACCTCACATCTGCAACAAACCAGACCCTGAGGATCTTGGTAAAGTCCTTCTTGATAGAGAGGGGGATGGGCACAGAGGAAGGCAGGTACCAGTTTTCGACTTCCCGCAGTTGACCTTTGCCCCTAAAGCTCGGCCGAAGTCCTCCTGGGTCTTGACGAGCATGTCAATGGAACGCTTGTCTGTGCAGAACATCATCAAGTTACCTATGTAGAGAGAGCACTTGACTTCTCTCTTCTTGGGTCCTGGTTTGGTGATCCTTCTGATCTCTGGATTCAAGAACCAGGAAGGGGTCTGTCTTCCAGCCGTTCACCTGCACCGTGCTGTGGATATCAAGGTAACTCAAGTTAACATACGAACAAAACATGTCCCTGAGACCAAACCTGCACAAGGCTTTAAGAAGGAACCCATGAGAGACACGGTCACATGCCTTCTCTTGGTCTGACCAGAGTGGCGTGGAACCTGCGGTCCTGGATGTACTGCACCATGTCTTGGACCAGGGCGGGGCTGTCCACAATCCTGAGACCAGAAACGCCCCAAGTCTGATCCAGATGGATGATCTGTACGATGATGGCCTTTATACTGTTGGCCACTACCTTGGCAAAGATCTTGTAGTCCACCCAGAGATGGCACACCAATTTTAAAGGTCACATCTCTCCCCCTTCTGCTTATACAAGATCCTGATCATACCTTCCCTCAGGGAAAGAATCATTCTGCCCTCCACCATCATCTCCTCATACAACAACAGGAGCTCCGAGCCGATCAAGTCCCACATAGAGCTCCACTAGGAGACCGTCACTGCCCGGGGTCCTACCTGCCATAAAGTATCTTACAACAGAGTGCAGCTCCTCCAACCCCTCCTCCAGCTCTGATCTGTGAAAAGCACCAGTGCCAGGCCTGCCATGCCAGCTGGGCTCCACAGTGCTGGGCAGTAAGCACAGAATGCTAACACACTGCAAAGGACTGTATCACTATGTATTAGCTTGAGGGAATGCATTGCCTACTCCAATCATGTTCTATGGTAGCAAGAAACTGAAATGTCTTACATTTGGGCAGCTCTCAACTCTTTGCAGCTTTATGTAAATGGGTTTAGATGTACATAAAAGGTGGTATAATGTGTCTATGCAGTACTTGGCACCTATGTCATGGATATGAAGGAAATTCCATTCCCACCTTTCCTGTGTGGTCCATGGTGGTAAGTAGCTCCGGGCCCCACGCCACTACCAAATGCCATACTGATTTGTGTTGCCACAGATAGCACATGTCGACATTTTGGAATGTTTTCAGTCTGTTCATTTGAATTTTGAAGTAGATACCCAAGTAATAAAGTGCAGTCCAAGGTTGTATTAATGAATAAATACAAAGAAGGAATAGCCAACATGTAGCAGCATAGTAGAAATTGTTATAATACAAACCTAATGATACATATCTGATCTCTTGTATGTTTTTTGTTTCAGATACATCCAAAAGAATGTATCTTCTGATAATTGGGATTGTCCTGAGCCTCCCCCATCTGTCATTATGTCAGGACTGGGAAAGATTTCAGCAGAAGCACATTGTAAGCTCATCGCACATCAACTGTGACCGGGTCATGGACAACAGTATATTCATCGTATCAGGCCACTGCAAGGCATTCAACACTTTCATTGTTTCACCTGCCGCCACCGTGATGGCCATCTGCCACGGGGTGCCAGGCCGGCGTGATGTGCTAAGTAGTACTAGATTTCAGCTCATCAGCTGCAATCGTATATCTGACGAAACACCACCTTGTCCATACAAATTCAAACGAGAAACTAAAGCGATATGCGTAAGATGCGAGAATCAATTTCCTGTGCATTTTGTAAAAATAGGAAGATGCTGAGGTCTTCCTGAAAGGTTCTGCTGCTTCCATGGTGGGAATAGTGATGCATTAGAAGTTAAGTTTTATTCCTGCTTATACATTCCCACAGGTGATATAAAGTCCTATAAAATTGCATTTCAATAAAAAAGTATGTTCTGCATATGCAATGAGTTATGGAGGTCAATAGCCCCCCGTTTTATCAGGTCTTAACATTTTTAGAATTTTGACTGATATATCTGATAGTTGAGAAAATAAAATGGATAGGTTCCTAGGTTATACAGAGAATTGTTGAGCCCCCTTCAGCTCAGGGGAGGTATCTCCTCTTTCTCCTGTACTCGAGTGACAGACTGCAAAATTAAAGTTGTGCTAATGAGAAGTGCCAGATGACCCAGTGGCATCACAGGGTTTGGTGTCACCTGGAGCTGAATTGTCCCAATTGATTTTAGGAGTGTACCCCCAGCACCAACACAGAGTGTAAATCCAGCCTTAACTATGACTAAATCCAGCCTTAAAGCGCACCTAAACCCACTAGACAAACTTTTCCCCCTGGCTAGCCAACCCCTGACTATTGGGGCAATATGTAAATAAAAAATTGTTATCTGTGTGAAGATATCTGTTTAGTTGTCCCCTCACCCCTCCTCCTCTGTGTGAGCATCTCCTCAGCGCCGAGGTGGGCAGCTGACATCTCCAGCTGCTATTCACGTTGATTTATTTATTTCACTTTCAGTTTGTGTCCATTGGCACACATTGTATCTGGCGCCCCCGGTGGCCGCCAGCGATATAGTAGCCTCAACTCATGCAAGCCTGGAATCAAACACTGAATCTAAAATGGCAGCTCCCACAGATTTCAGCATGATTGCTAAACGAATATTTTTTGGTTTTTAAGCATCTTTAAGCTATTGGGACAGTTTAACCTCCCTAGCGATATGCCAGAACCCAGTTCGCACCCGAGCCGATCTGGAAATAGCCGATGTCTCCGGCTATTTCCGTGATCTGCACTCGTGTGCCGATGACGTCATCTGCCGGGCAGGAGATTTAAAGGTACAGAAAAAAAAATTTTCTTCGATTTTTTTTACATTTGTTTTTATTTTGATTGGATTGGATAAATGTTTTATCCAATCCAAATCAAAAGAAAACAAGTCTAAACTTATAAAAAAAAGAAAAAAAAATTCTGTACCTCTAAAGCTGCCATAACGCTTCAATCTGTGGCCGATTTTGCGAATGATCACCATGCGCATTCGGGGTGATCAGCCAGAGAACAAACGTTTTTCTCTGGTCGATCGCCAGTACTTTGAATGGGGACAAGGGTCCCCATCCAAAGTATTGGTTGTCAAATCGTAAATGGTGTATTTCGAACGATTGACCATGGCATGATGATGTCATCATGCTGCGGCCGATTGTTCGATAAACGCCCGCCAAGCATAGCGTCTATGGCCGGTTTAACCTTCCTTGCGTTACGCCAGAAGCAAGTACTGGCGCAGTCTGATCGTGAATCAAACTGCGCCCGTGCCGGAATCAGGTGCAACCACTGGCTCTCTGTGTGCCTGCAGCATTTCTACAAAGCTGCAGGCAAAAAGAGCCTTTCCGCCCCCATCGGCGTTTCCGCCCCCACCGGTGACAACCAAGGGGGCGGAAAGGCAAAACACTATCACTTATGGTACAGAAATCTGGACCTCAGTGAACCGCCAGGGAGGTTAAAGGTAAGTAAAAATGTAATAACATTTTTTTAGTGCTTTTTTATTTTTGAGTTTAGGTGTGCTTTAACTAAATGGCTCCGGGTCACAGGGTTAGTGACACTGATGAGTTGAAATTAACTACATAGGAATCTGTTTTACTGAAATAAACCTGTCATTGATCTGCAATCCTTTTCCTATTCAAAAAACATTTTTACCGTATTTTTTTCGACTATAAGACGCACCCAGTTTTTAGGGCAGGAAAACCAGAAAAAAAAAGATTTAATACGTTTTCACATCAGTTGGGTTAATGCAATGAATTCAGTGAATGCAATATTTAGTGAATGCAATATTCAATTCAGCCAGTAGATGTCACTAGCAGCAGTACACTCTCAGCAGAACACGTCATTCTCCACACTGATCGGCAGGAAGGGGGGCCGGGCTGTCTCCTACTCTCCTCTGCTCTCTCTCTCTCTGTCAATCAGCTGTTACTGTATCCGTGGGAGCTGCAGAGTGATTGCAGTTCCCATGGACAGGAGAGAGAGATATAGATGCCAGTTCATCTATCTCTCTCTTCATTGCCTATGGTAGCAGAGATCTGAGCTCTGCTGGCTTGGACAAATACACAGTTCAGATGGGAGAGCCGGACACCAGCTCACATCTATCTAACAGCTCCTTCAGCTCCCCCGCTAATCTCCGTGCCGGGAGAGCTGGCGGGAAGCCATGGTGCGACCACCGGCGGCCGAGTGGCTACGGGGGTCGCGCATTTGGACCATAAGACGCAGGCACTTTTTGCCCCCAATTTTGGGGGTGAAAAAGTGCATCTTATGGTCCAAAAAATACGGTAAGTGTTCCTTATACTATATTACAATGATAACTGTATCTAATACAATTCAAGGTAAAAAAACAAAATACATTTCCAATTGTTATACACATTTTATTATAAACAAAACATAAATATGAATACATATTTATTTGAAAACTTTCATACAAAATACGATTTTTTTTTAGATTTTAGGTACATGTTATTATTTTTTTTAATAACATGTACCTAAGTAATCACAGCCTTTGCGTAATACTTTGATTATGCACCTTTAGCAGAAATTACAGCCTCAAGTATTTTTGAATATGATGCCACATGCCTGGAACATCTATCTTTTGCAAGTTTAACCCATTCCTCTTTGAAGCCCCTCTCAAGCTCCATCAGGTTGGAAGGGAAGCATTGGTGCAGCCATTATAAGATTTCTCAAGAGATGTTTAATTGGATTCAAGATGTTTAATTGGACACTCAAGGACATTCACAGTTGTCCTAAAGCCACTCCTTTGATATCTTGGCTGTGTGCTGTGACTACCGTATTTTTCGGACCATAAGAAGCAGGGCCAGAGTCTTATGGTCCAAATGCGTGATGGTCTTATGGTCCTCGGCTTCCCGCCAGCTCTCTCGGCACAGAGATTAGACGGGTAGCTGGAGTAGCTGTCAGTTGAGAGATGCCAGCTGGTGTCCGGCTCTCCCATCTGTACTGTATAATTGCCTATGCCAGCAGAGCTCAGAGCTCTGCTCGCATAAGCAATGAAGAGAGAGATAGATTAACTGTCACCTATCCCTCTCTTGTGTCCGTGGAAACTGCAATCACTCTGCAGCCCCCACGGACACAGTAACAGCAAGTTTGGCAGAGGAGAGCAGAGACTAAGAGGAGAGAATCTGCAGATGTCTGCCCCCCTCCTCCTCCAGATCAGTGTGGAGAATGACGTGTGCTGAGAGTGTACTGCTGCTAGTGACACCTACTGGCTGAATTGAATATTGCATTCATTGAATTCATTGTATTAACCCAGTTATTAAATCTTTTTTTCTGGTTTTCCTGCCCTAAAAACTGGGTTCGTCTTATAGGCCGAAAAATACGGTACTTTCTGGATGCACTGTATAAACATACACCCATCAGGGACAGAGGGTAATCACATACTTTTTTAAATTGCAAACATTAATCCACCCCATGACTAAAGGAATGCTGGGGATGCATGGATATGTGTAGTCAGGGATCCAGGTGCAGCAGGAAAGGGGGAAAAGGCTAGTGACTTGGGAACCATTATACCACTTACAAGGAGAAGGGGGCAAGCCAAAGACAGCTTTATCTGTCACACTGCAAACCACTGCACTGAACTTTCTGGATTCTCAGACATCAGTGGTAACTTCTCCCTGCAATGTACAGCAGCCCCCTTCTTCTTTAAAAGTCAGTTTTTCTGCAAATACACAACTACATTACAGTACCCATTACATACCAAAATGTAAATGATGGTTGTGCTATAGGACAACTAGTCCTCCAGAATCAGCGGAAATTGGATTCCTTAGTACATGTGCTTCTGTTCCAATCCATTGTCCTGATTAATGGACATAAGCCATGAAAAATTCAGACCGAGAACCCATCTAGGGCATTTTTATAGTGATGTTACATTCAATTGCTAGTCTGATTAAAGACTTCCAGGCACATGGATCTAATCGGGTAGCTACAGCATCACGCAACGGCCATTTTTAAATAATCACAGTTCATTAAGAGGGTGATCTTCGGGTCTTTCTTGTGGCTCAGGGTCCTTTCTCCCATTCAGAAACTTTTTTATCAAAGAAACACTTAATATAACCACAACCACAATAGGTATCAATATCAATAAATAGTGCCGGTATCCTAGGTGAGTCTGAGGGGCAGCAGTGGGAGCTTGGAAAGAGCAATGCCAAGTGGCTTCTCTATAATTCGTTAAAAGGAGTTCAGCCTGAGGGGTGCAGCAGCTGGATGTGAAATTCACATATTCATTGTTTCCATCTGGTCCATAGGAGGTGGAGCCAGAGCCGTTAACGATCTCAACAGACTTAATGGCGTCAGCATCTGACACTAAGAGATGAGCGCTCCATTCGTGGTCCTTGCACAGGCTGGGTAGCAGAGATTCAGGGCAGGAGCCGAAGTAAGATGGCGGAGGGCACACAAATTGCGGACGTCCAGAAGGAGAGACCTGAGAAAAAAGAAATAAGCAATAAGCAGAGGAAACCATATCTTGAATTAAATTTATATTAACCAAGTGACTCACTGTCCTAGAATGACTTTGCAGTTTTGATTTTCAACTACCCTGTTTCCCCTTTGATAAGCCATCCCCGATTTTCATCCCAAAATGTTAAAATAAGCCACATCCTGCAAATAAGACACCCACTGATACCTGCCCCTGCCCGAATCTCCCATTCAGGTGGTACAATGGGTAACTGTGTGCCTCAGTGTGACTCCGTCAGGGCTGGCTGCAGTGCAGAGCAGAGCAGGAAGTGACTACAAATGCCTACGCCCACGCCGGGAAGGACAAGCAAGCTGCTGATCCCTGCCGTAACGGAGTCTGTTACCCGGCCGTACCCCCGTAAGAATGGCACAGAGTGATCAAAAGGGGACATTGAATGGCACAGAGTGATCAGAAGGGGACAATGAATGGCACAGAGTGATAAAAGGGGACAATGAATGGCACAGAGTGATCAAAGTGGACAATGATTGGCACAGAGTGATCAGATAGGGGACAATGATTGGCACAGAGTGATTAGAATAAGACATCCCCCTGAAAATAAGACCTAGGGCATGTTTTGGAGTTTCAAAAAAATATAAGACAGTGCCTTATCATCGGGGAAACAGGGTAGTTGCCTCTCAACGCGTCACGCAATTATTTGCACGCTTGTTTCATGTGTATGACTGAAACTACTTATGCCACAGCATCAGCTTTCCAACCAGGAAATTATCTCTTTTTGGGAGGATGGAAGAAGTTCATCTCAGATCATCTCTAAATCAGTGGTCCTCATGTGCCAGATAAGGCCCTAGGGGAAAGTTTATCCAACCTCCGTGCCTGCGTCCCACTCCTGTAGCAGATACTGATTGCACAAACTGTTACTTGAAGGTAATGCCAGGGTAGTAGGTGCTGCAGGGGAGGTGTAGTCCCGTGTCAGTGACTTTGTGTGTTCTGTAGGGGTCATGTCAGTAATGTACAGGTACTCTGACTGTAAAGCTGGCCATACACCTTTAGATCTCTCTGTTAGATATCCTTTAGATCTACCAAAAACAATGTAGTATAGGGTCCTCTGTGATTGAACATAGGTAGACTTGACTGTTTAAAAAGTCCCTCATATTACATGGTTTTGGTAAAACAAAAGGAGATCTAAAGGTAATCTGACAGAGAAATCTAAAGGTGTATGGGGGCCCAGATGGAAAATCAAGCTGTATATGTCCAGCTTAAACTCCATAGATTCTCAGCTTTTGTCAACTTCATTGACTATCTGGATTATTATTTACTCAAGTTCAACTAGCCCTTACAATTCCAGTCAGACCCATAAATATTGGGACATGGACACAATTCTAAAATGTGTGGCTCTATACACCGCCACAATGGATTTGGAATTAAACTAACACAATGTGCTTTAACTGCAGACTGTCAGCTTTACTTTGAGGGTATTTACATCCCAATCAGGTGAACGATGTAGTAATTTAAACAGTTTGCATATGTGTCTCCCACTTGTTAAGGGACCAAAAGTAATGGGACAGAATAATCATAAACTTTCCCTTTTTAATACTTGGTTGCAAATCCTTTGCAGTTAATTACAGTCTGAAGTCTGGAATGCATAGACATCACCAGACACTGAGTTTCATCCCTGGTGATGCTCTGCCAGGCCTATAATGCAACTGTCTTCAGTTCCTGCTTGTTCTTGGGGCATATTCCATTCAGCTTTGCCTTCGGCAAGTGTAATACATGCTCAATCGGATTCAGGTCAGGTGATTGACTTGGCAATTGCATTACATTCCACTTTTTCCCCTAAAAAAACCCTCTTTGGTTACTTCTGCAGTATGCTTTGGGTCATTGTCCATCTGCACTGTGAAGTGCCGTCCAATGAGTTCTGAAGCATTTGGCTGAATATGAGCAGATAATATTGCATGAAACACTTCAGAATTCATCCTGCTGCTTTTGTCAGCAGTCACATCATCAATAAATACAAGATTACATGTCCATGCCATGAAACTACCACCACCATGCTTCACTGATGAGGTGGTAGGCTTAGGATCATGAGCAGATCCTTTCCTTCTCCATACTCTTCCTATCACTCTGGTAGAAGGTGATATTGGTCTCTTCTGTCCATTGGAAGGGTCATCCACCACAGTTGTTTTCCATGATCATTCCAAATCCATTGTAGTGGTGTACAGAGCCAAACATTTTAGAATTGTATCTATGCCCCAATATTTATGGATCTGACTGTAACTTTGTTTAATCTATTAAACATAACCACAAGTATTTCTTCAAAAAAATTATCAATGTAACATGAGAGGAGGAATCTATACATCCACTTCACGCAAACAAAAGTCTGCACTTGTAGAACTTAATTGTAGGAGCTTTTGTACGCTAGAGATTAAATGTTAAGGTAGCCATACACAGGTCGATTTGTCAGCGATCAATTGCCGATCGATTGCCGATTTTTCCAGGCGATCGGGAATCGTAGATTGATCGGATCGGGAATCGATGCAACACCACCTTTGTATATCCGATTTGTGGTCAATTTGGACATGAGCCGATCTCCAAAACTGCCGATTTCACAAAATCCGTCGATCGGAAAGGCTGCTGCATAGGGCTGTGGGTCCATCAATGTACTCTGATTGCCAAATGATTGACCAAAAAAAACCCAACATTTTGGTTCAATGTCCAATACGATTTTTAGTCGATTCAGATTTAGTTTGGCTGATCGTTCAGGGTGGGCAGAACACGATCGGTCGCCGTTCGATCTCGTGAACCCGTGCAGTGATCGATCAGTCAAAAATCGAGTGGAAATTCGACCTGTGTATGGCTACCTTTACATGAAGGGAGTAGCACTAGGGTGCAATAACAACTGTCAAATGTATAACTCTTCCTGACTATATCCATATGTTGTCAGACTATCCTATAATCACTAACCATCTACATCAAACTTCACCTACCTCATCTTCTGCAGAAACCACAAGGGAGAGGTGAGCGAAGCATGCCGGTAGATTGCTCTCGCACTCTTCAGCCTCTGCCATCAGTGTTATGACCGTACCGGCTTCCATACTATTAGGAATGCTAATATCTCTGCTCAGCACTTGTGTGTCACTAGAGTTCATCTGTATCCTATGAGGAGAAAACTCAGCAAGTGACACAAGCTTTGGCAACAAAAAAACAAAAAGACTTTCATGGCATGCAAGTAGGATTTGCATTCTTCAACGGGAAATGATACACCTACTTTATGTGTTATGGATATCTTTTTGTCATATAAAGATTAAAATCTCCATCACTGGTAATACCAACTCGTCACTGCCCTTATGCCTGCCATACACACACTGATTAGCGGCCGATTTTGCCGCTGACCAACGGGCGTGTGCGCTCACGCCGTCGGTCGGCGGCAAAATCGGCCGCCAATCGGTGTGTGCCCACATCTGTCGCCCCACAGCTCGGCCAGCCAGAGAACGCACATGTATGATGTTCTCTGGCCGATCCCAGCCGATGCCGTTACTTTGAATGAAGACGCCAGGGGGTACCTGCCGATTCAGTCAGCCCGGGAATGCAGCGTGATGTCGTCATCACGCTGCATTGCAGAGCTCATCGGCACTCGTCTGTCAGCACCCAGTCGGTGGGTGTATGGCAGGCTTTACTTTCCATGTACTTTCAGGAGCAAAGAGAAGCCCTGTGCATGCTCCAACGTTTTTATCCATACCTGAATGAAGCAAACATTATGCTCCAGGTAGGTGAAGGTTCTAGCTTGTTGGGATAGACATAAACATTAGTGGCATGCTGTGAGTAATATGGGTTCCAAATTGTGTGGCAAAGCTGTACAAATATGTACCGTACATGTTTTGCAGATCCTATATCATTCACAAGGAGTCAAGCCAAGGAATGCACTGCAGCCGTTACACTGACATTGCAGGTGAGGCTCTTGAGGACAATCGGAATCCTATTACTGACCTTGCAAGTCTTTATGCCCTTGTATAATAAACAAATATTGAAATATCATCCATATTATTAATTAAAATTATATTATATTATATTGGTCAACACCAAATGTTCATTGTAGATTACATGCTGTGTTGTGGAGTTCTTGTGGGATTTTGTGTCTTTAGTTTTTCTCTAGCACAAACCTTTTTTGCGATAAGCCAAATTTTTAAGTTGGCAACTTTGTGCAACTGGTCTTATTGTATTATAAACCTAGTACAACAGAAAATTATACCGAAAGCTTTTCTGAACATATCATACATAGGTCATAAATGCCAAAACAGCATTCCCCAGCATTAAAAAAAATACATACAGATCTGAAATCTCAAAACTGATCTACAAAATACAGGCTATCAAATTTTTTTTGACCTGTGTATTTGAGCTTTCCCCATAAAACATGACTTTATGACATGACTTTATCCTGGAAATAAGCGTCTCCCCTGCTCACCTAGAAGTAAAGTCTTTGAAGATTTTCTGAGGAGAGTCCGTCAGACTGGTCAGACAGTAGTAATGAGAGGAGCCGTGGTTGGTGATCTTCAGGGACATTATCTGTAAATGACCCGGAGTCAGGGGCAGAGAACATGTTATCTGCAAAATAGAGATTGTTATTTGCCCAGTGATAGGTATACAGCAAATATACAGATTTCATTCAAACTGACAGTGTAATATCAGTTAAGTAAATGCAGCTTTGTGAGAAGAAGACCTCAACCTTCATATATACAGTGTTTCCCCAAAAGTAGGACATCCTCCAAAAATAAGGCCACTGTCCCCCCCCCCCCCCCCCCCCCCAAGGCAATGATACAATGAGACAGAGCCCACTCCTGTTGCTCTGCTCTGATACACTGATGGCTGACAGTGAGTCACACGGGGCAGGAGTCAGGCATTGTGTGAAAACGACTGCAGCTACCACCACATCTGTAAATATCTGTGTGCAGTTGGGGGGGTGGTAGACATTAAACACACATTGCATTTTATATATATGAGATACAGGGAAAGTTTTTTCCTGAGGCTCACTTACAGATCGGAGCCCCGGAATCTGCCAGGTTCTGCGAGGAGTCTGCTAGTCATACATCCCCCTCCCTGTCTCCATCCTGTGTGTGAGAGGAGCTGCTTACTAGAGGCTGTCTCTCCAGTGGCTGAAACTTGTATTGCAGCTTAAACACATTAAATACACCTTCACTTATGTATAAAAATTTTAGATTGACTAAATTCTTTCAGGTTTTTATTGTTTAATATATAGAATTTATGTCATTTGGAAACCACAGGGAAACATTATTGACCATGAAAGGTTATTAATATTAAATGTCTACCGTAATCTTCTTCATGCAAAAATAAGAAATCCCCTTTGGAAGCAAAAAATAATATAAGACAGTGTCTTATTTTTGGGGACACAGGGTAGTGGTTCTGTTAATCTTCATGAATACATGCTGATACCTTCAACACAGCTGAGAGAATAATAACACAAGGCAACACAAAATTTGTGTCTTATGGCATTTTTCACACTGATTTCAAATCTGTAAACCATGTTTATCTAGCACTTCAAGTTTTTTGTTTTATCAGAAAGCATATATTTTGATGACTTTACTATAAGCCTTGCTGTTCCAGTGGCCTACGCAACTGGTTGAATCGACAAAGGACATCAATGCCTTTTGCCATCTCAATGGTGTGGAGGGAGCTGCGAGACCATATAACAACTGCTACTTTTGTTGGGTAATACAACTGGATTCTCAGCTAAAACGAAGCACAACATTGCATATCCTAGCCTAGATTCAGCAATAAGGCCTGTTCTCCATGATGATTCCTTGCCAGTTCCATTACCACCAGATAATGGTCTTGCTTCACTAGAAGGTGATCAGGAATGAGGTGAAGCCACTGGCCACCTTCCAGAAACATCAGACCCAGACTACTTGTGGGATGATGACACAGAACCAAAGATTTTTACCCAGGCTGAACTGAATGATCTTGTACATAATTTAATCTAAAGATCAAGCTGAGGTTCTTGCCTTCAGACTTAAACAGAAGAACTTGCTTGCACATGGTGTGAAGATAACTCACTGTAGGCAAAGAAATCATAACTTGTCTTCATTCTTTACTCCTGAGGTCTCATTGTGCTATTGCCATGATATCAATGGACTCTTCAATGGTTTGTCACAAGTGCACTGCCCATCTGAATGGCGGCTGTTCGTCGATTCTTTACAAAGAAGCTTGAAGGCAATTTTTCTGCAGAATTCCAACCCGAGTTTACCAGTTGCACATTCTGTCCATTTGAGAGAGTCATACGAGAACATGAACTCTTTGTTGCACGCTATTAGTTTTAAGACACACCAGTGGAACATCTGTGGCGAGTTATTAGCATATTGATGGGGATGCAAGGGGGATTTACCAAATACTGCTGCTTCCTGTGGGACAACCGGTCTACTGCAGGACATTATGTCAAGCGCAACCCAGAAACGCCTATACACCCGGAACAAGCAGTGTCAAGTTTTTGCCTCTGATTGATCCAAACAGATTGTGAAGGCCATGGGTAAAGACTCATGAGGTTTTCAGTACTTTGTGAAGAAATTTTGCCAGCATCAGCGCTGGGAAACTAAAAGAAAGAATTTTCGTAGGTCTTCAGATTAAGTCTATTATGCAATATGAAGAATTTAAACAATCTCTTTCAGCAGAAGAGTTGGAGCTTGTGAGGCTCTTGTTTGGCTTGTCTAAAACTTTTTGGATAATCACAAGTCTCCTGGGTACAAAGAGGGAGTTCACAATCTTCTTTGTTCATACCAGAAACTTGTTTGTCGCTTGTCATTAAAAGTACACTTTCTGCATTCTCAACTAGATTTTTTCCAAAAAAATCTTGGAATGGGGAGTGATGAACAAGGATAATGTTTCCACAAGGACATTCAGTTAATGAAACATCAATACCAAGGCTTATGGAACGTAAGTATGACGATAATGAGAAATTAGCTTCTCATTTACTGCGTTTTTTTTTTAAAAACTGCACCACGGGTAATCGCAGCGGAACACAACATGCTCCCCAGTGATTTCTTACCAACCCAGGGGTCCTGTACATAGCTTCGCTGTCACTGGAGATGCGCTCCCTACCCCCGTCACCAGTGAGGCGATCGGGGGCTGACCTGAAAGCGATGTTCCTGATCGCCAGGGGAATCCGGCGGACAGGTCAGTTTCTCACTTCATGATGGATGAAACTCAGCCTGAGTTAACTCAGCCCAAACACCCAGGAGGTTAAGAATAATGATTAAGAGTGATTGTTAATAACTTTAAAACCTGACATGAATTCAGCCTAAAAAAATACTTTTTAAAAATGTGTTGATTGTGTTATTTGTATGCCAAATGCACCTAATTTTACATTCTTTTTTGAGTGGAACCTAAAGTGACCCATTAAAGCATATGTTTATCAATATTTTACCCAAGATTCACACTACCTTCACACATATTTCTTAATGAATCTTTGGTAGAAAAACAATTGTGCTGATTTGGTAGATCCTGGATGTCAAACCTTGGCCTATAGTATAATTATATTTGTCCTGTTAGATAAAAAAAAATGCTAGCCTCCTGGGCCAAGCTGGAAAAAAAAACTTGCTAGAAGCGATCACCCTGAGTGTAAAAAAAAAAAAGATTACTCACCTTTGCCCAATGCCAGCCGTCCATCTCAAGCTTCTTCCTCTTCTCCCCTCCCTGCAGCCATCAACAGAGAGGGGCAGCAAATTTGAGAACCATCTCCCTATGTAACCCTTTTGGTGCAAAAGATGGCCCCTCCCTGTGATGCCAGGGAGGTTACGAAATAAATGGCATAGAAGTGTTTTTTTATTTGAGATTTGATATCACATGTTTGGGGATGCATGTTTGAAATTTCCAAATTCATAGGCCCTAAGCCTTCCATCACGTATAGAAGATGCACCTCGCTCAAAGATCGCTTAGTGCATAGCCACCTAATTAGACCCATTCCTTCGCAAAATCCAGGCCTATTCAGATGCGGTCATTGCTTGCAATGTAAGCACATCGCTCCATGTCGTGAATTCACCTTACCCAATGGGCAACAATTTAAAATCAAAACTCACATTACATGTGAATCAACAGGTATTATATACCTAATAATATGCGATTGTGGCCGGTTTTATATTGGAAAAACTAAAAAACAGTTCAAATCCAGGATATATAGACATATATATGATATCCAAAAAAGTCGTATC
>CM070040.1:23202789-23218071 GCA_036250615.1 Ptychadena robeensis | reverse complement strand
CCCCCCCCCCCCCCCCTTTTTTTTATTATAAAAAAAAAAGTAGCTAATCTAATCCCAGTTATATGCTTTAAGCCAGCCCCTGTCTAAGGCAATTAATAGAAGCTCCTTAGAATATTGTGGGCTCTTATGAAGATTACTTCCCTGATGAGTACTTCATCTAGGAGAAAATCCAGAGCACCCTGCCCACAGGTTTCAACAGCTTGGTAGCAATTATTTGAAACATTTATTCCCAAGATTAAACCCCTTCTCTGCCCTAGGGAGTCAGAGCTGTATGTATATATTCTCCAAATAAACTGTAAATAGCCCTCTACCAGCTTGTGTGGACCTTCGCTTTATTGGGGTGTGAGCTCAGCCTGGCGAGAGAACATCCACCTAAAGAACCTTTGCATAAGTAGCACTACACATTACACTCACCCGACACAACATGTGCTGCTAATTTTCTCTGCTAAATCTATTCCAATATTTTAGGTGTAGGTCTGATAAAGCACAAAAAGATGTGTTGGCCTTCTCTAACAACAAAAGGGCACTCACCTCTAGTGTGCATTCAACTGATCTTAGATGTTGTGGAGCTTCACGTTTCACCCTATGCCCTTTGCCATCTGTACCACTCACACCGAGGCTGAATTCCCCCATGGGTAGTTCTCCAACCTGTGCCACTAGGAGCCCTTTATTATTGGTTGATTCCAGCTCCACCATCTTTGTCTCTCCATTGACTGGGGTTAGGTTAACATGGCTAAAGTTGGCGGATTCTGGGAGGCCAATTACATCCACTACAAGGACTGCCGGAACACCTGAGGGTGGCACAGAGAAGATGCGCTGTACTTAAATGGCTTCAAGAATTTTGAGAAGTTGAAGCAATAGCCAATAAAAAAAATTCTCCTGTCATTGAACAATGATCATAGACCTAATCCCCTCCCCCAACCTCCCTTCCCTATAGCAAGTAGGGTAATTTTTTGGGCTATCTTAATATAACAGTTTATATAACTTTTTGGTACTATTGAACATCTCTATATGGGCTGTTGCTAGACAATATTTTTACAGCTTCATTTGGTTACTATTCAAATTTTATAAAATTATTGCAATACCTTATTAAATGATGCTCTATTAAATAAAGTACATTTACATGTGCTTCATGCCATAGGATATAGCACAGTAGATCCAAACTAGCACCTTTAGTGGTAATGCCATAATTCATATCAATGTTGCATTACCTACCTGTCGGTGGTTGGTTGTTGAGTTGGTAGAGCCCAGGATGAGACCCGTTCACAGGGATGCCAAAATAGTAGAGAAAATCTAAAGAGCTTCGACCTTGAGGAGGAAATTAAATAGAGGAGTTTAAAATGTTAGAGTTCCAAGTATGACTTGGAACATATTTCTATACATATATTTTTACACTCCTGACACAGGATCAGTGCAATGGTCACATATCATACATTCAATTACAGATGGCTCCTCACCTTGTATACGTAAGCTGTGGGGTCCGGCAGTTTCCAT
This sequence comes from Ptychadena robeensis, assembly GCA_036250615.1. Classification (NCBI taxonomy): domain Eukaryota; kingdom Metazoa; phylum Chordata; class Amphibia; order Anura; family Ptychadenidae; genus Ptychadena; species Ptychadena robeensis. The sequence continues at coordinate 23,216,577 of CM070040.1, read as the reverse complement.
GTAAATGCTCCAGTTGCCCACTTCCAAAGGATCTTGAAGAAACACTCGAGTAAACTTGCTGTGTGTCGCTTGGCTGCCACTGTGTGTGTGGCCTAGAAGGACCAATAGAGCCTGACTGTATTACTGATGAACAACTAGTGCCTAGACGTAACCAAATAAGTAATAATACTATTTTTCTGATTTCCTCATGGCAACACACTGTAGGGTCCTCTCCGGCTCCTTAACCTACAGGACCTTTACATTTGGCACCTACCTACCTCCTGCAAACCTACCTATTATTTTTAATTGCATTATCCCACCTTACAGTGCAAGGTATTCCCCACAGTATTCTCTAATGAGGGCATCACCAAACCCAGAAAACTGTATACTTACTTTTCATAGTTTCTATTTTGCTGACACCTACTCCTGGCAGCATAAAGCCCTTTTGGGGTGAGAGTCTTTGCATGGGTCCATACTTTATAGATATCTAGTCCTATTTGGTTAAGAAGCAGAGCCAGACTCACAGTATGCTGTCATGAATAGGGGTCAGGAAAGGAGATTACAGAAAGTACTGTATATACCAACCTGAGTATAAGCCGACCCGAGTATAAGCCGAGGTACCTAATTATATCTACAAAAACTGAGAAAAGGTATTTATTCGAGTATTCGAGGGTGAAAAATGCAGTCAGATTGTGAAGTTTTCTAAATGAGAAAAATATATAGAAAGCACCATTGCCCCTATGAATCAGGTGAATCTGATCTTAGTGCCACACACTTAATAAACAAGAGAAAACAGGTTTATTGTTATTAAAGGACGACTTTTCAAGGCACTTTTCATGATTCAAACATGAACATAAATTTCCATTTAAAAAGAATCCTGAGTAGAGGAGTTTTCAATTGAAAACCCAGCTTCTCCAGTACAAATTAATAAGGTGTCCATCAGATGGCAGTGTTGTTGAGCTGATCTTGGAAACGCATGGGAGCATTCACAGAGGCTGCCAATGCCCGCAGGTAGACCAGCGAACACCCGGGACAGGTACGTGGCACCCTGACTCTGACTTGAGTATAAGCAGAGGGGGGCTTTTTCAGCAGGTTTTTTGGGCTAAAACTAACCAAAATCAAAGTCAGAGCCCATGAACACAAAAAACGCATAATGTTACCAGCCCTATATTGGCTACATTCTTTGTTACACGTTTTGCTTCTTTATTCTCACCACAATAAAAAGATATAATGCTTTGAATTATATATTTCATATACTAGAATGGATAAAATAAGAGAATTACTTTGGTAAAGGTCACATAAAAGTTAAGTATGGCTTAAGACAGCAATTTCCTACCTTTAGGGTCAGTAATAAGAAACCTTTGGACATCTCCGTTTATAAATAGGGTGACATTGTACATGAATTCATCCACCAGAAACATGTTGTAAGATGCACCTGTCTCAGAGCTTTGCTTAGATAACAGCGTGACCTGTGGGGTGGAAAATACACCAGCATGTTTAAACACCAACAGCAAAATATTTATTTTTGCCTTTTCTTTAACTTTACTGTGAGGGTCATTTAACCACTTCAGGGTTTTAAATATAAGAGACAATCCTAAACAATGTTTCTAGGATGTATCCACTAAACTCCATCTGCCTCTAATGCTTATATTTCTATAGCAAATACCTGCTGTCAAAATAACAGCCAGCAATTGCTATGCACTACAGAGTCAGTGAAAATGTAATGCATGTGGGCAGATTATTCACTTTTAGTGGATTGTTCAAATAAATTTACAGTCTTTCCTCTCCTTTCCCCTTAGGCTGAATTCAAACTGTCGGCACAGCCCCGCCACTCTGTGCAGCAGTTGGTTTTTAGGCAATCGGAAAATGTAAATGATGCATTTCATATGGATTGTTTTTCTGTAAATTTTTGGTTTCTATTTTCTTGTACCATTAATATTAAACTGAAATGCTCAATGTCAGAGAGCTTGCTTAGGTAATATATAATAGGTACCGTATCGGGGTCAAAACGTCGTGGTCAAAAAGTGCCTGTGAATGTGCGTCACGTCCTGGCTTCCCACCAGCTCTCCCAGCAAGGAGATAAGCCGGTGGGCTGTCAAGATGAGAGATGCTGGCCAATGTCAGGATCTCCCATCTGAACTGTATAATTGCTTATGACAACAGAGCCCTGCTGGCATAAGCAATGAAGAGAAGGATAGATGAACTGCCATCTATCCCTCTCTCCATGTCCATGGAAACCGCAATGACTGCAGCTCCCACAGACATAGTAACAGCAAGGTCGGGAGAGCAGAGCAGAGGAGAGACTCTGAAGATGTTGGCCCCCTCCTCCCAGTCAGTGAAGAGGTAAGGTTGTGCTGTGCTGTGAGTGTACTGCTAGTAGTGCATTCATTGAATCCATTGCATTAACCCATTTGATGTGAAAACTTATTAAATAATATTTTTTCTGGTTTTCTGCTCTAAAAACTGGGTGCGTCTTATAGTCCGAAGAATATGGTATATTATATGTGACAGTCATGGAACCTCACCACATCAAAATGAGCTGAATCAGTGATAATCTCAGAAGCTTTTCCAATGTCGCTGTTCGTTGTGAAGACAACTTGTCCCCCTGAAGTAGAAGCAAGGTCTGTGTACAGGTCAAATCTATGCGGGCTTAACACCTCCCTCTTGCTTCTCTTCACTGTGGTCCGAGATGGGTCCTCTGTGATCAGGAATGACACCTACAAATGAAGAATATTTTAGCCTATATACAATAGTCATCTTCTAATTACAAATGTTCACATATAAAGAACATAGAACGACATTGGCCAACCAGAACATATCTAGTATGATCTTCACAGCTGACTGGGTGAAAGTTATACTACAGGTATTTGACATTATACTGCTTAAGTATAATCATGAACTTGGGTAAAGGAACATTTCTTAAAGGAACATGGAAGCAAACAGTCTGGTGGTCAAACAAACTCAATGAACTGGGCTCACCTCAACCACTAGGGAGGTTAAAGAACAGATTACCACTTTTTGCCACAAGAGGGCGTCTAGAGAGTTATAAATGACAGTGCTCAATCGATTTTATGTTCCCTTTCCATCATTTTTGTCATTTGTGATGAATGACCAAGAATGGGTATCCAATAATTACATACTAACACCCACAACTGAGCTTTATAATAAAAACTTATCTTATCCTGCTGAACCTATCACTTACCTTGATTTTTTTTTCCTGTATTAAAGCCTCTACTGAGCTTCTGAGATGAGCGTCTTTAGAGGAAGCGTCAGTAAAGACAAAGATCTCAGAGTGGGGAGGCGTATTGATCAGGGCGAGCTGAAAAGAATAAAAGGTTAGTATGGTGCAGAATTGTCCAACTCATGTCCTCGAGGGCTGGGTTCCATCTCCATGAACAGCTGAATATAGTAATGTGGGGTTGACCTAGAGCTAAAAAAAAAAAATCTACATACCAAGACAATACGTGTCCCTCAAGGAGTGGAGCAAGACAACCCTTGTCTAGGTTTTAGGATAAATATATTTTTTATCAAGGTCAAGGAATAATATCATTGGAAATATTGTATACTATGCATTTCTGTATGAAGCGTATAGGCTTTCAAAGCTTTAAGCCCCTTATTACAATTTTGTAGCAAACAACTCAATTCATTCTCTTTCTATTAGAAATATAGGGAGTCAGTGGCTCCTCCCATTAACTTTCCACCTATACTACAGCATTCTTGAAATTTGCATATAGCAATATCTGTAATGTCAATGTATCTCAAAATCACATTCAAAAATTGACTCGACCTTTTAGAGTTTCCTTATATGAAGTGATAGCCACTGCTACAAAAACACAGACAGAAGTGTAGAGATAATACATACCTGCAAAGCTGATAAACACATCTCAGGTTCATCTCCACCTCCCAGAGCGTGTAGGCTGTCCAGAATTCTTAAAAACTCATCCGGATCACTCGTCTTGTGCACCGGGCCAAAGTCTAAACATATAAAAGCCTGATTTCAGCTTTCATCTAGTCTTCAGTAATAAATACTTGGAATTTTTTAATAATGTTTACCTTTCCCTTCAGGCTAATCCACAATAGCCGCTTCTGTATCTGCGGTGTGGTACAGAACTGTAACGCAGCGCAGATAGGGTTAATGCAGGGGATAGGGGATGCAGGGGACAGCATTTACTCTAGTGGGTTTGTTAGTGCAAGGAGCGCAGTGCAGCTCCTATACACTTGGATTGGAGATGCAAGCACAATGCAGTTGTGCGGTTAAGGGTATCAGCTAACCAAACAAGCCTGTAAGGTCTGAGTAGCCCACTTAAAGCGGACCTACCACTTGTTAGGTCTCTATGCAGTATCAGCTTCAGCTCAGATCCCAGACTAAAAAGAAAACAAAATTATTTCTGACAGCTGGAGGGGTGTCTTTTTAGAGACAGCCCCTCCCCACAGTGTAACGTCTCACCTAGGCAGGACGTAACAGGCTGCAGGGGTTACTGGGAATTCTCTCCCATAAGCCCCTGAGTCTCACAGATGTGACATCAGCGCCATGTCTGTGAGACTTTGTAAAGAGAGGAGAAGCCTCTCTTCACACAGCTAGATGGATCCAGCCGAGTGCCCCCCTTCTCCCCCACAAGGAGCTGCAGAGGAGTCTCTGTCTGTGTAGGAGAAGGGGTGGGGTTGTTGTCAGCTGCTGCCCGGAGAAGATAGATCAGAAAGTGGCTTCTCTGCCCTTATTCAACATGTTGCCACAATCAGATAAAACATGAAGAAGGTAAGTCCTTTTATTTGTTTTTGTGAAGCAGTTTTCCAGGATCTGAACTGCTGACAGTAAGTAATGTGTCTATTTCATGTATGTGTGTTTTTTTTGTTTTAGTTTAAAACCGGTTTAAGTCTAGTCAACTTTCCCTGTGATCAATACCAGTATTTGGTATGTTTCAAACGGGGAAAAATAGGCGCTACCCACTCATAGGATGAATGTGATTTTTATGAGAATTTTATATGAAATATTATTCAAATGAGTGTACAACAAAAATGTAGAGTTTCCCTTTAAATTACAGGGGTCATCAGGGTTTTTTCTAGATATGCCTGCCTGGTTGCCCCAAACTGCACATGAGGAGCTTAAAGGGTAGATAAATGGAAGTACCTGGGTCATGGAAGGGCACAAGAATGTAATAGTCAGGTTGCAGCAGGGTATCACGTTGGCGCTGTATGATGTGGCGCGACTGCAGACGAGCTGAGGTAATCTCCTCTCCCATGCTGCCAGTGGTGTCAAGGACAAAGCTCAGTGCAGGGAAGGAAGAGACACCCAAAAGTCTGTTAAAACAAAAAGTTGCAATATGATAAAGTGTTCCTCTACCCAAAATTACCATATTTGTATATAGGCCATTGGAAGGATCAGAGATCATTAGTCTAGGGTTATTGTTGTTATTATTATTATTATCTTGTATTTATATAGCGCCGACATATCTGTCTCTCAAAGGAGCTCACAATCTAATGTCCCTTACATAGTCATGGTCACATGTAACTAACATAGGAGAATCTTTATTTGGGGAAGCCAATTAACCTGCTGCATGTCTTTGGAGTGTGGGAGGAAACCGGAGCACCCGGAGGAAACCCACACAGACACGGGGAGAACATGCAAACTCCTTGAAGATAGTGCCCAGGCCAGGATTTGAACCTAGGACTCCAGCTCCATGGTCTCTGTCAGGGCTGGCTGCAGTACAGAGCAGAAAGTGACTGCAAAGGCTCCCGCATGCGCCTCCACACAGACAAGCTGCTGATCCTTGCAGTAACGGAGTCTGTTAACCGGCCGGTAGAACCCAAAAAAAAAGTGAGTCTGTGCCATTCATTGCCCCCTTCACTGAGTGAGCAGAATAAGACATCCCCACGAAAATAAAACCTGTCGCATATTTTGGCTTTTAAAAAATATAAGACATTGTCTTATCATCGGGGAAACACGGTATGAACATTAAGTCCTTGGCCCTGCCACATCCACTGGTATGGAGTTCTATGCTTCCTAACAATATTATTTATTTGGTAATAGAGATGGTCACTTTTTTTCGACTTGCTGATTTTGGGAGCTGATTGAAAAGCCTCTGAACATGGCATAATCACCAAAATGTAGAGATGTGGAGAAGGGTTGTGGAAACATTGGAAAAAAAAAGCTTTTCTCTAGCACATGAGTTTTTGCATAAATTAACTTTCAAAATTTGTGTTAGAGCAAAACTTTTTTTTTGTAGTAGGAGTACATGTTCAGCAAGTGGAATGGTTCAATACTTTTTATTGAACAAAGAAAATGTTTTTGTGACAATAAAATTTAAAACAGGTTGCCAACATAGAATATAGCATAAAAAAGGAATTTTAGGCATGAAAGGAAGGCATTTAAGATTCATAATATACAAGAGCAAACTATTAGCATCGGCAGGTAGTTCCAAGCAGATGGCAGCAAATATACTCAGAAATATAAATAATGCATCCTTTGGCGCCATCTTGTGGGCAATAACAAAACAACAACCACTGATGAAGTAAAACAAAGAAAAGAGATGAAAAAAGAGAGGGACATGAAAAGAGAAAAAGGGTGAGGAAGAACATCTCCTCTGGATATCCTGAGACCCCTAAGTGCACACAATGCCTCTGGGTCCACCCCAGAATATTTAACCCAGGGCGACCAGATCTTCAGGAAGGTCTCATGTCTGTCTTATGGTATTGCTATCAATTTTTCATTGTTCATAAAACCCTGTATCCGAAATTTGACCTCAGAAAAAAAGTTAAAAGGGGGCTTCCAAGCATTGGCAATCGTCATTTTGGTGGCTTTGAACATAAAAGTAACCAGCTTGGCATCTCTGCGACCGACCTTCCTCAGAGGACTATTTAATAGAACCTCAACTGGATCCTTCAACAGAGAAACATTAAGGACTGTATAAATGAGATGATAGACCTGTATCCACAGGCCATATACTATGGGACAAGATCTGCTCACATCTGTGGCAGTCACCATTTAAAAACTATTAATGCCGGTCCTCCATGGTTAATAAACCGCAGTAACACATACAGCCAATAGAGGGAGCCACAGATACATTGTTTTGAATGGGGAACATTTTTAGGTAAGAATTTGTTTAACCTTTTTTATACAGATCATAACAACAATATGTAATCTGCCAGCGCAGGACATAAAGTATATAAGGTGGAGTATGCTTTAATGGGAAGATGTTTCCCATTCTGCTTATCTCCAACAGTAAGGACATTGGTGGTGGTGGGGGTGCCTGTTATTCAGCTCTGCTAACACTGAGCATTGGAGTAAGAGACCAGCAATCAGAAATGTCACTTTATTTGGGGAATTTTATATCTGAGTTGTCTAAACTCTCCTTTCCACTCACCGGAGCATACTGTTGTCAGTCACATCCCTTCTCAGCTCATTGAGAAATTTGATAGAGGCTTTCAGGGCAAGCTTGGCAGCCTGCTCGTGCAGGAAGTGATGTGGAGAGAACAATGGCGTGGCCGTGTCCTTGTTGATTCCTCCTTTTGCGCTGAGCTCCTTGCTGTAGTCAAACGGGCCACCATGACTGCATTTTCCTGTTGTGGATGAAAGAAGAATTAAAGTGTGAACTCAAAACCAAACACAAAACATAAAGCTCAAGCAAAACAAGAAGCCAACTTTAAAATGTATATCAGCTCATACTTCTAAAGAAAAGTGGAAGTATAAGAAAATATATATCACCACATCTTTCTAAAGAAAAGTGAAAGTTTACTGCAATTCACGTTAAAGGCAAAAGGCTTGAATATGAAGAATTTTCTTTTAGGAAACTTTAAGAAAATGTAGATCGATTAGTGTTACTAAAAATATTTTCTATTAGGGATAGTATGTCATGTATCACACATGGAGAACTAAGATACCGGTAACCCAGTCGCTAACACCGCAATCACAGCATACCTGGACTACTTCTTAACCCTGACTCCTAAGAGGAACTCCATCCACCGTGTCTACAGATTGAGATGGTACCCCGCTCATGACAGGCCTCGTTCCTCTCGAAGGGCAGTCCCGGCGGGACCTAGTCGATACTGATTCATTACCTCTAAAAATACCACACGCTAATGCACTAAATTGAATATAGCCCCTGAAGAAGTGAATTACGAAACGCGCGTTGGGGTAGATTCCGTCGGTTGAATTACTATTCTACAACATATGTCTGTGATATATATATATTAATTCTATACGCACAAAAATTTGTAATCAATGTACTCAATACCCTGTATGCGACATGTATCTATATAAATCAGCTGTTTTTCCATGATATCATGTATCCTACCATGTGTAGAATCACCTTTTTAATTAAAACTGCATGAACTGCTTACTTTTGTTTACCGATTTACTATACATTGAATCTGTGGTCTTAAAAGTCCCCTTGCCCTCAGGTTTGTACCCCAAGGTAAACAGGTGCTGAGGGATACACACCCTCACCACCTTCAACCTTCACTATTTGTTTGGGATGTGGCCACCCCAGTAGGAAATGCTCTCTTGATACATTGGAAATAGAAAAGGGTTGACCACATTTGAAACTGGTCTGCCACATCCCAACCATATATGAAAAAAAAGAAAGGGATTTTAAAGGCAGGACATTCCTTTTACATTCCTTGCTGGGCAGAGAGTGCGGAGCAGCCAGCATTTCTCAGCTGGTTACTCTGCAATAACTTGCTTCTCTCAGCTCGGTGCGAAGTTACCAGTAGTCAAAGCCACACACAGAGAAATGCTTCTCTATGCTTTGTGTTTCAAGAGGGGGAAGAGTGCACCTGATGGAGCAAAAAATACAGTTTATGGGTGCAATGATTCCTGAAGTTTAAAGAGCTATTATTATAAATAACATATATTTGTATCATAATATTTTATTATTATTATCACTATAATATTATTGTAGAATTATATAGCTTACCTTGGGGCTTCTCTGGTGTCTCTCCATAGTATCCAGATGTCAGGAGATGTCTCTTTTGAATGGCAGCGACAATGTTATTCTGGCAGGAGACATCAGTGCAATCTGTACAGGTCTGATCAGAGGCTGAGTACCGGACAGGAGGGGCAATGAGGTAAAAGGGGGAAACATGGAGGTTAGTAAGAGTGGAGACAGATAGAGAATTATAAATTGAATAGAGTATCTGAAGAGCAGCAATGAGGCTAGAATGAAATGGAGTAAATGTAGCCAAACTTTCAACCCCACCTCAAAGTAATGTACACAGGTATACATACAGTTTATATTTTATAAAATGTACATATTTTAATTAATCTGCATAGATGAGTATTTAGAGCATTTTAGAGGTCTAATTCTTCTGTGTATGGCCATCTCAGCTAATCCTAGTCCTTTGCTGAAGCTTTAATGCTATCTTACCAGTCTAAATCAGGGCCCTGGCATGGATGGGTGGCACTATTACTCATTGCACAGCCCCTATTGCACAGCCAAGCTCTATGCCTAATAGGGGATGTATTATTAATATCAGGGTAAGATAACACCTTTGTTCAATAAAAAAATGATAATAGACTGTGCAATGTAATGCCATCTTTCCCATCTACCATATATACTCGAGTATAGGCCGACCCGAGTATAAGGTATGAGGTACATAATTTTATCTACAAAAACAGGGGAGAAACGTATTGACTGAAGTATAAGCCGAGGGTGGGAAATGCAAAGTCAGATAGTGGAGTTTTATAAATGAGAAAACTATAGAGAAAGCACCATTGCCCCTGTAAATGCCACAAGCTCAATAAAGTTAAGAGAACACAGGTTTATTGTTATTACAGGATAGATTTTCAAGGCAATTCTTATTAATTTAAATTTCCATTTAAACAGTCTTTTTTTATCATAAGGACCAATACATGGAGTGGAAAATGTTTAAAATCATAGGTTGTGGAGTGTTCTACTTGAACTAGTAACAGTAACCGGCCATCAGATGGCAGTGGGGAGTTTGTGTATATTAAATTCAGCCACCTGGGACCGGGACAGGTGAATGGACCCTAACTGACTGGAATTTAATACGAGGGGAGCTATTTCAGCCCACAAGTATATATGGTAGTTTGATTTGCTTTTTTTTTTGTTAATGGTTTTCACTTTGGACGTTCCCACAGGCTCCCTTGCGCCAACCCTCAGCAAGCTTCCTGATGTTACAATTTCAGCGGCTTTACTTCTTATTTTATTTATTTTCTTTACTTTACCTCTAAAATCCAAATTTTGTGCAATGTTTGTCACTTATCATATGTTCCTACAAGGGCCTCCTACCTTTCTGGCAATTCTAGTGACAATGATAAATACCTAGTGACACCCCCTAGACTCTAAAATAGTGGAGTCACACAGTGATGGGATTTAAGATGACATCCTGTACCTCCAGCTAGAGATGAGATGTCTCTCCCCGGGGTGGCCAGGTCAGGATGGATGTCTGTGTGTCCCAGTTCCACCCAGTTCGTATGACTGTAAAAGTCCTACAAGAAGAGTAAGAAACGAACATAAGACACAAAATAAAATGAACTCAAGTAAAATATTCACTCAAGCACATGCAATTACATACACTAAACCGCCAACTAGCCATTACATGTAAAAGAATTTAAAAGTGTAAATAATAACGTTTATTGGCTAACTGAAGCCATTAGAGGAGCAAGCTTTCGGATGTCTCATATCCCTTCTTCAGGCTCATACCATTCTGGTTTTAGAGACATTTATACCCAAAGTTACTAGGACATAAATATTGTAACAAAAACAACTGTTCTTTCTTGGAACACATATGTGATTTAGGTGAGAGTGAAGGATTAGTTAGTGAAGATAGTGATCAGAGTAGGAAGAGTTATTGGGAGTAAAGCCCCCCATACACCTTTAGATCACTCCATACAATTTCCATTAGATCTACCAACAACTATGTAGTGTTGGGTCCTCCCTGATAGAATACATAGTGATTGGAAGGTTTAGAAATGTCCTCATATTACATGGTTTAGGCAAAACAAAAGTTGAAGTTGTATAGAATGGTATGGTAACATTGTAAGGTGTATGGGGGCTTAATAGAGATAAGAAGTCCAGGCGTAATATTAACCTCCCTTAACAATAGAAATGTAAATTTATTAGACACCATAAAATACTACTAATAAAGCTGTTTTAGAGAAACCAAGATAGCCATGTGAATAGAAAATGATCAAAGCTGAAGCAGAGTTAAAAGATAGGGAGTCTAGACACACTACTTGTTCCATGACAAATAGTTTTTTCATAAAAAAAAATGTTTTTAGTTTGCAAGAGATCTAGTACACCACATTTAAAGATCTGCAGGAAAACATACCCTGTATTCTATCTGTGATTCTGGTACTGGTACTCAGACTGGTTATCAATGCTGTGTATAGGAGTACAGGTCTAAAGATAGCCATACGCGATTCTGCCTCGATAGATGAGGGATCGACTTCAGTGGGATGGCGTCATCCCACTGCAGCCTGCCTCTCAGCTGATTGGCAGGCACCCTTTGTGTGCCTGCCATTACTTTGAATAGGGACTGCCGACCCCATTCAAAGTAATCGGATAGGCCAGGAATTTACCGGCTTGTCAGATCACCGTGCATTCAGACATGCAGGAGATTCCTGGTCTATCTCACCAGGTGGGACCACCCGATTTTCGGCCGAGCGACTGCTGTCCGATTGGTCGGAGCACGTACGGTGGTCGATCGGACAAAAAATCTGGTGCAAATCGGGTTGTGTATGCTAAATTCAAGTTTAATAGTAGGGTGGAAGTTGTTGAAGACACTTGTAATCAAGTGAAGCGAAAGTAGGCCATGAGTTTAATGGGGCATGCTGCTAAATCCTGTTGAGTGGAATTAAGGGGGCTCCAATAAATTGCTCTATTAATGCTGCAGCATACATTTTAGATATGTTGTGCATTACCGGCCATTGAGAAAGAAAGTTGTCACCAACTTAATAAAGGAAAATAAATCCTCAAATGGGAACACATTTCTATGAAAAGACTTGCATTCAGTTCACTTTAGAGTTTTTCTCAGGCACCAGGTGAAACTATTTCACATCCAGGGTAGGGGTGACACAAAACGTTCCTTTTTATTTTGTATACAAGGGCTGATGGTCTTGCAAGTTAGTGGGAAGACATCAATTTTCAACAAATCCTCATCAGTGTGACACCCGGAGCACACCCTCCCCCCATTAATGGTAGAGTTCCAAGTCCCCCTTCCCTTTAAGGTTACCATACATGGGTTGATACCCATTAAATCCAGAAACAATCGGTCGCTACATGATGATGCAACGGATCGTCAAACAATCCTTTATAGGATCCATGGGCACCACTTTGCCCGATCAATTCCTGGTCGATACTTATAATGGTGATTGAAGAGGGATTTACCAACATGTTGGTTCCCTGTTCAACTGACATTTATGTGGAACAGGATCGATCAGTCCATGTGGGCAGCTTTCGATTCGCAAATGAACACGGTGATTGATCATTTGAATGAAAAATCGATCCGTGTATGGATAGATATATAGATGTGCAAGCTGTATATTGGTAGAGGTCTAGCTCAGGGAAGCAGTGCATCTCACCTCCATATAAGATATCAGTGGCAGACCTGCCTTAGGTCACCCAGACACTTTTCTCCTGGTCATGTCTTTACTGACCGTTCCTGCAGCACCTCCCCTGGATCCATAGCTACTCATATCCATGCATTCAGGGCATCTCTACAGTCGGAGATTTATGTTCGCAGTGTGTCCAGGGCTGAGCAAAGTTAGATTTAAACACTTCAGTCTGATGGTATGTGATTCCCTCTGCACCATGTGTATATGTACCAAAGTGCCACACAATTTGACACCCATATAACTCACAGCACACCACATATGCCATTATGAGGTGACACAATGGGTTTCCAACACCAAAGCTAGTGACGCCACCGACTGTGACCTTGGCATAATTTGATTAAACATTTTGTATGATTTTACATTCATCAACAATGCTATGATTCTTTTTGCATGCATAGAATATTCAATTAGATATTCGATTACCTGCAAGGCATGCAGTATCTGCCCAAGTATCTCTCTTGCACCTTCATATTCTTTGGCCTTTATGTAGCTCAGCAAATCCTCCCTGGCCCGCAGCAAGAGGCTGTTGCCCTGTCTGACCCTCTCAGAGTCGAAGTGACGTATGGGATCATTGCGCGTCCCATTAAGAAAATCCATGTTGGCATTGGCACTGACGATCTGACGCACGGAGGCGCGGTATTGGCGTAAGGATACTTCATCTCCGTAATAGGCTCCAAGTATTTCATCTGGGGTCAGCGTCTTGCCCTGTGATGATGAAAAAGATAAAAATGAAATCCTAAGAAGGAAACATATTAAATAATTCATTAAAGACCAACCAGTCAAGTTAGCATGTATTTTATTACAAGCCATCCTCTACAGGGGGGATGGGAGTCAGGATTAACTTTAGCTTAGAAATTTAGTACAAAAGTAATTTATGCCCCAGACAATCAGGGATTTTCACAGTATGTAAACTCAACAATGAATGGTATAACGCAAGAGAACTTGTATACTCATTAATTATGTAGCATAGATGTTTTTAACTATAATGAAATCCTTTGCCCTGCATATAATTACATGACTAAACCTTGTTTTATACATACAGATAACAGACACGATGTCTTGATATGTGAGAAAATAACAAACAATAATATTTCACTCTTACACACACTTAGCAAGCCAACATCCCAAAACATTATAGTATAGAAGAAGATCAGGGTGATAAGATGGACCTATCATCACAGATCCCAAAATTCCCCCTGTATCCCAGGGGCAAGGGGACTTTAAAGGCTTAGTAA
>CM070040.1:23165520-23202689 GCA_036250615.1 Ptychadena robeensis | reverse complement strand
TATGCTTTTAGATATGCGAGTACTAACACTGACACCCAACAATACGTTTGAACCTATATATCTATGTACTTTCATTACTGGTGATGTCTGCATGATGTTGTTTTATTAGAGATATGTGATTCAAGAACCCCCTGAAGAAGTCAACATTGACGAAACGTATGTCAGGGTTTCATTTATGTAATATTTGAAGTTGACAACACAATCTGATCCTAATGAATCTTGTGATACATGGCTGTAATAACCTATTCAGAGACTTTCTGTTTTGCTTTGATTTTATCTTCACCATTGTTTTAAAAATGACAAATGTTTTACATATAACACCGATGTCTTATTGGATCTAGCTTACTAAAGCTAGCCACACATGGTTCAATTTTAGCGTTCAATCAATGTTAGATTTTGTAATCGAAAATCGATTTTAATTTAATCGATGTACACCACATGGGGAGTACCATTATTGTTCAACTTCGACTGAAAAATTCATCGAAGTAATCAAAAATCGTCGATTGAATCCCTCTTACTAATGTAGTTCGATAATTGTACAATCAACCAAAATCCAATCACAATTCAATCGACGATTTGACAAAAATCGATCAATTGTCGATTGTACTATGTGGACAGAAAAACAATTTTCTTTCAATTGATCAAATTTTTCATCCAAAAACGTTGATTGAATGCTAATATCGAACCATGTGTGGCTAGCTTTAGCCTTTAAAGTCCCTGTGCCCCTGGGATACAGGGGGAATTTTCGGATCTGTTATGATAGGTCTATCTTATCACCCTGATCTTCTTCTATACTATATGTCAGACACAACACCTTCTATTCTCGAGTAGAAACTTACTACTACTTACTTGAGTATAAGCCTCGGGTAGGAAATGCAGCAGCTAAGGCACAGAAACACACAGCAAATGTGCTTTTGTTTGGAGTGTAACTATATCAACTAGCTGATTTGTGAGTTCATTGTAAAGCCCCTGAACATGATATCATCACCATAAAATTGCTGGGGATGTAGAGAAAGGTTGTGGGAATATTATAAATAAAAAAAATATTGTTCTAGCTTATGTAGATTTTGCGTAAATTAATTTCAAAATTAAGAATAAAAAAAAATGTATAATTTGACTTTGAATCTGATTTATGCAAAAACAATATGTGCTAGATCATTTTTTATGTTCTATACATTTCCAGTAATTGTTATGGTAATGATATCATGTTTAGCAAATTTAGCTGAACGGTGATGGGCTTTGCAATTAATTAACACATATTGGGTGCCGAAAATGTTAGCTTGTATTTAAACAGGAGGCAGAGCAAACTTCTGACAGAATGTGCACGGCTGAAACTTTAGAATGTGTCCATACACCATTCCCATTCCCTGAACCCACTGACCAACTTATGGAGATACACATTTTACAATCTGGGACTAACAACCTACCCATGGACAGCTATTTACATACGAGAGAGAGAGAGGAGCCTGTGTCACATAAATTTTTTTATTGCAATGCAGAATATTTATGTAAATACACAACTCATGTCAAAATAGCCTCAATTTACCCAGCTGGTTGGTCAGTGTGTTCAGACAATGGGTACTGCTAGTGACAATACAGCTAAAATCTCTCTCTTGGCAGTGGCCTTTAGGCTTGGCTGAAGGGAATGGAACTAATCCCAGCCTCTTGGGATGCAGGGCTATTTTTTCTAGGATGTTTGGGGCATATTCGAACCATAAGATATTTTCCCACTGATTTTAATCAATGCGTCTTATTATACAAAAAATACAGCAATCAACACATTTGGGGAGAAAAATACATTTATGTTCTATAAAGATGTGAATCATGTTATTACTCAACAGTCTAATCTATTGTCCCATAAAGACTTATTGTTACATTTGTGATGATTTACTGTATATTGTATATTTAACATCCACTTTTTATTGCAGAAAACATAGGGGCGAGACATTTATGTTGCAGAAAATAACTAAAGAAAAGAGCAAAGAGGTAAACAATTGTCCAGACGTTATTCATCTCTGATCTGATGATTTGCCAAGTAGATTAGAAAATGATGACAGACGAGGCCAGTGTGACTGTGCAAGGGAAATCCCTTTGTGTGATGCCAGTACCATGGATAGCAGCCTCTGGGCCATTTATACAGCTGTGTCTTGGCTGCAGGATCAGTCTATTGAATCATCCGGTGAGTCAGCAGTAACCAGACTTCACCGATAATAGATGTCTCCTGAAGGGTCTCTGACTGGCTTATCATGGCAAGGAGGGGTGAACTCACAATATGAGAAAATAATTACCATCCTCCCCTCATTATTTTTTAATGCACCTGCTCCCTTCTCCACCTCCCATCCCCCAATCTCTTCTAGCCCTTTCATGTCTATAGCCCATTGAACACAGGGGTGGGTAATGAGGAAGTGTTTGGGAAGCTCTCCAAGATACGTATCAGCAAAATAAACCAAGACAAAAATTGTAGACTTTTGGTTTAGGGGCTAGATGACTAATAAGCTTACTTACTCACAAAGAAACTATGCTAAAACTCCAAAACAAAATAGTTTTTTTGACAAGAACCTTTTCACAAAAAACATTGAAAAATACAAACTTTTTTCAAATGAAAAAAAAATGTATACATAACTGCCCACAGGATATACATTTTCAACTACAAAGCGTCCCAGACTCTGTTTTGTGCTGAAAAACGTGAACGATTGACCTACCAATCAGTCCCTTCCTTTCCACGTCCAAATAAAAAGATAATGAAGCACTCCTATGTTTTAGCAAAATTACATCATTATTAATAAGATTTGTATACTTCATCCTGAAAATGTTCACATATGAAGTAGGCAGTATTGTCCATGTCCACACATTTGTTCTACTGAATTCTACAACACTAAGGTCTGCACTATTATAAAAAAAACTGAAAAAACAATTGTGGGGAAAGGGTGGGGAAAGGGTGGGGCAAGGGTAGGGGCTTTTAAGGCACAGTTAAGACTAGCGAGAAGAATTTAAAAAGATTGGTCTTTATTCACGGTTGAATCTGACCATCCATGAATAAAAATATATAATACAATACAACCATAATTAAAACATGATTCAACCACACATCATATATTGAGAGTTCACCTCATACATTTGTAGATTATAACATACAGTGTCTGATATTAATCTCCCTGACTCCTTGCTCCCATTGGGTTCCAAGGATGTCGATGGGAGTCACAGAGCAAAGACCATTGATTCCGTCCACACGGAGAGGGAATGAGGTCAACTCTAGTTGGTGTCTTGTGTCTGTAGATTACTTCGAATTAAGCCTGCCATACACCCACAGACGGGTGCCGTCAGACGAGCGTGAGCGCACACGCCCGTCGGTCAGCGGCAAAATTGGCCTCTAATCGGCGTGTGTATGCCAGGCTTTAAAGTCACACATGTGTGCCCCACTACGACTATATGGACCATAAGGGCCCACCAACTTCACTATGTGAGGTGACATGCATGGCATGAGGTGCCCGAGAAATCTCCGTTCCTCCCGTCCTGCATGCCCCCTCCATACTTCTATACACAATACTATACATTGCAATCTATAACAATTCTATATTTACGGCAAACTGTAAAAGTCTCATCCTGAAGTTATATGAATTGAATTGACTTTTATGACCCGAACACCTTGTGTCACATTATATACAACAATTTTATTAACCAGCAAATCTACAAACAAGTTGTAACATGATGCTGGTTTTTGGGAGCAGTATACATATTGTTAGGCGGTTTGGCCTTCAACATACTTTCAACTCTCCTGAGTTGCAGACCTCGTCAAAAAAAAAAAAGGACTATAGTCCTTGCTGACTTTACTGATATAGAAAGTGGAAAACCTGTAAAAGATAGATTCAAGTAGACCTAAACTCACACAAGCAACTTTTGAGGGTGGGATAACAAAAACGGCACCTACGCACACCCCCTAAATCTTTCATTTTGGAGGCATTTTCATTTTAATGGCTAGGATGTCTACTTTAAGGTGGTCTTTTACTAGTATGTATAGTACAGGATTGTATATCACTTTGCTGGATCACGCTGGCTCAGCGGTAAGTTACTTTATAAGTGCAAACAACAATAAAAACACTTATAAAGTAATAAAAATATAAAAACTTACAGCTGAGCCAGAGTGATTCAGAGAAGTGCTATACATACTTACCTGGTGTTTCTGGGTCACTATCGGGTGCTGGCAAAGCCATCCACCAGTCCTCTTTCTTCATTTGCTGGAATCTTCAGCCCAGGCTCGAAATCTTGAGAGCCTTGGGAAGAGTTTCTTCCTGAGTCTCTTTGCACCAAACAGAAAGCATATTTAGGAGGGTGGCAATGAAAAAGAACAATTTTGCTACCAAGGACAGGTAAGTTTAACAAATTCTGTTTGTATGTTGTGATTATTCTGTATAATTGGGAATGTTCAATGTAAATGAAATTTTAACATAGGTATGCTTTAAATGATCTCATCTTGTGTAACATATATTATAGTTCTAAGCATTACTGCAATGAATGTACTCACTTGCATCCTCTTCTTACCCCCTTAACCCTTTCCTTTTTTTTTCTGCTGTCTCACATTACAACTGAGACATCTTCGTGACCTGCAGTCACAAGGTCCCAAACCACATGGACCACACAGTCACGAAGCAAACCTAAAGACAGGAAGTATTTCGTGCAAAGTAGCAATGTTTAGTAACAAGTGGGTTTCTTATATTTAGATCAGGTAAAAAAAAGCCACACTAAGAAACCTTAGTTTAGGGGAAAAAACCTTCTCAGTCATCATGAAACTCTTAGGCTGCGTCTACACTGAGGAATTCCCCTACCTTCGGTCAATGCGAGGGAAAACCGCGCAGCCGCTCCCTGTAATCCAGTCTATACTGGCGCCTCATGTCTGATTTTGGGGGTGTCGGACAGCGGATTTATAACTCCCGGCCGGGCGTTCTTGATCCGGGGGTGTCCTGTGGCGCACAGGAAACACGTACACGGTAAACAAAGGGCACGGTTTGTGACGCATGTTTATGACGGTTTGCCAATATGCCGGCATGGCGGATACCGCACCCTATACCCCCTGAAAACAGCTGGGGGCATATTGTAGATCCAGCCTAAAAGGTAGCAGATACACAGTTCGATATTTTCATTCGATCCTCTGAAACTGACCAATTTTTAATAGATAAAAATAAAAATCTAGTACTGAACAACTAATCAAACCAAATCCCGATATAAAGTTATCGAACATGTTGGTAAATTTTGATTAAATTGAATGAAAATTGAACAGTAGTTAGTTTGAGTAAATATGATCGAGTTTGTGTAAAAATTTGGAACAGAGCTTTTTAAGTTTTATTTCATTATCAATAGGAGGTTGTTCAGTAACAGTTGAATTATACTGTAAATGATGCTGACTGACACTTGTATTGACTATTTCGGGAAATAAGAGAGCAATCTCTTTTGAATAATATGGAACAGGGTGTATAGGTCAGTGGTGGGCAACTGAGTTGATATGTAGGGCCACAAGTGCGGCCCTCGGCATTACTAAAGGGCCGCACATAACATCGATCCAGACCCTCCCCCTTTCAACATATCTCAGCAGGCGGTGGACCAGATCCTGTCAGGCAGTCAAAACCCAACAGCCCCCCCTCTGTAGCGGCAATATGTAGACCTGGTTTCCCCAATCAACATTGACAATTTTACATATGTAGGACCACCAAAGTTGATTAGGAAAGCTGGGTCAGCATGTGACCACTTCACAGGAGAGTCGCTATGCCCTATGTATTAACGGTAAGGTTTTGGGAGCTGCTTGTGTTGTGTTTTCAGGCAAAAAGAAACGTCTGATGGATAAGGGGTCACCATGGAAGTGGTCATTTCAATAAAATAGAATTCAAAATGTAGGAGATATTACTCTCAATTGCTATTTGCTTTAAGTAGTTTGCACACATACCTCAAAATCCTGCCAGCGCAATGGGGGACGAGAGGGATGCTTGTTGTCCAATAAAATTTGTAAGGTGATGTTAAGTACGGCTTCTTCCGTCAAGTCCTGATGAGTGTAGGAGCCCCAAGTGAAGGACAAGACCTTGGACCAGAAGTTAGGGAAGAATGTGTGGCCCCCTGGTAGGGCCAGGCACCATAGGAGAAGTAAAGGGAAGAGCATTGGACGGAAGGCGGCACACATGGGCAGTACATTGAGATGGCCTGCAAGTGAAAAGAGTAAATATTTATCTAGAAGGTACAGACATAGATCTAATAAGCTAAGGCTGTACATACTGCATATAACAATAAATACATAAAAGCCAAAACATTGACACTAACAGCCTAGTATTGTGAGGGTCCCAATCATGGTACTCAAACAACTGTGATGAATCCAGACATGGACCTCTAAAAGTTAAGTCCTGGATTTGAGATGTTTTTTCAGCAAATCCCCAGGTAAATGGAAAACAATTACAATGTACATGGTTTAAAAGAATACTTGATTAATCAAACCAGGCCACCTTCTTATACTTCAAAATCAACTTCTAAATCTTACTATTCCATAGCAGTGACTACTATCTGTGTACTGATCAATCTCTGGATACTCAGCCTGATAGCGGCATTGTATGCTCTGACACCTTTCCTGTCCAGCAACATTATTAAACAGCAATGTGTTGTTTGCCATTGAACATAGATGTCGTCACAAACCCCAAACCACCAAAAATTTTATAAACCTTGTTTGCCTATCGGTTCACTGCTAGTATAAAATCTGCCATTTTGAAAATGCTCTGGTCAATAAAATTTACCACCACAATAAAGTCCTTGTCAAAGTCACTCAGATCCTTAAGTTTTCTTTGCTGCCAATCACTTCACCTGATAACACAGTTATGTCCTAATTGGCGGGATCACTAGGTATAATTCTAATAAAAGTTGCAGACTTGTGGTGACTTGATGTACATACTGTTTAAAGCACAACAAACTCAATCCAAACATCATATTTGGCTTTGTGTTAGACTTTTTATTACTGTCCCAATTGAGAAGATTTCCCATTATTCCATCACTAAGTTGATCACTGGCATTACTCCCTCTAAACGTTGTAAGTGCTTTTTGCTGTTCTAAATTGTAGCCTGGCACTACAGAACCTGGCACCAGGCCAGGTAAAACCCTTAAAAGGTGACCAATCAGTCAAATGATATATTTCTTTATGCAATGTGGTAACCTGCTTGTACACCATATAAGCTGCATTTAGAAATTGTACAACTGATGGTAATAAATAACTGTTTTTTTTTTACTTTTATTATTGGCTTGTAAAAACCTTTTTGCCTTTTACGTTTCGCTCTATCAGGAGTTGAAGTGTTGTCATAATGAAACGGATGTGAGTTGTTGTTGTTCTGAATTGCTTCCATTTTCCTATATATATATATTATATATATATATACGGTATATAAAATTACCACTAAAAGTGGAACGTGGAAAATTTTGCAGCAAGAAAAAAAAGTGGACTTGGTGACATCCTATCGCAGGACCAGATAGTAATCACTGAGCTACTGAGAGCACCCCGTTCTATTACAAATGTTTATACTAGCGGTCTTTCATGCCCTGGAAGTTAGTTAAAAAATGTAATTCAATGGTTTGGAGGGGTTTGCAAATATTAATGCCTATATTGTGTAAGTCGTTGGTTCCCAAACTGGGGGAGTTGTATTACAAATGAAGTTTGAGTGCTATTTCACACTACCGCGTTTGTTACCGCATAGAACCCTGTGTTTCCGCATTGGACGTCATTCTGAACCCGTGTAGCTTAAATGGGTGGGGCTCTATAATGTTCCTACGGTAAGGTCCAATATTGGGACATGGACACAATTCTAAAATTCTTGGCTCTATACATCACCATAATTGATTAAGAATGAAACAAACACAATGTGCTTTAACTGCAGACGGCCAGCTTTAGTTTGAGGGTATTTACATCCAAATCAGGTGAACAGTGTAGGAGTTACAACAGTTTGCATATATGTGCCTCCCACTTGTTAAGGGAGATTATGTAGATGTCCCAATATTTATAGACTGTATATAGAAAAGGGGGGGGGGGGCCCTGCAAGGAAAGTTTGGGAATCACTTGTGTAAGTAGACTTGTTATCAGGTATGTTGGTGGAAAAAATACTGGCACAATCCATCTCCATTTGTTTTCTAACGCCGGTGTCATATTCATAGCATTACTGTGAATGTTTACCATAGTCCGACCCCTGTCTACCACACACCAGGAGTTTGACAACCACTGAACCCTGATAAATGACACAATATAATGCTGAGTGTAGTTGCTGAAGATTAAAGCTAGCCATACACGATTTAATTGACTGTTCAATCGATGTAATTCAATGATTATTTTGGTCGGTCGATTGAAAATTTAATCATGTCCACATTGAACAATAGTTTCAATTTGATTTAAATTGTCAATTTGAAATTTGATCGGACCAGTTGGAGAATTTTAATTGATTGCTACCACATCGAGTGTAAATTAAATACTATTCCTTGTCCCAACCAATTGTGATTAGATCCAATTAATTAGCATACTGTTCTCTCTACTGGTCGGCAGAATAGGATGTTTGTATGTATGCTTTTTGTGACTGTAGTCAGACCACTATGATTACTACGCAAAGGTTAGGTTATCCTGAGGCTAATGTTGCAGTAATGGAAATGTTTCCCATGAAAATAAAGTTGTCATAATAGGTACTGTTCTTGAATGTGATCGTAGTGAAAGTATGACGCAGCGGAGACTGCATAGAGAGACTACATACTCCCGCCCAAGTAATAAACCCCGCTCCGTTTAGTCGCCACTTTGTCTGTAGTCAGACCACTATGATTACTACGCATAGGTCAGGTTATCTTGAGGCTGCTGTTGCAGTAATGGAAATGTTTAAGATCGAACACTCAATGTGCTATGTCATTCAATTCAATTACAATCCATATACGATTCAATGGTCAAATACTTTGATCGAATTGATGATCGATTTGTTGCAAATGGAACCATGTATGGCTACCTTAAGGCAACTTTAATGGGGTTTATCTAACTTTATCTGCTCTAGACAGCAAAATAAAGGGAATAATAGAACCAACTGCCAACAATCTATCAACAACTTCTTGGAGCTGGTTTAATTTGATCGAAACTGTCAAAAAACTATCTTCTGTAGAATTGTCATTGTGAACTGGCATTTGATTCTGAACTTCCGGGCACAGACCATTTAATTTTAAAATATTTCTCAATAGCCATGACAGATAAAATACACTTTGTATGCCCTAGGGCTTTTCCACCTAAAATCATGTAAGGTACAGTGGGGGGTAATAGACCAGCCATCCTGCACAAGGTGGGAGAACACCAATGACTGGTCTTCATTTCGGGAGCTCCAGTACAGAAGTGAAGCCTCATCCTGGATTATAGTGCATCCACAAAGACACTAAAGGCTCCCATACACGTCTAGATTTTTCCTCCAATCAACTTAATTCAATCAATGTACAGAAGTGTAGATGTTACATAAAATCGATGTTCCCATTAGATTTTTTAGTGCGATGAAAATATCGTATCTCGATTTTTTATCTCGATTATTTTTTTTAAAAAGGGTACGACGATAAGGCAATCGATGAATAGAATTAATCTTAAGAATTTTTTACTTTGATCGGAAGTGATGTAGTGTAGGCGTGATTTTTATTCCTATCTCAATCGAAGAATGTATCAAATCGATTATTTACAAAAGGAAGTGATGTATTAATCGATTTTAAAAATTGTAAACATAATCGAATCAAGGCATTCAGGTCAATTTGATGGGAGTGTACAGTGGGTGTAGATGAAGCAGTTGTGGGCGGATTAAAGGGTCACTTTAAACATAATGATAAAAAAATGTGGAGACAAGAAAATCGAAATTTGTCATCTATGATACTATACATGAACACTTCTATAAATTAATTTAAAAAACTCATCAACAACTTCACTGATCCAATTTAACAAATGGAACGTTAAACTCATTACTCTCGGCATCATATCTCATTTTAAATATTATATTTAATTTTTAAATATCTATATCCTAGGTGCCCAACCTGAGGCCGGGGGGCCTCATGCGGCCCTTTGGACGTTGTTCGGCGCCCCCCCTTGGTCCTCCACAAGCGGCTCCCAAAACCTACCTGTTAATGCATAGGGTATAGCAACTCACAAGTGAAGTGGTCACACACTGACCCCCGGCTTTCCTAATCAACTTTGGTCGTCCTACATCAGTAAAATTGTCAATGTTGATCGCGGATCGCAGGTCTACATATGAGCTCTGCACCCATATGTCGACAGGGGAAGGGTCTAGATCGATGTTATGTGCGGCCCTTTAGCGATGCCGAGGGCCACACTTGTGGCCCTACATATCAACTCAGTTGCCCACCACTGATCTATATGCACAAATGTATTTCATCTGTTGATTAAAACCAACATGCAACTATAGACTTGCTATAACATTCCATGGTTGGGTGGGTCCAGACCTAATCAAAGCTTATCAATATTCATGGCCCCAATTACTGTTGACCAATAGTGTAGAACTACAAATCTGGTCGATTATTTTTTTGAAACATTATTGATAAGTTTTAAATCGACAGGAAGTAACAACATTAAAATGAGGTATTCGGTTAAAAAAATAGATTTTGAAAATGTAATGTCTCGACGACAATGCAATCGATTAAAATTAACGGACATGTCCGATAAAATTCCAATCGAGAAACACGACAATATAAATTTTTCTCGATCTAATTTAATAACACAAATTCAATTAAAATTAAAATCGATGTAAATATCAATCTTTTTAATAGATTTGGCCTAAAAATCTACACGTCTGTACACTGCTTAAAATTTGGAAAAAAATTCATTGACAAATGATTGGATATTGGTTGTATTAAAATTGATTACACTTTCAGTGGATCCCAAAAACGTTAATCAAATATCTGTTTGTTGGCAAACATACAATCAATCACCAATTTCCCTAAACCCCAAAAAATTTAAGTTGATTAAACAGAAAATCTAGAGGTGTATGGGGGGCTTTAGATATAATGCACAATCCAATTATATTCTTTGACACTTTATTGCATATCTATGTTGATCTACCAGTCTTTTTTTCCCTATTTAACTTCTCTAAGCTTGCAGAGTTCTGTGGAGATCTAGGGATGAGCGACTAGGCAATATTCAAATTCACGTAATTTCGCGAATATCCGCCATAATATTCCATATTCGTAATCTCGAATATCTGCACTTGTGGACATGAATTGCTATCGCAATTGCAGTCAAATATGCGCAATGCATGCAAGTCAATAGACCTCGGATATTCGACTGGGAGATTATATAATCGCGATCCATTGCAATGAATGGGATCGCGAAAATCGCAATAAATCACGAAAAATCGAGATTGCGTCAGATATTCGATGATATATTCCTGAACAATGGCAAAATGGCGAATATTCAAGCTCAACACTAAAGATCACCTGACCAATGACTTGAATGGCTGATTCTTCAGGGTTCCAGCTCAATTTTCACATATAAAATATGTAGAAACCACGGGCTAAGAATAATTCCTTACACTAGGTCTGTACCTAAGAACCTGGAGTATATATACACTTGTGGTATGTCTGTGTATGCTTACAAATGACCTTAACCGATCTTGGCAACCTTTTGATGCCAAGAGGAAAGTCGATAACTCGGAAGCAAAATGTGTCATCTGATTAGGTAACGATTTTCCTGGAAATGGCGTATGTACAGAGAGATAAAAGAAAAAGTTGGATGAAGAAATAGTGATCACATATTTCATACCTATATATAGTGTAGAGTGAGAATGTCTCTTGCTACAAATAGCAGACATAATAATAATAATAATAATAATAAAGTTCCGGTGTGACTGACCCATATGTCACAGGGCTATGGCTGAGAACATTCCTTTGTTATCAGTCTACATATGTCTCAGGTACAGCTGTAAGGTGTGTTTCCAGTTCTCTTTTATAAATCGGCAGTTGTTGATAACTAGGCACCTGCAGTCAGTACCTAACCCATCTATTCATTGTAACCAAATCCCTACTCCCTATCCCTAACCCAGTAAACTGACACATCTATGACACATTTATCAAGCATTGATAAGTCACTCTTTAACTGTATTACACATCTATGTGACCAATGGCCCTTGCAGCACAAACTCTTATTAACCCTGTAACGCACAGAGATCATTGATAACAAATTGTGACTCACATGCCCTCCGCACCAGCACTCCTCTGTCGCTCTCTCTCCTGCGTCCTCACTTCTCACTCTAATCTCTTCGTATACACTTGCCACTTCGCACTGTTTATCAGCCAAGTCAATGACAGGTCCCGCCCTCCCCTTAGAGCCCCAGAAGGGTGCATGTGCAGAGGCGCTCGCTGCTTTTATTTATTTTTGTGCGTTTTTAAAGAGACAGAGCCAATAGACCTGAAGGGAAAAAAAAAGGAAGCAATCAGTCGAAAAAATGCAACCACAAAGACAGTGAACACATCACAAAGACTGAGTCATTCTGCCAAAGGAAATATTGACAAGCATGTCTGAGTTCCTATCAGCTGGCACTACAGATATGATGGAGGTGATATAAATAAGTGGAAACATTCAGGAGAACTGATCTGGAATAAGGGGAATGCACAGTTTAAAGCAGTTTGTGCCCCTTTAATCTAGGCCTTTGTGTACGCTGGCCTTTTGTGTGTGTAAGACACAGTTCACCAGTCCATTGTGCTCCCACAAAACCCATGGTGGGGGGGAGCGTGAGAAAGCAAAAGCTTCACCACTCATCCCCACGTGTTCGGATTTTTAGGAAGCTGCACGCTTAGCGACCACACTGAGATATCGGAGGGAGATCAGAAGGATACAATGATACACAATGATAACACTTTCACTGTTTATTCTAAAGTTCAATATCACAGAACAACCAATCAACATGAACCGTGGCTTTGGCAGCATCCATTAATGGTTGCGCTTAAAAATTTCCACTTCTTGAGGTGGTAAGGTCATCAAAATGTGTGTGCCCTGCTTTAAAGGCTTTTATGTCATTCTTTAACCTGACAGCAACTTACAGCTAGCCATACACTCAATGTTCCTTTCAGTTGCATCCATTTGATTTCATCAAATTTATATATATTGCATATATATTTATATATAGAGCAGCAGTATGATATTAAATAAAGGATACCTGCCCCATGTGGTCAGGAGACTTGGCCAAGGTTACAATGATGTCTTCTGCAGGAAAATTTAAGCATTGCCTCAGTGTCCAGTGATCAGACAGATAAGTAGCTGCATCAGGGGCTGTTCTGTATCAGACATATATTAATACAAGCCAAGAACATGGAACCACCAAGACATTGCAAGGGGCAGAGACAATACCTATTGGTACAGTGACTACGGGGAGAATTTAGTTGGTTAGCTTTGGCAGCCACCCTGAACCATAACCAAACTGCTATGTTGAACTATCAATTAATCTGCCAAACCCCATGTTGTCTCTATGGACAACCTCTTGGTAAATGCGACATGTCCACCTGTCATGGGTGGTCATGGACCCATTCCCAACCACCCAGTGAATTCTCCCTACTACATAGTAGGGGACACTGAGGAATTTTTTTACAATGCTCCCGGTAGCCAAACATCATGTGATCTCTGCCTAGGCTTTAGGCCGCACTTCCTATCCTTGGCAAGTATTTTTTTGGGTAAAGTTGACGTTTAAAGAGACTAAAGTCACTGCACACTCCCCTGTGCACTATATTATGTTAATTCTGGCAGTGTTAAAGGATCAGTCTGCCTGCACATGGCTACCTTTACCCTACACACAACCAACAATCTGCTTTTGTCCTACTACCCTCCCCTCCCTTCACCCATTTTCAGTGTAATGTGTTATTTGCAGAGATTGGAGTGCAGTGAATAGGATTAGGCTTCCAAGCTCAATGTCTTCAGACGTTTTCCCCGCTGAGAATTCCTCCCGCTAATTAACTCTTCTTTGCTTCTTTACAGAGACCTGAGAAATATCATTAACACACAGATGTCACCTACACATAGGGGGGAGCCTCCCCATACATCTCATTTACAAGGATCAAATTATTGATACAATGCTTGTTGTATTTATCATCATGTATTACAATATTACAGTGTATTGGCTTGTCATCTTTTCTTTGTCATGGCCCTGATGAAGGGGGGTTGTGGAACCCTCGAGATGTGTTCAGTAGTCTTCTAGCAGCTATACTTAGATACAATAAAAATCTACATATGGACTGTATAACTATCTTTAATAATTATAAACCCCCTAACCCCACCCGGCCTTCCAGTAGCTTGGAGCATCATTAGGAAAGCATATATAACTTACTAGAACCTTCATCTGGATCCATGGCAAGTCAGATCTGAGGTATGGTATGAGGTAGCACTGGTAAGGGGAGTATAACGGGGTCATCTAGCTCTGCTATCTAATACCAATAATTACTTACAAAGATTGGGCACAGAAATATATTCTTCAATTGTATATATAATTATTATCATTGGTCATTAAAAAAATCCAGATGCACCACCCTGTCATCTGCACATGAGCAACTACTTAAAAAGATAAAGACTAGGTATGTCAGGGAAGCCAGTGGACTTAACCTCTTGGGAACCTATACAAAGTTTGATTGCCCAGCCCACATATCTCAACAAAGGTTTTAAACAGATCCAGTAAAATATTCTTCACACAATAATATTGGTTGACATCAACAATAAGTTGGCTTGCTCGATTAATGACCCCACAATGCACTTCCTAATGAGTTGTAGCGAGGTAGGCATACACGGTTAGATTTTAGCGCTCAATCGACCTAAAACGATCAAAGTTTACATCGATCTAATTTCAATCCTATACTGCACATATGGTCCGATTGGCAAAAATTGTTTGATAAAAAAATTTTGTCATCTGTACAATGATCAAACTAAAATCGGAACATTGTTTTTGTTGGTTGGGTATTTGATGTTTTGATGTTGGTTGTTGATGTTATGATGTTGTTTGGGTGGTTGGGTATTTATGATGTTGGTTGGGTGGTTGGGTATTTGATGTTGGTTGGGTATTTGATAAACACATTTATATATGACTCTTTCCTGTGTTGGCTATTTTGGTCGTATAATGATCGCACTACGATCGAACCTTCCATATACTACTTTGGATTAAATTACGTTCGGTGTCTAATAAAAAGATCAAGATCTAAAATTTTATCGAAAATCAATCGTGCTAAAATCGAACGGTGTATGCCTAACCCAACTGAAAATGTTCAGCTTGGGATATGCCTTGGTTTCAATTTCCTTACTGTATTTGTAACATTTTCACTTCCTAGATTCCCTTCCATACGCAATATAGGTTGTCTGCATTGCCTATGAGGAAGTGATTATTTTGAAGCAAAACCTTAGCTTTGTGGAGAAAAAGACCATCTAGGTCAGCGATAAATTGAATATCCTTAATCTGTTCTGTAATCTTTTAGTCAGGGAAATATATGGCAAGTTAGGTAAGTGACTGACTGTCCAGGTGACTTCCATACTTTTTAACATGAGGAGTTTGGTAGGACTAAACCAAAAAAGTTTCCACACAATTAGCAATACAAAGTGTGTCTGTCATTTAAGAGGCCTGTAAGGTTCCTTCTTTAATAGTAACAAAATGAAGGCCGCCTTTGTGCTGCCAAAACCACTTTGATCCCTTTAAGCAGTGGTTCTCAATCTCTTTAGATCCGTGACCCCGGAAGTGACATCTCAAAGTGTTGCTTTAACGGGGAAGTGCCGGTGAGATGTCCCTTCCATGTTCCAAATACTGAAAGTGACGCTGTCACAATCAGTGTAATGTCCCCTCCATCCTAAGTTCCCGCTCAAATTAGGTGGGAGGTTAGGAGGAAGAGTTACACCATAGGTAAGGATGGAAGGGTTACTCTTCCTCCTTACATCTGCGACCCCTGTGAAATGGTAGTTCGACCCCTGAGGGGGTACTGACCAACAGGTTGAGAACCACTGCCTTAAGTAATAGACTCACCAAAACTTCTGAAGGTGTCCTGTGATATCTGGCACCAAAATATTTAAATTAAATTTCTGTAATCTGTAAAGGTTTTTTTTTCAGCACATAAAACAATGCTCACCCAGATTTGGGAATTAGGAGGACAAATCAACACCATGAACCATTTCTTAACAATTTTTGCCATTTACTGAAAATGGTGAGTGCCATTAGGGAATGCTATTGTATTGTACGTGGGTTGCAACAAGTACGTGATAGGTATCAAAGTAACTTCTATGATCGCCGAGACCAAAGATTTGCCAAAAGAACATTGCCTAGAACATTGAAAAGAGCCTTTTTCCAGTTTGGCACCTCAATACCACCTTTTTTCCAGGTATATGATGCTCACAGAGTCAACAAAACACAATGCCAAACAACTCAAATTTCTAATTGTACAACCAATGGGCACTAATGACTCTGTCATGGCTTAACCAGTAGTCCTTCATAGTCTCATTCTCCACATACCAGGAACACCACTTACAATACCTGAAATCTGTAACGGCACTGGTTCAGTTATTAAGCTTACAATTGTAAATGTTCCTTTTCCATTTCCAAAACACCAACTTCAAGAATTGACAGCTTAATTGCTGTCCAATAAAACTCACCTCTTGACAAGTGGCATTGTAACAAGATAATCAGTTTTCAGATCGCCTGTCCGTGGTCTTTATGTTTTTGATGATCAGTGTTGAAACCAGATTTTTTCAGATCATGTAATTAATTTGAAATGCAGAAAATCCAGATTCACCATATACTTCTGCAGCTAGTCAAGTGCTGTAACTTTACATACCATATATACTGGAAAATAAGCCACATTTTTCAGCACCTGAAATGTTTTTTTAAACATTAAATGGAAATTTATATTTGGATCAAGAAATTTAAATCCCGACATTTTGTAGGTGGACTTTTATGAGTGAATTACAAAGCCCCCAGACATGCTATCATCACCAAATTTGTAGAAAAGGGTTGTGGGAACATTTGAAAAAAAAATTGTTGCTCTAACACATTTGCATAAATTAGGTTCAAAGTCAAGTCAAAGTTATTAAGTTGACTTAATTTGAACTTTTATAATTTTGTGCAGAAACCCCATAAGCTTTTATCTTTACAATGTTCTCACAACTCCAGAAATTATGGTGATAAGATCATCTTCAGGGGCTTTGTAATTAAGTTACAAATCTGCAGAATTAAATAATAACTTCTCAAAACAAAAGCCTGAGCTGCTGCATTCGCATAAGTGGTACTCTGGTACTCAAAAGGGGGCAAAAATTGTACCTGCATTATTGTTACAAAGCTCATATGCGTACTAACAACTTGGAGGCACTCCGTGTCTTGGACTTCCAAGGGTGTTAGAGATCTGAGGGTGAAAGTCAGAGTAGACATATGTATGGGTAAATCGAACAAGAGAAAAGCATTGTGTGACAGCTGGAATATGACTTTGAAAGGTTGACATTTGGACTGCTGGTAGTCTCAGGGGTTAGTTACGAAAATGTCAGGGTTGTACTACTGAGGTATGAGATCTGGGGGGTTCAAACGTGTTGTACTGTGAGAGTTACATTTGAACCAAAGCCAGCTGGTGATCTGTGGATGGAGACCGCTTATTGGAGGATCAATAAGGAACAGGGAAGTCCATCTGCAGCAGAATCGACCATGCAGGAAGCGGACGCAAAGGACAGTGGGTGAGACAGTGAAGAAGGCTGCACTTATTAAAAACACCCCCCACAATCTCCCTGTACTCACCTGAGGAGCTCTCTAAAAAAATATGTGCACCCCTGATTATAAGGCTGTAGGCATAGTACATTCACTCCTGTTTCAAGAGTTTCAGACAAAAATATACATTTTTGTTGTTCTAATTCATTAACCATCAAGCTTTCTGCTAAATCACTTGGGCTAATGGACCTTTTAGATTTAGCACGTTCACCAATGGTTTGAAGAACATAATGCATTTCTTTTTTAGACATTTTATCTCTCGAGTCATCCTCTGCATTGCTGAATCTTCACGTCAGCAGAAATTAGGCTTTTGTTGCCCTATATGGTGATCTGTTGGCATCTAATTATGCAGATTCTATGGAACACTGTGTCACAACCTCTTATACATAAAAAAAAAAAATAAACAATGGAAAACAAGGATGCCAGATTTTTTTTACCCCAGAGCCAGGCAATATTCTGCAAACATTGTTGGAGTGTTTGAGTAATACTGAATCTGCAGTGTGTCCCCGCAGCCATAACTCATGTCCCCATAGTTTCCGCCAAAATTATAATTTCCTTCAGGACTGTGAGGTTCTCCATCACTGCCATCTCTCCCTGATCTTATTGGTCATCATTGGTCAGCCACTGATGATAATACACCCATACATTGTCATTGTTTGCACCAGCCTATGTACATGAAGATAACATAGCAGGCAGTTTTAAGAGAGGGATATACAAAGCCAGCCAAGATTGTTTTATACTTTGAAGTTGGTTTAAAGAGGTAAAGTGCTATTGCCTCCAAATACTTTACAGGAGGGGAATAGGGTAGCCTGGAAGGAAAGAATCCATGAAGGGCTTGCCACCCTGGTTGGCATTATAGTGCAGAAAAGTTTAGGAATTTTATAATAAAATTGGTGTACCTGTTGTGGGGGAAAGTCCACTGACCCTTAAAGAAAGAACACAAAACTTTTTTTTTACAGGATTCTACAGCTTTTATTATATCTTTTGCTTCTGTATGATACAGCATTCACTTAAGATACATTTTTAGGCTTTTTTCTTTTGTTTTTGTTAAAAAAGAGAAGTTTAGGAGCAGCGTATGGGCTGCTGTTGGAATCCTGAGCAATTGAAAAATAAATAAATACTACACCATCTTCTGAAAACTACTGAGAGCTTCCTTCACCTTCTGATGCTCGGTCTCAAACTGTTTCATCTAGGAGGGGAAGAAAATAAATATATCTGAGAGTGTGAGAAGAGAAAGGGGAGACAAAGAGAGCAACAGGAGGAGGGGGGGGGGAGAAGGGGTTAGAGTGAGAGAGGAAAGAGGGCAAGAAAGGGGAGTGGATGCAAACAAGAAAGAAGAGAAGGGGAGTTAGTGGAAAAGAACAGAAATGGAGAGACGGGAAGTGAGCAGAAAAGAGTAGGAAGGAAGGGGGAGCGAGAGAGAAGGGAGAGAGATGAAAAAGAGAGAGGGGGAGCGAGGGAGAAAGAAGAGGAGGAGAGAGTGAGAAAAAAGAGAAGGGGAGAGACGAGGAGTGAGTGGAAGAGAGGAGGAGGGGAGAAAGGGGAGCGAGAAGGTAAATCAATAGAAAAAAGGAAAAGGAGGCAAGGACAGAGACAGAAAGAGCAAAGGAAGATAGGAGGAGCGAGCAGAGGTAGGTAAGAGTCTCCTTTCTTTGAGCAGTCACTTACCTTGTCAGCATCTTGTTGCTGTACTGTAGAGGGAACTTTGTTGCGGTAATCTCCTCCAGACATTCTTTCGTGCAGTTTCTCTAGCTGTCGGCTCAGTTCGGTCCTTTTGAGCTGCAGCTTAGCTATCTCTTTCTCGACATCAATAAGACCCTGTTAGGGGGAAAAGGGGGTTTGGGATTACCTGCTGTACCTGTCTGTCTGATTATTGTCTCACTGCCCAGTCATATTCTATTATGTTACTTCATATTTGCACAAGGCTCACCTTAAGAATCAGGTAGACAGTGGCTTTATCAGATGCGGTGTTCACAGCACTGCCTTCTGGGGCTGGGTCCGCTGGCTGCAGGATCACCAGAGAGCGGGAAGAGGAGAGGACAGTGATGTAAGAGGTATAAGCAGCAACCACGGTCCGGGCATCAGCATCTTCACACCTAACGTAACCTATGAGGACAAAGAAAATGTTTCTGGATGGTGAACCCTTACTAATGGACAACAATACATCAATACTAAATGACTAGATTTCTTGCAGAGCATTATGTATCTTTCTATAACTTCTTACTGAATAGGAACAAGTTAACACTATGGCTAGTACTATTGTAACCCTTAGGCTTGTTAAAGGTCCTAGTTTCAATTTCCATGGGGGTTACAGTTTGCATAGAGTTAATATTTTCAACCCCATGTTTGTATTAGCACCCTCCCCCCCACACACACTAAAAATAGCCAAATTTTGCCTCAAGATTTCAATAGTTATATAAAAGATAACCTTCTCTAAGTCAAGAAACAATGGTAAAAAGTCTGAAAGTGTAAATCGAATTTCTGTTTAAAAAAAATAAGATAATAGAAAGATAATTTCAGCATACCCATATAAAAGCAGCTTAATTATCCATGCATATTCTATTTTATGGCCTTTATACAGCTGGAGTGTCAATGTCTATTGCACAAATACATTCAGTCCAAAGTCTAAGAAACATAAAAGCTGCCTCACTCCTCAACAGAATCAACATCATATACAGTAAAAGCACACATAGGACAGCACACATAGGACAAGCGTGTCCAAAGTTCTGTGAAAAAGAGGAAGGTACGCCCTAATAAGGAAGCAAACACCATAAACATATTAAACACATAACAGCACTTCCTATACTGGGCAGCAATAAAATTAAAGTGCTGAGACATTATGGAATCAGAAAAACGTGCAGCCTACTAGGTTACCAACATCTGTTTTGCAAGAAAAATATATTCAAACTTATAACTTTACAAAATACCAAATATGGTCAACGGTTTGTAAACTGTTCAAGTGTGGCACATCCCTTTTTTTTTAACAATGCATTCATTGCACCTGATATGAGAGGATACTATTTATTTTTTACTTTTTTGTTGTTTTACATGACACATTCTATGAAAGCATACTACAGGTGAAAAAAGTTTCCTTTAACCTCCTTGGAGTTCTGCGCGAGTTATCTCGGAGTGAGCTCCTCAGCTAATAAAGCGCACCCGAGACAACTACTTGACAATTCACCTGTCCGTCTTATTCCCTCAGCCATACTGAGCATTGGCATATCCGCTGATGTTTCTGTGTCTGCCCTGATTATATCAGCGCCATTGACCTCCATGTTAAAGTAGGAGCTTTTTTTAGAGCACACCTGTGCGGATGCGTTCAGCTGCTCCTGAAGGAAACCGCAATCACACAGCCCCAAGTGTGCAACACCCAGGAGGTTAAATAGACAATGGGAAATACGGGATGTTAATAAAAAAAGGGAGGAGGGAGAACAAAACATTCTAGGTGGTATGCCTCGAGTTAGTCTAGTGGGCTCCTGCTCAAGACATCGCTTTTGCACCAATAAGCTTTTCTAAATGACATTTTCTATATTTCATTATATGTTACATTTATTGTTAATATATCAGCGGGTACTTACAGTCAGCTTTTGTCTTTGTAAGATTATAATCTGCCCGAAGTGACCGGATTGCTTTCACAATGAGCAGCGCAAGATCCATATTTCTCTCAGTTTTGTCATCTCGCCAATGGAACTGTAAGGCAAAGTATACACATAAAATATGAGAACTCAACTTTGGTTGTAACCAGTTCTTATAACAAACATGACTGAGATATATGCAGTAACCAATCGCATTGATGCTTTCTATTTGTGGCCTGTTTCAGACAAATCAGAGCCGAGTTAATATTGCCATTGGTTTCACATACATATCTGTGATCAAGTAAGTATTCAAGTAATAACCTTGATAACATGCAGATTACTTGCAAATTATTATCATCATGTATTTATATAGCGCCAACATATTACGCAGCGCTGTACAATAAATTAGAGTTGAGACAACACACAGGTACAGGTTATGACACAGGAGGAGTAGAGGACCCTGCCCGATTGGGCTTACAATCTAATAGGTGCTTGCAAAGAGGATTAGCCAACATGTTGTTTACAAAATCCTGAGCCCCCCCCCCCCCCCTTTTTTTTTCTTAAACCTCCGCTGATACTTTATATTTCTAATATTTCAGTTATATTACAAATTTAGAATGCAAATCATCATCAAGACTTTTTTTGGCAATGTGTGAGCAGATTACAGAGAACTCTTTTAAAATGGAGATTTACACGTTTCACCGCTCTGATATAAGTGTGCTTTATGTTATTTCGTGCCAGGGTAAATATGACAGACAGTTGTTAAAGTGGATGTATACTCAATATGTAAAAAATATATATGTAAAAAATAAAGTTTGACTTATGGGAATTTTCGTCTGTGTACTTTCAATGAAGAGCTGTGATCCGAGAATCATCCGGCTATCACAGTGCTGCCACGGCCGCACGTCATCAGAGCCAGGAAGAGAGGAGGGGCTGCAAGGGATCTTCTGAAATAACTCATAACAGCTACATTTTATTTTATGCTTTCCTCCCTATTAGACCTTTTAGTGCCATTCATGCAAAGATGTACTTTTGGCGATAGGTCAAGCTGCCCTGCAAAGTTGTCTGAGCCAACACTGACAAAGCACATAGTTATCAATTGACACAGCCTTAAAACTTCTTTCATGTACTCCATAACAGTTTAAGAGAAACGGTTGTCAACATAAGAGCAAGGATGACATCACGGCCTTGGTGGCACTACTTCCCATGTTATCTTCCCACCTTCAGGCTGCTTATTACACCATTAATTGGCATCATCACATGCAAGTAGGGAACAGTAGGACTCTAGTTGCCATATTTTTTTTATGTCTATTGCTGTCTGTCTGGAGCTCCAGATTCCATCTATATTTACCTCTGTTGTCTTACAAACAGATCTAAACCTTTACCCAACCAACATCTTCCAAACAAATGAGATGGTGGTGCTCACCTCTGCAGTCTCAGGATAAGGAGCAACAGAGATGCTGGGGAATTTCTCAGAGGATCTTCGAGGAAGGCGCTGGTAGAGCTCTTCTGTAAGAAAAGGCATGAAGGGGGATAGCAGCCGGAGTCCTGCGTCCAGACAAGTGTACAGTGTGTATTGTGCAACTGCGATGGCGGTTTCGTCTGAGCCAGCAAAAACAGGCTTCAAACACTCCTAAAATACAAAAAAATACATTGACAACTTGAAAAATGAACATGAAAAAATGTCCTAAACCAGGACACACAGATCATTTTTTAATTGAACCACTTAGAATCAGTCAAGAACCACATTGCCATCTCTAACATAACAGACATGATTTGCTATAGGAAACCTCTGCATACAACATTTATATAACTGAAGCCTGTGAATGTGTATTATTGGTGTAAGATTTATTATTGATTTTCAGAATCTGGATGTAAGCATGCAAAAAAAACTATTTGTTTGCAATTACATATACAAGACTGCATTCATTTTTTCAATGCACACTTGGGCTCCTCATCTTGCTTTACAGTACTAGACAGTTGTTGCACTTTATTGCTCCATATCACAATGCAAGTTAATAAGTCAGCTGACTTGTTGAAAACAATGTGCTTTCATTTGAAAGCTGATCTCTTATCATAACATAGCAAATATCTATATTTAATAATGACACAAAAGAATTACCACATTACCCTAGTAGGTATATGGCCAACATCCCAAATACAATAGGACAAGAAGGGTTAATGGGTGGAGAGACTAGAGGTCCCCAGTCTATCCACCCATCAAAGTTTTTTGCTTACCGAGGTAAGGACAAGGGGACTTTCTTGAGGCCATCCTACTTTACATACATTACCCCATGTGGGGGTTTTAAGTAGCCATAATTAGTTTAGGTAAGTGACAGTCAAAGCATACAGATGAATTAGATATCATCCATTATCATCCTAGTCCGGAGGAACTTTTGACACCTGGTTTAATCATGTGAAGAATAAAAGACTGTTTCATTTTTAACAAGCTACGCAACTTGACTTTATTCACCTTTTATTGATTTATTACTGTTTTGCTGCTTTGACTGTCACTTATCTAAACTAATTATGATTACTTAAAACCCCCACATGGGGTAATGTATGTAAAGTAGGATGACCTCAAGAAAGTCCCCTTGTCCTTACCTCGGTAAGGAAAAAACTACGATGGGTGGATAGACTGGGACCTCTAGTCTCTTCATCCATTAACCCTTCTTGTCCTATATTTAATAATGGAGAAAGGAATTATAAAAAGGTGACATCTAGTATAACTAACTCTTTATATCTGTTAAACGGTCTGTGTTATACAAAGGTCACAGAGAGAAGACATACTGCAGTAAAGACCACAAATAACGTGTTCTGAGAGGTAGAAGAGAAAGGAAATAGCATTACTTACCAGGTAGACGTCACACAGATCATACAGCCAGAAGTTGTACACTGCTGTAGTTATTCCAGGGAAGTCATAATTCTGGAAGCCACTGTTACATAGTTCAACTGCTAGACTAAGCCGACTCAGGATCCAGAGATCGACCAAACTTTCCTGTCCAGTGGGCTAAACAAAAAAAAGAGCAAACAATAATTATCCATAACATGTTAAACTCATAATAGCATCACACTGTGGGTCCCAAAATACCCAGTGAGGCTGTGTCTACCTTACCAATGTGGCAGGCATTAAGGACACGTTGGCATCATGGTAGCAGTTTGATCAATATTCAGGTGAGTTTATTAATTTTGATGGAAAAAACTAGCCCGTTTTTTTTTTTTGCTCACGTCCTATAATGTGCCTATTGTGCATCAATTGGGCAATACACGACTGCCGTACATCATATAATGAGGCTTATAGAGCGACAAAGCCTGGCAGGACATAGTGTAAACCCAGCCTTACACTACCACAAGCAGTTTAGTGTTTCCATACAACCAATAAGGAGACATTAATAAGGAACAATAGTGGCATTGCAGACATGTGCGGCAGCTGTAAGTGTGGCATGAAAAAAAATTTTTAAATCTCTTCTCCCAGCTCTGAGATTTAATGGCACTTTTCCTTCTTAGTCATTCAAATGCTGCTTGCTATGCATTTATAATCAAGTCAACTCACTGCTACTTAAAAACAAAACCAAAATGTAACAGCAATTACAGCTTGCTTAGGCATCGCATTATCAAGCTTAATGTAGGGCTTGGTTAGTGTTTGTAATCTAACAATAAAATATGAACAACTTCATGATGAAAGCATAAATCTAGAGAAGGCAAGGTAATAAAAAGTAGAGAAGCCTCTATTAGTTTGGCAGCATATCCTTTTGAAATTTCAAAAAATATAGAAGGTTGAGTTGTGTGTAATTGTATTAATCAAAGTTTTAATAAATTAGCATAGATGTGTGTGTTTGTTTGTGTGTGTTTATAACACGCTACCATAGTGTTGTAACTGACAAAAGTGCAAAACAATACAATTCCACATTTCTGACTATGAAATAGGATTGATCATCCATACAAGCTGAAAGATCTCTTAAATAGCAATTAGGAAGTTGGGAATGACATCCAGAGCAGGGTGGATAAAAATCAATGATTTTTTTTAAAAAAAATCGGATTTTTTTGATTTAAATTGATTTTTTTTAAAATAAAATGCTTTTTGTGGAAAATATATTACCATCCCAAGGTTTTTCCATGATGAAACAAAGATTAGTTTGTATTATGTAGAATAAAGCTGTATATGTTTATTTTTTTTTGGTAAATAAATTCAATTATTCCATTCACAATGTCATGCTCTTCCAGAGGTATTTGTAAGATTTTATAATCAATAGGGATGGCATAAAAACATCACCACTAATTTCCCCTGGAATAGCCATGGTTGAGGGGACTTGAAGGGCGACTCAATATGTCAAAGCAATACGTTTATTTTACACAGTGCAAAAAATAAATTAATGAAATCATATCAATCAAAAACAATGCACAATGTTGCGGATGTCCACATGCTTAGACAATTAAAATAGTCCAAATTTTACCCCAACACACGCTTCGTTGAAGACTTCAGGGGGCACGATATGTAATTTCATCGGCCAAATCTACATAACACAAACAGCCGACACAAGGGGATCAGTCATACTGAATAACCAAATTGGCATAAAAGTGGACACAGACCCTCAGGGGTTACTTACGTCTATAGATTCATATAGGGGGGAAAGACCTGATTTCTCAAGATGGTGTCCCCACTGCACCGACACCAGTGGGAAACAGAGAGACAGACAGACTTAAATGCTGTGGTGATCTGCGTACAACGAGATTTAATACATTTACTTTGGAAAACATGATCAGTTGATGGTTTGGGTCAGTCTTGTTGTACCCAGATCGTTTCCCCTGAAAAAGTCTTCAACGAAACGCGCATTGGGGGGAAATTTGCGCCATTTGGACTATTTTAATTGTCTAAGCACCTGTAACGATTTTTTATTACATCAGCTTAAAACACGATCATGTATAAGTTCATGGTATTACATTTGGATAGTTTTTACCAGCACAAAATGTAATAGACATAAAACAGATTGATTCCTTTCCCCTGTGTGCATGCACAATTGACCAAAACTTTGACCGTAAAATTGATGGAAAAGTGCTCAGACATGTTGGTAAATGTTGATCATACAAGCATCTAACAGGTTTTCTAGGTATTTGATTGCTTAGTATGTGATTGTGAATATATCGTGTTTAAATCTATCACACTGTGTGATGGTATGATTGATCGATGTCAGACTTCTGATCAATCATAACATTGCACAAGATGATCGTATCTAAAGAACGAAAATCAATCAATCCATGTATGGCCAAGCTTAAAGCTAGGTTTCCACAGCGTTATGGCGATACCCCCTGTGGTAATTGCATGCCTTGATGTGGAGGTCAACGCAGCTCATCCATGACTTACTGCCCCACCTGATTCCATGATGTTCAGCCAGTCTACAGCCAGAGAGCTCAGCAGAGGTTGATGTACTGCAATACATTAACCTCTCGGCCAGCTGAACGCCTTGGAAACAAGCAGGCGGTAAGTCATGTATGTGTATGGGATGTGCCGACATTCCTGTCAAGACATGCGATTAATGCAAGGGGTATCGCCACAGCCCATAACACTGTGGAAACTAAGCCTAACAATGGAGATTATAGGACAATGTCATTACACAAATCACTGCTCACCAGAGAGGAGTCTGGGGGTGTGAATTCATCTCCCAGGCTTCTCATAGAAAACTTTGTAGCATTCCAGAGTTTGTTGCAGAAATGACGATAACCCAGGATCCTGTTCACATCCAGATTAATGTCACGTCCTGGAAAAGGAAACAAAGCTGGTTAAATTAAACAATCAGAAATCTCCTAGCTCTGAATTTACACAGAATAAGAGATTTGGGATCATATTAAAAATATAAGCATGAAATATAATTACACTACTATATTAAAGTGTATCAAAAAGAAAATACAAATGTAATATATCCCATTTTCCCACTCCTTAAGTGTGAGGTCTGCGTTAATTCTTAGGTTTTTTAATTGATTTGGGGCGTTGTATTCTCTCAATACAGATAACCTACTTGAAATGACCATTGCACTTTTATACTTTTCCTCCCATAAGCGACATTATTATTAATATTTTTTTTTTATTTAAAAGTCAATTTCACAAATCCTGGACCTTTAACCTCCCTGGAGTTATGTCTGAAGCCAGTTCTGGCGCAGTTTGATCTGTGTCATCTGTGACATGTTAATGAAGGACGCCGCTCTTCTCCCCATGTGTAGAGGGCTGTGTAGCTATCTGGGGAGATAGCAATCGCGGCGGAGTACAGTGTACTCCGCGCGATTGCAGGGTAAACAGCTTTTCGTGCCATAAAAAATGGTGCGAAAAGCAAGTTACTCCCAGAGGGTTAAGGAACATCTCCAAAAATCCTGAATGCAGTGTACAGTGACTAAATACCTTGACTAGTGTAAGCGCACAAGGCAAACCTCAGGGCATCTGTCCCACATTCAGGGATCCCACTGGGATAATCAGATTTCTGGGGAATGAAGAGTTCTGGGTTAGTGCAAGAAAATAAATTACATAACAAAATTAAATCAGTTAAATTGTCATTTAAGCTTCTTAAACTTGTGTCCACAACCTGAACTGCAGTATACCCTTCACAACCCCAACCTCAAATTCATAATTAGCCCACACCAACCTCTATCTGCAAATAAATTGCCCCAAAGAGAAATAAAAAAAACTCCAGTCCTGGGGTAGCCTCTGACCTAACTTGCATGCACACAACCCTTTTTTATACCTCCAGCAATTGTGGAGATAATACCATGTTCAGGGGCAAAGTCAAATAGTGACATCTTCAAAGAGAATTTGAAAATAGCAATTTGAAAGTAAGTTCACATTTGGTGAGAAAGCGGCAGGGAGTTCAGCTTACAGCCTGCAGTAGCCAAGGTTTTACACCCCCCCCCCCCCCCCATCTGACGCCACTGATGCTGTACCCCCCCTGTGATCTTTAGCACCCCAGTTTGCAAACCACTGGTTTAGACAGCGCCTTGGTGCAAAAGCCCAAAAAAAACAGTGAACACATCATATCTATAAGGCTACTTATCCAACTTTTACAGGGCGGTTAACAACTGCTTGTATAAACCAGACATTAGTCTAGCAAGTTAGTAGTTAATAACACACATGGCATAAATCATGCATTTAGCACCTACTTGTCCTTCCTTGGCCCTCTCCAACTCTGCAGGATCCAAGTTACTCTCCAGCAGCTGAGAATGCAGACCCTGTTAAAAAGAATAAAGGGTTCTGAAGGCTAGAAAAAGAAAGTTCATATGTCTAGTTTTGTTCTAGTTCTACTGCCTCCTTTTTCTACACGTTAATCCTTTACCTCAAGGGTTATTCCTTTGATCACATCCAGGGGATCAATGACGTTTCCAAGGGACTTGCTCATTTTACGCCCATGAGCATCACGTACTATAGCATGTAGATATACCTAGAAGAGAATAGTAAGAAAAAGATTGATTACTGTCTACAGGATATCAGATGTAAATCTAACTACATCATCCCTTTCTTTGTCCCATGGAGGACTCCCCCTTTACTCAGCACAAGTGTGTGAGTGCAGAAACATTTATACAGAATATGCCTTAGGAAGAGGTCAATGTTTCCACGCTCATGCAAGGGAGAATCTGAGCATATCCTGACCAGGAAACCAATGTAAGCTATACACATATAAAAATACCACCCATGAGGCCTATGGGACTGTAGTACTACTGCATGCCTCTCTGTCTAACTTAGCTAGAGGAGAACATTTAATTGTCCTGAATTGAGAAAATGAATCCAAATTGTAGACAGGTAAAGTAGAATGCGACTGTGTATACATTTCATAAGGTATACACACAGTCTGCATTGTACCCCAGCACCAATGGAGGTGATTGATCTGCAGCATATCATGAAAAGGGCCATTTACCCGAATGAAAGAAGATTTCATAATATTAAATGTTGTTCCTACCAACAGGTTCAGTTACAGAAAAAAAGTAATTTAGACGAATTCATTTTTTTAAAAATTTTAACACAGTTAACACATACATTTGCAGTCTAAAAGTGTACTTATGGTGGATATGAAGGTTAACAAGCAAAATACAGGTGAATAGAGTACCTCTTTAAAGGGCAGTTTCCCAGTCAGTGTGAGGCCAAGCATAACCATTCGTGCCACCCAGAAGAACAAAATATCATGGCCGGTCTCCAGGAGTGTGCCGGGGTAGAAAACGGAAAGATCTTCATTCTAAAAGAAAATAGTGATATAAAGTCTTAGCTCCTTCTACAATGTAGTCACCACCATGACAATGATGAGCAATCAGCAACCAAAAAACAACATATAGAGTTGGATAGACACTGAAAAGTTTAGCATCCAACAGTATGTGTTTCTC
Source organism: Ptychadena robeensis (assembly GCA_036250615.1). Classification (NCBI taxonomy): domain Eukaryota; kingdom Metazoa; phylum Chordata; class Amphibia; order Anura; family Ptychadenidae; genus Ptychadena; species Ptychadena robeensis. The sequence goes on along the minus strand of CM070040.1, from coordinate 23,173,024 downwards.
TTGCAGGAACCGTGGCCATTAGCATGAAGCTGCCATACTACGTTTATATTGGAGTGTTTATTATATACTATAGAAATGTACAGAACATCCAAAATTCCCAGATAAACAGAAACAGAGTCACAAAATATTACTGGGTGATCTCAATGTGCAAAGTATCTATAATAAACCAAAGGGCTCATTCAGCTAACAAAACCCCACTTCTTATGTGTATAAAAAGCTGTTACCAAACAGCTGTAAAGAAATCTTTGTTAATATAGTAAAAACTTTTCCCACTACAATACATGGTCTGCCTATGTGTCTGTGCTCTGCACCCCAATATCAACACAAAATTAGAAAACAGAAATGACAGGGGTAATGTCTAGGAGTGAATGACACGCAGGATCCTCGGATAGGTGATGATAACCACAACCGACTAAAGTTCCACTTGCACAGCACTGGAGCATCATAACGTGTGATCCTCACATCACAAGATGTCATGTGACTTCTACAACAGAAACCTAGGGAATTGAGTTTTTCATATGGCTTCCCATATGTATAGATTCCTATATTGCTTTAATCCCGTGATTTATCAGGTTAACGCCCCTTCTATTCACTAAAAGATTGTAAAACAGCAGCAACCAGTAGCCGGTCCACCTAAGCTCATATAAGATTGGCTGCTAATAGCTCAGTAATTATGTCACAAACATCTTTGAATATCTCACCTCATTGGGCCACCCAAAGATGGAGAAGGGGAAGATACCAGAGGAAAACCATGTGTCAAGCACATCTTCGTCTACAGAGCAAAAACAAAAAGACAAGTCATTCCAAGCACATCAAGCTGTACTATCCCAAAACTTTTATTTGTAGTCCTCAAATGCGCTAAAAAGGCCATGTATGTTTGTTGCATATCCTTTGTCCCCCACAGGTTATGATTATGTGATATTGCTGACTTAAAGTTCCAGCTACCTAAACTGACAGATTTAGTGAAACAAAAATGACCCAATGGGAGTATGTAAAGAGCAAAATGGAGAGTGATATTATAACTGCCACCTCATAATACTACATTCAACCTTAAAAAGTATCCTATGGTATAACCTTTTTTTTAAAAATGTTTTAATATAGCTGGAAGCAGAAGTCACCTAAGTAAACCTGAGCAACTGCCTTGCATATATCTAATGTCCAAAGCTAGCCATACACATTCAGATTCCCGTAAATTTTTCCAGCGAACGATCACAGCGTGGGGATGTCATCATGCTGCTTGCAAACGCCGGCGAAACGAACAGGAATCGAGATGTGCACCATTGATACGATTCCCACTCGATACTTTGTATGGGGACCCTGGTTCCGGCTCAAACAGGGATTTTGACGGATCCCTGCTCGATTTGTTCCTTGACCTTTTCGGGTTGATCCCTCAAGGTGGGGATGCATCGATTCCCCCAAGATCAATCAATGATCGATCTGCGGGAACATGCACGCAGATTGATCTTTGGGGAATTGAACGGGAATCTAAACGTGTATGGCTAGTTTAACAATGTATTTAGAGGGAAGGTTAAATGCTCTCATGTTTATAGTAACAGCAATTAGGTCAGAACTTTTTTTATTTTATTTTCTCTTTATTTATCCATTGTGAGGGACAGTATTCAGAAGAAATGCCGCCTAGAAATCAGCATTTACAAAAAGAAAACCTCACCCTGTTTAAGAGAGACTTTTTCAGGAGTCACATTAAACTGTTTAGCTGCCTTTTGTCTGGCTTCTTCTTCTGAGCGCCCGCTGATCCAGTACTTGCCATCTGTGTCCTGTGAAGACAATAATAATCAAACTATCATTAAAAATCAGCTCACGTAAGGGATATACTACATCTCTAGTACCCCTTCAAACTAGATACTCGCTAAGAAATTTTCTACCTTCACTTCTGTTCTTACATTCTAAACCAGCTCACCTCTCCAGGTGGTACAGAAGGGTCATTGATGGTGACATAGTAGGCTGGAATTCGATGACCCCACCAGAGCTGCCGTGATATACACCAATCCCTGGAAAAATTGCATGTGACACATTAAAGTATATATATAATACGCTGCAATTCTTTTGTTAGAAGAAGTTACACATTTTCTGCAGTGAGGAGCTGTTCATTGCTTTACATCCCTCAGCTAAATAATGGAGATCTGTGCCAAACATTAAATAGGAAGAAGCCATTGTTATTTAAGTTTAAAAACAGTTGTCTGCCTGTCAGGGTGAACCAATAGCATTTGAGTCACTAACCTAAAAAATTTACAGAACCGAAGTTTGGGCTTTACCTGCTGAATATGCCTGTCCAAGTAAAGCCTGGCATACACACGCTGATTAGCGGGCAATTTTTCCGCTGACGGGCGTGCACGCTCGCGCAGTCGGTCGGCGGCAAAATCGGCCGCCAATCGGCGTGTGGCCACATGTGGCGGCAGATCCCTGTCGCCCCACAGCTCGGCCGGCCAGAGAACGGACATGTCTGATGTTCTCTGGCCGATGCCATTAACTTCAATGAAGACCGGCGTCTTCATTGAAGGTAATGGCTGGCACACAAAGGGTGCCCGGCCGATTAAAGCAGCCCCAGAATGCAACGTGATGACGTCATCACGTTGCATCCTGGGGCTTATCGGAGCTCGTCTGTCTGCACCCATCTGTGGGTGTATGGCAGGCATTAGTTGTGCAGAAAGTACTGAAATCACAAGCATACTGGCATGGGCTTTAACAAAGGCAGACTACATATCTGCATCAGATTACATTGACAGAGAGGTTTAAACCTTGAACTTACAGGAATCCATCATGGCAGCCTGGAAATGGACCATCACATGCCTTGATGAAGCTGAATAACCAAACAACATGAACTAAGCCAGATAAATGTCCAAGAGTTATGTAGCCATGACTGGTTGTTGGAGGTGCTCACACTGACATCGACTTGAACTGAATCTTATAATCGGTCCGTCAGTTGAGCATTATGATTTACTAAACCTTAAGGAAAGTAATGCTGGGCAGACACAGGTAGATTCCCCTCAGTTTGAGGTGCAGCACTGCTGCGTCATCGATATCAGCCGCTACTTTGGATTGGACCCTCAATCCCCAAAGTAATGGAATTAGTACACGGTTTTCCAGCATGTTGAAACCCTATTCAACTTTTTTAATACATTCAAGCACTGTGTACTAATCACACCAAGAACGCGCACAGCGCTTGATTGAGCACAAATCTATAACAAAATCGAGTACTGTATAACATTATAAATTTTTATGAATTTATATCAATGAAAGTCCTAATATATCCATAACTTTTCCTCAACCTTCCTCCTCCCCAACCACCTCTTTGCGTCACTGATGAGATGAGCCAGGGAGGTCAAAGGTCTTAATAGGCACCTCATTCTGGAGAGACAACATTTGCTTTTGGATAATGGGGAGAATATATAAACTAGATCAGGATATTGTCCTGGCTATGATCCCAGTGCCATTTAGCCACATCCATTATAAGACACCAATTGCTCTACCCCAACGGTCCCAATTTAGGAACCAATTTTTGAAGTACAGGTGGACTAGGACCAGTGACACAGACAGTGGGCTACAAATAGAGAAATAACATAGATTAGCTACCTGATGTTGTCCATCCAACTGAACCAAGTCTTGTTGTGGAATTCAGGTTTGATTGACAAGTGTCCATCCCGCACAGCATCAGCTGCTTTCTTTCCCATCTCATCACAGCGCACATACCACTGAGGTTTCAACAGGGGCTCTACTATATCCTTGGATCGACTAAGTAAGGGGAAAAAAAATTCATTCTCATGGAAAGCAACATCACTGAAATTTGACATCTACTAAATTAACGTATGAAATAGGAAGAATTTAAAATTGTATACCTGCATATAGGGACCACCATAGGATTGTCCTTTATCTCCTTGAATAAACCCTTTTCCTTCAGAGTATCTAAAACGGCTTTTCTAGCCTCAAAGCGCTTCATTCCCTAAAATATGAAAATACAATTTTAGAATTTAAGAAAGGTACAGTTCGGGTCCATCCCTCCCCCTCATTAATACGCTTAGAAGTTATTCCATCACCTCTTCCTACTATCCTCCCTAGCAGAGGAGTACTTTTAAAATCTAAAAGATTAATCTTTCCCCACACATAGAAGTGGTGATAGGATCAAAGGATCTGGATGGTGGGATCAATGGGAAACAGAGGCAAGGAGAGCACTGATATTTTTTCTTTGCGTGTTTTAACTATTCTTGCCTTGTCAGTGAATGACAGAATCTCAATATGAAGAAAAGATTCCAGAAATAATCACAGGGTCCATTCCTTAGGTTTCCTTACCAAGAATGGTTCAGGCACATTAACCAGCAAGCCATTGTCATCCATGATGTTAATAAAGTCCAAGGAGTGTCGCAACCCAACCTCGTAATCAGTCTGATCATGGGCTGGAGTGATCTTCACCGCTCCTGCAAATATGATTATGTGAGATCATTAAACTGAGATGAAGAAGAGGACTAAATATGAAAGCTATATTGAAGTATCTTCTTTTATTAGATAAAAGTACCTAAAGCACACACAATGCTGAACTTTATTGCGATTCCCTTAACCGCGCAATCTCTAATCTCTCCAACATTTTATGTGAATACTTAATGAGGGTATATCAGGCTTTACTTTCCATTGTGTACAATGATTGTTCCCCAGTGATGGGGGCAGCAATTTTTAGGCTTGGCTCTCGCCCACATGCAAGGTTAAGGCTAGGGCTCCAATATGCACTGGCATCTGTAAACCTTTGTTATCGTGGAGACAGCCCTGTCAAAGCCCCATTGCCGTCAATGGGTGGCTCATGCACTCCGTTATAATGCCTGCATTCAACGCAGGGATTTAACGGATAGTGGAGCCCTAGCCTAACACACAGCCGGTTTCCACGGCATTGAGACGTCAGCCGGCTGGATGTTGACGTAGTCACTACGTTAACCTTCTGTTCAGCAGACCGGCTCAACGCTGTGGAAGGCATATAATATGGATGGACTATGTCGACATTCCCATCAATGAATACACTTAACGCAGGGTGTGTCGACGGAGCCCATAACGCCGTGGAAACCCAGCCTAAGGTTTTAAGCATGCGCTGTGTTATTGGATCCAATTAAATGCAACCCATGTGTTAGGGATCTGTCATGGATGCATTAGTGCCGTATTTACTTGTTTTTTTACCATGAACGGATTGGATTGATCAACGCATTGAAAAAAACATGTACCATTGCACTTGAATGGACTTAATTCATTTGGGCCCAGGAAAAAGCAACGTAAGCAGTGGTTTATGGAAGTCTTTCAACCTTTAATAAAGTGTAAGCATTGGAACAATTACTCTCCTTATCAATATTACTAACCTGTCCCAAAGCTCATATCCACAAACTCATCAAAGACAATTGGCAGAAGGCGGTTGGCGAATGGATGAACAACGCTCTTGCCTTTCAGATGCTATGAAAATCACAGATAAGAGACATTATTGAATTATGAAAATCACACATAAGAGGCATTATTTCTGAACAAATATTAATGAACTCTTACAAAACATGGAAAACTGGGTACCTAGACTACTAGTAACAATTGTTCTCACCTGATATCGCTGATCTTGGGGATGGACAGCCACTGCCGTGTCACCCAGCATGGTTTCCACTCGAGTTGTGGCCACTACAACCTCTTCATCTAGCAGGAAATAGAAAAGTCTCAGTAGGAGGTAAATAATTCATTTAGGTACACAAAAATCTGTAAGTTCTTGAGCAACTATGGTATTCATTATCACCAACAAAGTCATTCTTACCTGTATCTTGTACTTTGTAAGCGAAGGAAACCAGCACCCCAAACTCCACACCTTCCTTGTACCCAGGTACAGGCAGCACTGTACTACCAGTCAATTCTTTCTTATCAACCTAAAAAAATGTAATAATAGGCAAAGTAACAATCTCCCTCTAAGCAGTACCCAGTTACATTTACACAAACACATTTTTGTTTAAGCAGATACAGTTAATCTAGCTCTGTAAATGTGTATCTTTTGCAAATACAAGCAGGGTTAGTTCCTAAATTTAATTAGTGTAAGTATCTTGAAGTTGATGTATAGAGCTCAGACTGGTAGAGTGAGAAGAAATAGCCAATTTGCTACCAATGAACATAGTAGAACACAGATTTTACTGGTGTGCTGCTTCTACTTTCAATGTGCAGTCATAAGACAAGACAAGGGCAAGACCTGTAAAACATATTTAACAAAATAGGGACATTTCAGTTCTTCTGCCAAAAAGATCAGGGCAGCCAATCAGGGAAGTGGTGTCTAAAAGCTGATAAAATTTCAAAAAGTGGCTGGACAGAAATACAAATCTTTTGACTAGTAAAAAAAAGTTCCTTCTTTGTATTTGATTTGTGTATTAAGCCACCAACCTGGAGGTCAACCTGTGTCCACAGTATTATTGTTTAATGCTGCATATGCTATGCAACGTATTAAATATCAAAAATCTTTTCAACCTGTGATGCCTAAAGCTTCAATAGGACATGCTATACCCAAAGACACAGAGCAACGAAAATATGGTCATGCAGTCTTTGAGCTGCTTAGTGACAGCCAATGGGATTTTGATGACACAGATTTGAAAGGTATTCCAACCGCACATGCATGCCTAGTCTAATTTGTACAAAGAAAGCATCAACGAAATATGTATAGGCTCACTTTATACAGGACAACTTATTTTGTCCAGGTTCCACTTTTTACAGATGTTGCAAAGATGTGGAAATTTTATAAATCATGAATTTTATGGGGTCCAAATCCCCTCCACCTGCTATAGACCAATGGCTAGATTAGTGGTCACCAACCTGGGGGGTGTTCAAGATTGCAGGGGATGCACACCATCACCATACACTGCCTGGTCAAAAAAAGTCGCCACCTGGATTTAACTAAGCAATTACAAGCCTCCTATTGCATAATTACTGCATTGGCGATTATCTTTCGATTAGGTAATTGAATGAGATCAGCTGACTACCTGAATATACTGAATGACCAGGTTATTCCATAAATTGATTTTTTTCTTCTATGATGGCACAGGCTTATTCCAAGATGACAATACCAGGATGCATTGGGCTCAAATCGTGAAACAGTGGTTCAGAGAGCATGATACATCATTGTTAAACATGGATTGGCCACCAGAGTCTAGACCTTAAGCCAGGGGTCTTCACACTACGGCCCGTGGGCCGCATGCGGCCCGCAGAGGAGTCTGATCCGGCCCGCCAGCAGTGAGCGCAGTTCGGCCGCCAAGATACCTGCCTGCATATGCACTCAGTGTCACGGCTTCCTCAGGGATGACGTCAACCGCCTCCACCCACGGCACGCTGTGTCCTGGGAGGGGTGGGCGTGTGGGCAGTGTTGGGAGGGACACTGATGCGCCCGTGCGCGCCGCTGATGACGTCACTGGAGGGCGCCGGACGGACGCTGCGTGGTGAGGAGTACCACATGGGGGTGACTATATAAATATAAGCTACAGCCCTCACTGTAACGAGG
>CM070040.1:23154106-23165495 GCA_036250615.1 Ptychadena robeensis | reverse complement strand
AGCAACCAAAAAAACTGACATTTTCCATATGGGCAATTCAGCACCAACCCTAACCTCCCACCACGGCCACCCCCCAACTGGAAGATTTGATTTCAGCACGAATGCCACCACCCCCAAAGGGGAATTTCAATGAGTACAACCCCCCACCCCCAATCGGGCAGAAAAACCAATTGGCAAAAATGTATTTCTATGGAAATTTTGACTGACCTTTGGTGAAGGAGTGGATGGGAGTGGAGGAAAACCTCATGGAAGGCAGCACAGCACACAGACACCACAGGTCATTACATCATGCCACACAGCAACAGACCTGGAAACATAGGAATTAAACTCAGGCATTTAAAACGGAAGTCCGAAGCCCAGATTGGGAAGTATTAATAAAACAGTGTTCCTACATTGTTACTACCAAGGGTGTTGTTCCTACATCCTCATCACAATTGGCAATGCTCATACACAACAAGCCAAAAGCAGGCCCACAGTTCCCATTGAAATACTGGTACGTGATCTGTTTATTTAGAATTGTTCTTCATTTTATTTATATTGTATTTGTTACCTTTTTGCGAAGTGTGCATTGTGGGTAGGAATTAGTAGTTCATATAGGCCGGCCCTCCAGCTCTCTGAGGGACCATGATCCGGCCCCCACTCTAAAAAGTTTGACGATCCCTGCCTTAAGCCCTTAAGATTGAGAATCTGTGGTATGTGCTGGAGAAGGTTTTGTGCAGATCAGAGTGCAAGTTAGGAGGCAGGGGATACTACCACAGGGCGGGAGCATTGTGACTTCACTGTGATTGAGAAGACAAACTAAGTAATAGGGCAAAACTAGGCAATGCACAAGCCGAGAGGGTTGTTTTATAATAAAGGAGGATCCACTTATCCATTAACATGGTCTAAAATTACCCTGGGTCAGTGAAGAATGAGAAGCCATATTCAAATTATTTTGCCATTAACTATTTATATTTATTTTATGGCACGGTATAAAATTTGGGTGGTAAATCACAATGCTCTGCACATGCACCCTACAGTCCATCTTACAACTGCTCCTCACCTCTATATCTGATATGGCTGAATTCAGCGTACATGACCAGTTAACAAGCCTCTTGCTACGATAGATCACGCCAGACTCATGCAGACGAATGAATGCTTCTTGCACAGCATTTGATAGTTTCTGAAAGAAAAATAGAAGTCCCAAGTGTTGGCAAAACAGTTGTCTGAGCAGGCAGAGTTAGAAATGAGAAATCTTCTCACCGGTTCCATAGTGAAACAGGCTCTATCCCAATCCAGTGAACTACCCAGAATCCTCAGCTGGTGATAGATTCTGTCACCTTTCCTGAAAGAACAACAAAATGGTATAACTATGAGGCTAAAGACGTCATAATTAGGATTTTATTACTTCACCCGATCAGATGACTTACTCGTTCTTCCACTTCCACACCTCATCTATAAATTCTTCTCTGCCAAGATCATGACGAGTCTTTCCACGCTCTCTCCAAAGCTTCTTTTCTACAACGACCTGGGTGGCAATTCCAGCATGGTCGCAGCCTGGGTTCCACAAAGTTAGCTCGCCACGCATGCGATGCCTGAAAGAAAATACATAAAAAAAACTCAATATTTTTTATTTAATATTAGGGTGCCAATAAACAAACTTTGACTAAGAGCTTTTTAAAAATCTCTACATGTGGGACATGTTCATTAATAGCCCTCCCCCCCCTATTTCCCCAGTATGTTTGTGACAAAACAACATTAATGGTGTCTGCAACTAACTCCAAATGTTGTCTAACCAAAATTACATCTTGCATTCACAGTACTTAAAAAAAACAAAAAAAAAACAAAAAAAAAACTGTCAGCCCATCACATGTTTTGTACTTTACTCTGTCTACGTAGGAGGCCATATTGGAAGAGCCTTAACAAAAAAACAACAGCGGGCATCATAGCAGTGATATCACTTAATCTCTTTCCAAACCTCATAGTGTCATAGATCTAACACTGCAGATATAAGTTGTCTTTTGGTTCTGAGAACCACATGCTCACCAGCGAGTCAAGCTGTCTTGGATGGCATTGGTGAGAGCGTGACCAAGATGGAGAGATCCAGTTACATTTGGTGGAGGAATGCACATCATGAACATGCCTTTAGGATTGGGCTCGGAGATGCTTGTTCTCTGAAATAAAATCATATTTTTATATATGTGATATAGTGCCAAAAGTTTTTGATGTGAAATATAGCATATGAGAAAACATTTACATAAACATATTTAACTTCAACTTTAATGGAGATTTATTTGCTTGCAACTTAATCTAATGGTTGTTTAAACAAACATCTTCACTGCACTAAGCACTTATCTATGTATTTCTTTCTTAGTACTAGCTGCCTATAGCAGTTTGTGATCTCCAATAATTACATTACATGTGTAAAACAACATAGGAGTAAATAAACACAGCTTTTCAAATGAAAACTCCAGATGTAACTAAGGGTCACATAATGTTACGCTCAAAATTTAGAAAAGTTTACCAATTTAATTCATGTTATGTAATGACTAAAGTGTAGGAAAATGTGTACGTCACTGGTGAGGTGGAGCATCGCTGGATTTTGAATGTTTTACTGGGTAAGTTTTTTTGTTTTTTTCTTACTATTGCCCTAGAAGGCAGAATCAGAGGTGGTAGGTCCTCTTTAAGAAGTTATATTTGCTTACATTTGTTATGTCTACAAAGTGGTGTGCTTGTCGAGATAAATTGTAAAAAGGTTTTATGATCGTTTAAAAAAGGGAAGCAACATACATATTAAAGATTACTGCAAATTGTGTGCTGTTATATAAAACTGGCACTTTTGTTGTCCTCCTATTGTCTAAACTATACTACTATACTATTATTTATTGTGATGAGATTTTTAAGCCAAATCAGGTTGCCACAGGCTACACTGCTGCAGACAGAAAACACATGCAAAAAAACATGTGTTTTGTGTGTGGATTAACTGGGTTTTTATTAATTCTTTTTAAGTCCATTGATTTCAATTAACTAAAAACTGTGTCTGATCCCTGTCCACTGATTTCAATCAGCATAGCCGTGAGTTTCGGATGCGGTCACAGTGCGCTGTGGTTTCATAAATGTGGTAAACCACATTTTCTTACCTTACCCCTGCCTGTGGAGACTGACCCAGTCAGGCTTCCCTTTTCGACAGGACTTTAACTAGGGGTGGCCAAACGTTTAAACTTTTGGGCCACAATGAGCTCTAATATTGGGCGTTCTGCCCAAGTTATTTCAGGGTGAGGTTTATCAGCTAAGAAACTACAATAAAACTCACCTGTCCGCCGGCTATTCTGAGCTTCAGCATACCCGCCGACACTTCCATGCCCGCCTCGATGATGTAAGATATGACACTGACGGGGCTGGGGGTAGGCGGCGCCATTGACCTCCATGTTAATGTAGGGGCGTTGCTTTTACCGAGCACACCTCGGAGTTGTGTTCAGAACCTCTCAGAGGGCAGAAAATCACATGTGTGCTTTAGCTTTGGGACACATATGCTCACTGGTTCGTTTTTATTTTGTCATGCATTTCAGACAGGTATTTACATTCTAGTTTGGAATTATGGGCAATTTATTAATAGTAGTTTGGACATTGTCCAATCTGGACATTACTGATGGTACACCCCAGGGAGAATACAGTGGGCTCATTTTGGCAAAACGTAGTTAAAGCCCCTCTGTATCATGTTTGATGGGCAGACCAATAGGTGCAGTGTTCCTTTAAACTTGTGTATGTTTTAGATCTACCTTTGTCATTTTTCTAGCTGGCAAGCCCCTTTTAGAACTCTTTCACTTTTAACATACTTTTATACCCACACAATGTCTAGGAACTCACCCCAAACTCTGGTTTAAAGAATCCTTCCTTCTCCCACCATGAATACCAGGAAGCCTCCACATACTGAGGACTATACGAATCTGGCATCGTGACAGAAACATCTAAGGGAAAGAAACAATCAGCTTCCATTAAAATGCAGAATAATGCAAAAAGAACTCGGGAAGAGCTATCTGGGTTTTCCGCAGCAGAACCTGTGTACTATTCTCATATTATATCAAATAAAGACATAGGGAATGTTCAAATAAACCTTTCACTTGCACATTCCCTTTAAAGTTTACACATGACTGCTTACTGATTTAATTTGACAGATAAGGCTTTATCAAATATAAGCATATTATGTGACAAGGATGTTGGTGAAGCCATATTTCTCAAATCCTGGGCTTTCCTACTCTATGATGTGCTTCTCTGAGCTGCTGTCAGTGTAAATGAGCAAAGCATGAGCCATATTTCCCAGAGAAGAGCAGAAAGATGCACAAAATTATGTAGGCTTGAATTTCCAGACAGAAGACAACAGGTGACAAAAGAAATAGACACATATAAAAACCCAAAGACAAATGGAGTATACTTCTCCCTCCCACTTACCTTTCTTCTGTCCTGCAGGAGTCGGGATATCATAAACTATCACTCCGAGTTCCTTCTTCTCTTTTTTTTCTGCCTTTGGTTTCTTCTATACAATGGGGAAAAAACATGAGATGAAAACAAGGATACAGGATTTTAGAATCCAAGTGATAGAGCCCGTACTCACATCCGTCTGCTGTACTTTTATCTTTTCTTGCTTTTGCTGGAACTTCTCCAACTTTTCTTTCTTCTTGGACTCTTTTTTCAACTGAGCAGCAGTTTTCGGAGGACCATCCACACGTACACCAGTGAGGACTGGAACAGCACCTGAGGTATTGGTACTCCCACTCTTGAGGTCTGAGTTAAAATACAGATGGATAAAGTTTGGGGCTTAGCTTTGAACATTTCTTGTTCTCAAACCAAAAGCATACAGTGAGGTTTGATGAGCACCACTAATTCTCAAGGGTAGATTTACAATTTGTTGTAAATTGTTCCTGTAATAGCCAAAAATATGTCTGTTTACCAAAATGAATGAGATAGCTTCTGTTGTTTTAAAGTCTAAAAATCATTATAAAATATTTTTAATAATATCTCAGGTGGAAATCTATTGTATTACATGCCACTCCTGTGCAATCCCGTTGGTAAACAATGGAATGGACATATTCTTATAAACTACTCCTTTTCCAGATATTATTACTACTGTTATAAGCTGGTGAGTACCCTCATCTCATCCTCTGTCCTGAATGTACGCAGGAAATATTAGCATAGAGGTAAAACTTCTTGGCTCAGCCTGTGAAGGAGCAGCACCATAGAAGCAGGTGATTGTCCCCTCTGTATTTTTTCTATTAGTGATAGGATGACTAGTGTGACAGGAGTGTGACAGGAGCCATAACACCCTCTTAAGCAGTCTGTATTTACAATTATCCTTTTAGGTCTACCTCTTCAGCCTGCATTTAAGGACCCATGTGGACCTCTCTACACTTCTAAAAGTTTCAATACAAATCAACCAGGTACACTGTTTAAAGAAATAGTGTCAGTGTTGCTCCCTCACTTCCTGTCTGCTAAAACCAAGGTCAGAACAACTAATCCCTCATGGAGCCCTGAAAAGTAGGGAAACCCCAGAAAGTGTTCTGAATCAGTTATATACAAACTAAAAAGGAAAGTCCTAACCTAACATTCACTTTAAGTGTGAACACAATCCTCACAACTTGGAAATGTAGTTTTTCAGTCAATATAGTTGTTATACCTCCATTAAATAGCGCAACTTCTCCTACAACCTCCGTAAACTGTGGTTGGTTGACACAGGTCAGGAACCAGCGTGTGACATTGGGGAAAGTTTCTCTGGTAGAAGGAGAGATGACCTGCAATATGCAGAAAAAATCCAAAATTAGAAGGAGGAAACTAAATGTAAAGTAGAATGCTAAAACAACAAACACATAACACAGCCTTGCAAGAGATCCAACATTTACTGGTGATGGTACCTATGTTCCCAATCATTCCCAAAATGCATAGCCCTGACACATACTGTGACTTCTAGATGTTCACAATACCTTGATGAATGGGTAGATAAGACAAGAAGACACTGCAATGTCAGCAAGGCTCAGCCGCTCCCCCACAAGGTACGTGCGGACTCTCAAGTGACTATCCAGCATCTCCAGGATTATCTGCAGTTCTGCACGAGCACGTTCCTTAGTCTGGGCAAAAAGTCACAGAATATCAGACATACAGGTTACAGACTGGAAACAGATAAAATATCTAATAGTTGCAAAAAACGAACTCTTTCAGCTTCAAACAATACATAACAAACTTCCGGGGGCATCCAGCAAATAAAAAATAAAGCAATGTAAACCTCCCTAGCATTTAAGATGAACCCAGTTTGTTTGCAGAACAGATTCTGGCCGAACTGGGATTGTCAAAGCTTACCTGTGCTCCTGAAAGCTTCCGCTATCTCTATTTAGCCTCCGCCACATCAATTCTGGGATAGGTGACACAGAAGACCTCCATGTGTACTCCTTCTGCCCATACCACGCTATTAAAAATGCCCAGTGTTGAAATCTAGAGTGACCATGTCTCCTAGAATGTTCACATCTAGCTGTTGCCCGATCCCAAAATCATGGAAGAAAGTAACATCCTTCCCCAAAGATGATTTTTCCCCAGATTGCAAGTGGTGATGTGGACATGGAACATTGGAATAGCAAAAAGCGGTAGAATGAAGGAAACTACCAAGACAGAAACAATTTTAGAATGAATATCACAGTGTCACCACATGCCCACCAGTTGTTGCTCATAAATGTCAATAGCAATACCAGCCAGATAGGTGGGTTCCCTCAATCTACAGGTTAAAGTTGCAAATTAAGAACACTCCAGAACCTGTTTTGCTAATTCAAACCACAGCTACTTACTAGTCAAGATTGATTACCGTTCCTTAAATAAGGTTTACTGTTCTTGAATTTTCTTTAACAAGGTTTAAACCACATTCGAGTGGTTTCGAGTGGGGGACTACTTGGGAGATGCTTGTATAAAAAATTATTTATGTATCACTCACAATACCTTATCCAATACCAGGGGATTTATGACTCTCTCACCTCCACATGCACTAATTATGTTCACCTCACATACCTAATCACCGTCTTTAATTATTTCAATCACCTTGAATCATCCACATTTTCACCTATTTCACCATGAATACTATTTCTACCTTAGTCTGCACACGTTTGATGTTTAGGTTTTTGGAACTTTATTGTTTTACACCTTCTTGAATAGTATTTATTCGTTCACTTTCCTGACTAATTACCCTCCTACACTACCTAAGGACTACACCTTACTATCAGGTATGATCACTTCCTGCCACAGGACACATTCCTAATGGGATGCTATCCCTTGCACTAATTTTGCTGGGCCCCCCTCAACACTAGCTCTAACCTAACCCATATGGACTAATCGAACCCTCAACTAAGTTCCACTCCTTGTATATAGATCTGTTCTGGCCTTGCCCCCTGCCGGGTGGTTTGTTTTGGCCTCCCGCTCTTCACCTATGGTTGCCCTTTAGTGGGGGCTCTGACCGCCACTTGTCTCTGATTGGTCTTTCGGTGCTTCGCTGTGAGTAATGTCTGTCCTCTGTTGGTGTTGTTGCTATTATTACTTTCGTTATAGACTCTACTTGGATAAAGACACACCCCCTGAGGAAGTTCGACACGAAACGCGCGTTGGGGTTCAATCCTGTTTATACAGGACCTTTATCCTAAACGTATTGAATACCTAATTTTTACATAATTTTATATGTGTATTTAAATGTTTATCTATACTTACTACATATGGAAGTTCCGAGTACTTTTAAAATAATGTTGTAACATCGACCGACATTGACATGCCTTATGTTTTAAATTATTACGTGCAATAAATTGTTATTGATTTGAACTGTCTACTACATGTTACCTCATCACACTTATGTGGCCGTTAAAGTCCCCTTGCCCCTGGGACTTTCCCAGGGGGAATTTAATTAGATGTGGGGGGTCTTTCTCCCCCCATCTGGTTGTTTAGTTAATATTTATTTTGGGATGTTGGCCACACTACCAGGATTAGTGCAACTCTCTTTCTATGGATAAATGTTTTAGCAATAACTGATCCACTGGCAGGACCAACAGGTCATAAAACCATGTGACAATTTTGACAGTTTAGACAAGTTTTTGTTTAAGAAGCATTTTTGTTTGTGAAAAACTCTCAAGAAGAGTCTTTCATAACCTGTTAATCTGTGACTTGGGGTTTAGTTGTGTTAGTTTTTTGAATTGAGTCTGTCCTATTCTCATAACAAAACAAATAAAAGTTAAAACTTTGTTATGGGAAACTTTTCTAAGACTGCCCCAATCTGTAAGATTTCCCATCAGTCCCTATCCAGATGACAGACTGCACAACTGCATCACACTGAAAATTTTGGGTGAACACCCACCAGCTATGTTCTGAAATACAGCAATGTGGGCACAAGCAGAACATTTAAGGGGATGCGAGATGGGACAGCAATGGATTACACATAGAAATCTTTAGAATGAACAGGACATTTTACAACATACTTAGACATCAGATATTTATGGATATTAATTAGCTGCTACTAGACTCTTACCGGTTTGTGCTCCACACCATAGGCAGCTGGCAGCAAGTCGGATTCTGCATAGTTTACCCACTGTTTGATAAGAGAGAAGCTTCGTTGGTCCCCATCCCCTGAGAGAGATTCAGGAGCCAACATGTAAGAGACGGCCCAGGCCCCCCATACAGATCCAGTGGAGGGAGAAAGAAGGCATGGCAAGGGAAGCCCCCGCGGCCCGGAGGAGACTTCCTGCACTGTGGGGCGAGGGTGAGGAGAGAACTGGCTGGAGATCCGTACCCAGGTACATCGTGGGTCTGAGGTAGAAGTCAAAGGAAGGTAGAGGGTCGACATGGTGGCCCGAGGAAGCACAGATCTGTAGATGAAAAAAAAAATCATAAGCAATCCTGTTCACAAATCCTGTGCACACCTCTTCCTGACAATAAACTGCTCTTCGCTAATACGCCCATCTATAATAACAGCAAGCATACCGCGGCTGCTTCACTGTGCACATTACACGGCTTCCTGTCAACATTTCACCATGTGCCGTGTGATGTCATCCCGTGTAACATTATAAAAGCTGGATAACGACCAGTAATGAGGTGTGTTGAAATATTTTACAAGTTTAATTCCAGAGACACAGGGAGTGAAGCATTTTTACAGCGTCCTATTCCTGTCCATGGTGCTGGAATATTCTAATAAACAGACATTATATGCAGTTTATTCTAGACCAGGTTTTGAGTTCTCTGGAAACTTTAAGGGTAAACGTAAAGCCCCCCGAGATTTTAAATGTGAGTATTGGCACGGTGGTACCATGGACTACTTTTAGCCCCCCACTTCTCCCACAACAATATTTCATGATGACTGATATACCATTGAACAATTACCAAGTTGTAAATATATATGTCTGGGAACACCGATTGGGTGATATCCTACAAAGATTGCCTGATGATTATTATTTTATTAACATTTATTTATATAGCGCCAGCATATTACGCAGCGCTGTACAATACATTAGATGATGATGAAATATTTCATTAAAGTGTATTTTCAAATGTTAGATTTTTCATCAGATTGGGCAAAGAGTAGAACCTTGTCAGGTTTTTACTTAACTTTCATCAGAGAAATTTCCCATCATGTACCAGCTCCGAGTTGGAAAGGGATGAGGTCAGCTGAGATTATTTGGTGAATGGGTACAATCTCTGAAGTACAATGACATTGGTTATCAATGCGATGCTGCAATATCAATATCAGCAAGAAAATTGTATGCAGAGTGAAACTCAGCACAGCAGCTTTAACCAAAACCCTAAATACTTGGGGTGGACATCAACACTAACGATTTGGCATTGCAGGCACATAGGATCCTACAGATACATTTATCTCATTAAAAGGTTTTTATTAAACAGTATTTTGGACCAGTAAACATCTTAAAACATTTTACATATTAAGTGGCTTGTTGTTGTACAAACACAGCCGTCAATAAAATCATGCTTATAAATAGATTCCAGACACTTTGTGCTTCTCCCACTTTATAGTTCTGCGACGCGTTTCGCCTACTGGGTTTCCTCAGGGAGGTGTGCGAGGCTGGAGGTGGCACATATACATTGATCCAACAGTATTGTGATATTGGCGGGCTGCTGGGGAACAGCCCGACACCCATCCAGCACACGGGGGAACCTTACACCTACACTGTGGCAGTTTACGGTTCTTTTATTTTCTTTATTTATAGCCTTGGTCTTAATTTTATCCAACTTATCTACAGCACTCCATCAAGGGAGGCCTGTTAGCCTCCATTTTACTTGGAGCCCTCCAGCCCCTTTTGGAACTGAAGGCAATGGGAGCATAAGATCCGCGCCACCATAACCTGGTTCTGGATGCCTGATAACCCCCAGATACCCGCCAGCTGAATATCACAATACTGTCGGTCCAATGTGGATCATTGTATCTGTGCCATCTCCAGTCTCGCACACCTCCCTAAGAGAGCCCAATGGGTGAAACATGTCGGAGGACTATAAAGTGGGAGGAGCACAAAATGTCTGGAATCTTGTTATTTAAACACATCTACTTGTATTGTGATAAAGCTCACTATTTAGGAACATGATTTTATTGACAGCTGTGTTTGTAAAACAACAAGCCATTTAATATGTAAAATAATTTAAGACGTGTACTGGTCCAAAATATTGTTAATAAAGACCTTTTAACGAGATAACTGTATCTGTAGGATCCTATGTGCCTGCAATGCCAAATTGTTAGTGTTGATATTTGAGGTGGTATCCACCCCAAGTATTTAGGGTTTTGGTTAATACGTAATTTATGGCTAGGGCGCAACAAGCTTGGTGCAACACATCCATCGCCGCTTAGTACTTTATTACCTTTAACCACAGCAGTTGATTGGCTCAGTCTACATTCCATTTGGCTAATGTCGATATTTCCGCATTTCGTTGAGCATCTCTAGTTATTGCCAAGTATGGAAACTCACATACAGCCACCTGTAACCCAGTCTGGTCTTCACCAAAGGCTGGAGTATTCTCATGCCTAGTATTCCAGTAACTTGTGCAGCAATAGAATAATAATGTATTTGCAGATCCTGAGATGGTATTCCAGCAGTACCCAACCCTTCATTTACTGAAAGTGACAATGTTTTCACAGTAACGGAAGATTAGCGTCAGGAATTCAGAAATGAAAGGTTCCAACATTCCTCTTAAGAGTCTTTCTGTTTCGGTATTCTATTTTCTCAAGTATTTCCTGCTAAAAACAAAGTCAGCTTTCTATCAAGTTCACGTGGTCATGTGTACACCTCCCAAGAAATGCCAGGTGTGCCAGGGGGGATATGAAAGAAGGTCCTTATGGTCATTTTAATATATTGGTGCACCATTACTTAGCTGACACTCAGTCGGTATGACAATC
>CM070040.1:23132496-23154074 GCA_036250615.1 Ptychadena robeensis | reverse complement strand
CCCCCCCCCCCCCCCATTTGAAATATGGAATGTACAACAAGGGTGATTGTGATTGATTTGAGGTTTTTGCTTTGTGAAAGGATATGTTATGAATAGAGGATATTTAATGGATTTTGCAATAATGGAGGGTAAAGCAACTTTTGCTTCTGTTGTGGTTAGCATAAGTCACTATGTACCAGCAGAACCCACAAGCCTTACTGCTCTGGCTAGTGCCTTTTATTACCTGGCTACATCGATAGGGTGCCATACAATGACGGGAATATTGATGATCCAAAAACATCTACTTATGCAATAGAAACCCCACTTACACTAAATCTCTATAGGTCTCTACTAAACGGAATCCTAACAGGGGTTTGGATCAGGAGTGCTGACTACTTACTACATGCGTCTTCCACCATACTGGCTACTGAGTTGGCCATCTGGCAACTAGCTTTTAAAGAACAGTCATTGCAGTCCTCTCCCTAAACAAGTTCAGAGTCATTCATGAGAAATAATACACTTGGTTTTCTTTCACAACCTTCGTATAGCACTGATTTATTATGTTGAATTTCGCCATTAAGATGCAAATTAATGCAGACCATAACTGAGCCAATCAACAGTAGTAGAGTTTGCTTAGGTTCAGTCTGCATGTTATTTGCATATTCATGTAAAACTCTAATCAAGCATGCCTAGGACTGATATTTCAGTGCTTTAGGATAGGGCTACACTTGCACTAAAATCCCCAATTAAAATTTGTAAGCAGCTCACACTATGATCTCCATTTTGGGAAGGAGCCCCCCCTCCGCTAAGCGTATTGCTTGGCTGGGATCCCAACGTAGCACATAAACATTGCCTGCTCGGCGGATGCTGTGTTTACGCATCCACCGATGCAGAGACTCAAAGTATTTGACTACGTTGAGCCTTGCATCGGCAGAGTGGCTCAGCTACTCAATGTGCTACGTCGAGACCTCCCACCAAGCAATGTGCTTAGCGGAGGGGTCCCGATGTATGATGGAAACCTAGCCTTACTGAGACATATAAACAGAAAATCTATGTATTCCAAAAGGATGTCACCTATGATAGGAAACCTAAAATCCTCAATGTGTATACACTGCTATGTGCGCACAAGCTCATTTTCACTGCTTTACATCATAAAGGAGAACAAAGTTAATGGGTTAACCTACCAACATGTTTTTTGGGATTCTGGTAGGTAGGAAAGTAAGCATGTACAGATGACGTCCCTGTTGGGGATTACAGCTGTGACGTCAGTGCTTCAAGGTAGACATGCCTCTGCTTTATGCAAATTGTATACTACAGATATTCTTAGTGAAGATATTTAACCCCTCGCTGACAGACGAATGGAGGGTGGGGCGTTATTAGACCTGTGTAAGCTCCGACGCAGACACACTAACAGCAATCTGATGACAGAAAACTTATACTTGTAAAAAAGTGCACAACATACAGAGGGGGGTCTGCGCACTGCCCTGTCATTACTATAACCCTGGATGTATGTTACTTATAGTACGTGTCATACCCCACCATGCCTCTTATTTCTATTCTGTTAACTCTTCTTTGTTAGGCCCTCTTCACCATGTCAACTGGCCCAACTTACTCCAATGGCTCTGACTCACTGACCAATGGGATCGTCTCATTTGGCAAGGCGGTGACAGCTGGTGAAGCCAACAAAAGTGAAACTACCTCAGAGAGGTACACGGAAATCAGGGCTTAAAAATAAGAAACAAATAATAAAATGACTGGCAGTACAAGTATTTGGAGGGGGGGGGGGCTGTCCGCACACTGACCCCTGAAATTATGGTCAGCTCACCGGTCTATTGGGACACGTGGTCTTGTCAGGGAAGTATCTGTAGTTCCTCACCAGATGGAGTGCCCATTCTCACCTCCCCCTCATGAGCACGGTCCATACGCTGCTAACCCCCAGCACCCCTCCTCCCCTTGTCCCTTCTTCCTTGTCACCCCAACACCCCATCCCGTCCATCCATCCATTGCCATTCAGCTCCTCTCACTTTCTTCACTTACTCACTTCTCCTCAGCTCCGCTCCGATGACGTCACACTCCGCCCCACGTGTGTCGGCTTCCCCCGCTCACTTCCTACTTCCGCCCTCACTGTGCCTTCCCTCGGGACCCCTATCTGCCCACACTTAGCTGTCCGCTGCGATCTTCAGTCTTGCTCTTGTTTTACCATTTCCACAAAAAATTCCGTGACGCTGCAGATCCTAATAGTTTTATGTATGTTCTGTCTACTATGTAATGTTATGGTGCTTTGGGAGCTCGTGGTAATCATTGTCATCATCCTATTGTGTACATTGTACAGGAGCAGATGGGGCGCCATAGGATGGCGTACACGGGTGACATCTAGTGGAGGAGATGGTAACTGCAGCCTGATGCAAATCTGATGCAATGTAAGGACATACTGCTCTTATGGGAAAGATAATAAGAATGTGAGTTTGGAAGATCAAACACCTGTATGACCTGGCATGGAAATCCCCATATTTTACTGACATTGAACGTAGGAATTTTAGCCCATGGCAAAGGTGGAATATTGTTTACTACTTGCCAACCTCTGCAGATGCGCTAAAGTTAAAACACAATGCAATAATGTGGTTTGCTGTGCCAGCATTGCCACGGAGCAGACTTTAGCATGTCAAGTTTTGCATTATTGTAAATCGGCGTTAACACACCCAATTTTCTTCTATGGGCAAAAAAGGTGTGTGTGTGTTTTTAGTGTGTTTTTAGACATCATTTGCGAAGTCCATTGGTTTATAACGCCATGTTACAATTACACAACACTTAACACATCATAAACACAGGAGAAAAGCCCTAATACTACCAAGTCCGATGGGAGACTGGAGATCTCTTAAACTAGCCATACATGCAATATTTGCTTGTCCAATCTGTAATTCAATCTATTGATCCTTTCCAGTTATGTGATAAATGTGTGCGTTCATGGTTTAAAATCCAATTCTAGACAGTTCTTGAAAAGGGTATAAAAATGTGTCTAGACAGCTATACATGTAAAAAAAAATTAAACCAATGAGCAATAAAATGGAGCAGTACAGATTGATCCTTTTTCAAGAAAAGCAAACATTTTTAAAAGAATCGCACTCAAAAGACCCCACAAGACCCAAAACAAGCTGGAATGCCCAGGTATCTGACAGCAGTTTAGGGTTGGGATAGTTCTGATCAGGGCTTTTTTTCTCAGAGAAAAGGTGATGGAACCCACTCCCCCCCCCCCCCCCCCCCCCCCCCCCCCCCCCCCCCCCCCCCCCCCCCCCCCCGGGCGGCTCTTTTGGCTCCCAATCGGCTCCCGAACGGCTCTTTGTTTAGTATCACTTAGATATCTATATTTTCACCTAACTAATTAATTAGGCTTAAATATAAACTCTGTTGACTTATAAAAAAACACTGGACACTATCTTGATTCAAGCTTTTGATAAGGGCCTTATTGATAAGGATGATTTGAAATATCTAACCGTAGCCCATCCACACACACCAACGTTTTATGCTTTACCTAAAACCCACAAATCTCTAACGGATCCACGGGTAGGCCCCATCGTTGTCAGGGGGCGGGGCCTTGAAGAACCCAATTAGTGTTTGTAAGATTCACATCTGCGCCCCTGGTATACGCTCTGCATCGTATCTTGGGGATACACCAGACCTTTTACGTAGTCTTGACCAATTTTCCGATACCACCCGGGAAGCGGCTGGTTGCCATCGAGGTGGAGGCCCTGTACAGCAGTATCCCTCATTTGAGGGGTACTCGCTTGCGGATTTGCGAGTAGCGAGCCTCCCCATATCGGGGTCAAACGGGCGTTATGCCTGGTGAGCCTGGTGGTTCTGTGACCCTTATGTCCGGATTGTTGGACTTGTTTTGATCTCATTAATGTGTTCCTGTTTTTGGGGACCCACTACCTCCAGGGGCAGGGGGGTTGCGATGGGCACCTTGGCTGTGCGCCCACGTACGCCAACCTGTGTACCTGGGGGAGTGGGGAAAAGGGAGGTCTCTCGGATCCTGTTTCTCCTTTACCACCCCCACATCTTCCTGTGGAGGCGCGGGTCCATAGATGATAATCCTCTTGATCTGGCAGGGACCCAGGAACTACTTGCTACTTTTGTGAACCAATTACAGTCTAAAGATTGGAATATAAAATTTACTATGGAAACATTCTCTTACAGAAGATCTTTTTTTAGATTCAAAATTTTGCTAACTGGTCAGGTGGAGCTGCTACTACCCTCTTCCGCAAAGGCGACAGCAGGGCAACACCATTTGCATGCGGGATGCGCGCACCCCCAGCATAGTAAATCTATTTACTTACTCTCAATATTTGAGAGGAGTTAAGGAGAAAGCTCTTCTATAGAGCAGTTTTGATATTTCGGGCTGGGGAGGTGCGGCTCGCCTCGCGGAGAGGGGGTTTTACAGTCAGAGCACCCTCAAGAAGGCATATGCACGAGCAAGATGTCGGACGAGAGGGACCCTACTCCCAGAGTTGGGAATATCCGAAAATCCAACAATACCAGACTATTATGACTATTCAAAGCACACAAACCAGTGAGAAGTCTGTGTTAATTTGGGTTATTGGCATGTACTCACCCAGATCCAGTTGTCTCGAAAGTTCATCAACGATTCCCCAATCCAAACTATCGGAGGGGAGGGAGGGAATCATTAAAAGACCAATTGGTCCAGAGCCATTTGTCTTCTCTTCGCCAGCGTTCATCTTGCGTTCTTTTTAAATGTGGAAATGCCCAGTGCAGGTTAGTAGTGAAGGAACCAGATGTACCAAATCCTAACGGACAGGACACTAAAACTACGGCTTTCGAGTTGAATGTGCATCCACGGCGGTTAGTGATTGATGCACTGCCGATTGTGGATGTTTATGTTGGAAAAAGAGCGTCCCTTTCGAATAAGAGTTCAGGAACATGTGAGCGCCATTAAAAATGGGGACCTCGAGATACCCATCGGCGAGGCACATGGGTTCCACCACAACTACAGTTTAAGTTGTTTCAGTTTGCAGTCTGATCATAGAAGTGTCGAGGATGAGCCCGGGGGGTGACCCTGATAAGTCTCTTCTCAACCGAACAAAAGTGGATCTACAAACTTGAGCAACCCTACACCCTAGTCGGAACGACTTGACAGTTTTAAGCCCTTCTTATAGATGGTAATAGCATCAGCTAAGATTCAATGACATATGATGATGTGTCACTTTGTTGACTAGTCACGAGAATCCGATTTATGAATCATATTTAAAAATCTGCTCTGATACCATTCATCAATCTCTGGGTTTATTTAACATGTTGAGGACATGTGGATACCTCAATGGTTGTTTATTTTTTTCTGATGTTTGTGTTACTTATGTGACGATTTATGGTCATTTGATGAGATGCTGTCGCCCACCCTATCACCACTATTGCGGTTTATAGTTTTCCATGGCCATTGGTGATTGGCGGGGTAGGTACTGTTTTGGTGGGGGGTGGCGCCTCGCCTTTTGCCCTTTAGGGGTTGTGATTAGCGGGTGGGTACCTCTCTCCATAACATCAGGAGTCTGCCCTGGCTTTTAACAGGGGCAGCGCTCTCGCGGGGGTGTCCCATCGGATATTTTGCACCGTTTCACCTGTGTTGATAGTGGTGCGGCGGTACCTTGCGTACGGGCGCCTTTGTGGGCCCACCGTTTTGACGACCAGGTTGGTCCTCCTGTTCAATCATCCAACGATCGCATTGAAGGTCATTCCGGTTCCGCGCCATCTGCCACGCACCTGCGTCCCACTTCTCACCCGCCCCACCCTTTTAGGGGGGAGTGTGAGTAGTTCAGGAGCGCCATTGGCCGCCTTAGAGAGCGGGTTGGTACCCCACCCATTAGGACCGTTTCTCAGGTTGCGCATACCTTGGGCGGTTAGGACTTTACATCTTACTCCCACACCGATTGCCCTAGGCAGATCGGCTGGCACACAGGATGCCCATCATTCCATCGGGGCGGGGAGGCAGACGGAAGGGGCGTTGTAACGGCACTCCCTCACCCCCTCACCTGGATCATTTGGGTCCTTAATGAGACAGCCACATATGAGGAGAACAGGTATGGTGGAGGGAGTTTGGAGTTCAAGAGAACTATGGTGGGTCGGCACGACAATGTGAGTAGCTTGCTAAACTTCATTCATGCACCAACCGGTTTCTTTCATACTAAAAAGGTATTTTCCTCATTTTCCCCCTCCTCCCTTTGTTCTGTTCCCTTTTTCTTTTTGCTTTGTTTTGTTCCCTTTTCCTCACCTTCCCCTCTCCCCTATCCTCTTATTTCCCGTCATTTTTCTGGCTTATGCGTTTTTTTTTTTTTTATCTTGGCCCCCCCTCTTTTTCTTCGCTTTCTTCCACTGTTCCTTTCCTTCCCCTCAATAAATAGGGTTTTATAGTACACTGGTATTATCAGTTCGATCTATCACATTTACAGTCAACTATTTGGATGGCCTATCATGAGTACTCTCCAAATTTCTGTCCCTTTTTTTCTTTCGGGGTGTGGTCTGTCTCCAATTCCCTCTCTTTATTTTCCATGCCATTACATCCCTTCTCTTCTCCCTAGTTGGCTGTCTCTGGTCTATCATGGGTATCCCAATGGATCACCGATACTCATCAGTGGGGAGCTCTCCGTTCTCAACTGGCTGTGTCACCCCTGGGGGGTCTGCGGGGGGTTGCCGCCCGTATCCCCTTAATCGGTTTCCTGCCTGCTTCCATTAGTTTCCTGGACAACTTGTACTTCAATCACACCGCATTGATGAGGGTAGGTTGTGGCGACATTTATACGTATTTGATGTTTATAACTTTTTACATTTCCCTATATTGCCCCCAAATGGGTTTCCCTGTGTGATACCCCTACATATTGTAACTTGTTCTCACAAATTTTAATGGTTCGATATGTTTGATCATCATGAAAAACATTCCACTCCCCCACTTTCTGCCCCCGTTACCTCTTGGGAGGCTACTAAGTGGGGTAAAATGTTGGGGGACCTATGATGCAGACTATATAATATTAATGCCATGATGTATATATGTATGTATCATAATTTTGATATGTCATTGTATATCTGTATGCCATTTGGTTTGTTATATTTATGTTGTTTATGATTGACTTGTACCCTCCGGAGGAAGCCCCGAGAAGGCGAACATGTCGAGGGAGTCCGTTCAATGCAGTACACCAATAAACGTGTACAATAAGTTACTTTGTCCATTTTTCATATACTGTGTTCTATGTAATTGTAAGGTATCCCAATGTCTGGTGCGGCTCTGACCTTAAATTCTGTTTGGTTTGGTTTAGACCACTGAGATTTAATGTTTGCTTAATAAATCATGACTTTTAACAAAAATTACGTTCTTGCCTGTCAAAGCCCCCCATACTTCACTGCGCCCAGTGTTGGGGTGGGTGATGGTTCTGAACCCCCACACTGTAGACCCAGTACCCTATTTTCTATCTAGGTGTGGCACATATTTAATGGTCTGTATAACATAGTCCTCCACCCCTCATTCTCTTAAATATAAACATCTAAGTGATACAATTATGAATGGTTTGTGGCGGGGTAAAGGTTAGGGCGAGATAGTAGGGGTACGTTTTGTGGATTGGGGGTTAAGTTTAGGGATTTGAAGGGTTAAAATCAATCTAACCTCCCCAATCCCCTAACCTTAACCCTCGGAACCCCCCTTACCTCACCCCCCCCCCAACCTTGACACCCGCAATTTGGAAGATTAACCCTGAAAAGCCCCAAAACTAGGGCACATGCGCAGTTGTAAGGGTAGCAAGATATATCAGAACAGGCCCACCATCAGAAATTTTGTGGCCCCATACTAGGTGATTTATCAGGGCCCCCTACCACTAGCACTCCTTTCCCCACGCACTGAGGCCTCCAGAGAATGCCTATCTAGGGGTGCACATATCGGAGGAGCTCACCTTAAAGTTGAGTACGAGGAGATGGTGTGTGGTACTCACCCCATATGTAGGGTGGTCTTCCTCACTGTCCCCCTCACTGTCCTCTGCGTCAGCCTCCTGCATGGTAGATTCTGCTGCAGATGGACCTCCCTGTTCCTAATTGAGCCTCCGATTTGCTGTCTCCACCCACAGGTCACCAGCTGGCTGTGGGTCAAATGTAATCCCCAGTAATGTTCCATGAACCCCCAGATGTCATACCTCAGTAGTCAGATTTTACTCTTAGGCCCATCCGCTATTGAATCCGCTGGCTTCCGTCAAGTCTCCACCAGCCCCTGGACCAGGGATCTGACGGGCTGTGGAGACAGCCCTGTTAAGGGGGGTTTCCACATCCCTCTGGACCCCCTCTGCTAAGCGCATTGCGTAGGGGGGATCCCAATGGAGCACATAGATTTTAGCTGCTCAGCGGATGCTGTGTTCAGACATCTCCCGATGCAGAGGTTCAACGTATTTCACTATGTTTAGCCCTGCATCGGCGGAACGACTCAGTGCTGTGAGAACACAGCATGCACCAAGCAGGTTAGTGAATGTGCTCCGTCAGGACCTCCCGCCAAGCAATACGCTTAGAAGAGGGGGTCCCGATGGAAGTGGAAACCCCCCCTCATTGCTCAAGCGGTATTGAGCATTGCAACAAAATCTCTGTGTTCAACACAGGGATTTTAGTGGACATGGAGCTAGGGCTTTACATATCTGCAATATCTGCAACCTCTCATAGCGAGAAATGTTTCCCTAGGGGTTATCCAAGTTAAAGAAATTGTATGCGTTTAACAATAACAACTGAAAAAAATTGTCAATCTAAAAAATGAGACTACATCCAAGGGTCTTTTTAGTAGGAAGAATTGTGCTCAGGGACCTGAAAATTTGCATGGATGTAGTCTCAGGGGTTAAGTGAAAGCCTGTATGCAGCAGAGTAGTGCTTTATGCTCATGGGGAAGCAATATCTGATCAATAGCTGTATTTTAGCTGCAATTTAACTTATAAGTGTTGTAGGTAGAGAAGTGAAACTCGGGGTGTAAGTAGTAGTAGGGGAGCATTACTGACCCTGAAAGTTTCATGATTATACTATTAATTGTTTTCGTGCTATGAATGTTCAAAGTTACAGTTACACACAGATTTATTCAGCTAAGCTTCTACAGCAGAGCTGGAGAGGGTGTGTCCTGCCCAGTGTTTTGATTGGCTGGGGAGGACATATGTGCGGGAGGAGCTACAGGAAGCAGTATCTGACGGAGAAGCACAGAATCTGCTGCCTGTCACACTCACATCGGGGAGGAGGAGAGGGGGCCCAAGGGGGGATGCGAGTCTCTCCTTTCTGGTGGTTCTGGTGGGGGAATGCCGTTCCGGTGCGTTCCCCCAGAAAAAAAACCCTGGTTCTGATGATAATCCAGAATAGAATCAGATAACCTGATTTCAATCTAGATTTTTTTCTTTTCAAGAATAAATGTAGAAAAAAAATAATCCCCCAAAAATAATATAACACCCTCTCTTATTGTTGGTGAAACAAGGTTGTTACTATAAATTTACATTATAAACACATCATTGGCAACATTCTACAACGTGATGTGCAATTCCGTGCAGTACAATATTATGGTATTATCAGAGCTGTTTCTCCTCCGCTATGCGAAGTATGCAGGTGCATAGGGCCCTGGGACCCTGCACGCATAAGTCTACTAGCACCCCCCAATAGGGCCCCCTTAGTTCTAGGAAGTTAATTCAACAATGTTTTTTAATGTGACATTATGACAATGATGCTGCGCGGCCCCTGTCACTCCGGTGTGGGCCGTGCTTGTTTCACTACACTGGGATGAAAACATTTTGCAGGAGCTGTGGTGAACAGGAATGTAGGTCTGTCAATTGTCAATCTAGATCTGCCCACTGCTTTTGTGAGCAGTGAACTGCCATGTTATGAGGGCTGCATGTGAGACATACATGAACTCCTATAGACTTAAAATACGTATTACTGAACAAAGCAAAGGGGAATACTAACATTGAAACTAGTAGGACATAAAACATGTGACCACATCATGATACATTGGCATCCTTAGGAATTTTAACCCAACAGGGCAGCATAGGTGAGAGGAGAATGTGAATTTTAACATTTCATATGCCAATAAAGTGCATGCAATCTCAATCACTAGTACAAAAGTACATGTGCTTTATTAAAATAATTTTGAACACACATTTTAACATGGGATAGCAGATTTGAAAGCGTCCAAACACTGTATTTGGAGGTATTGCATCTCGCTTCCTGTCGGGGAAGACAGCAAGTACAAAGAAATCACAATGATTCACAGCGATAGAAACTTGACAGGTTTAACCCTTCTTTAATCACAACTTTAAAGAAAAGAAAATTGACTTTAGATGTTTTAAAATATTGACTATGAAACATTAAGGACTATGAAACATTTGTCTCTCCGACAAAGTCATAAACTACATCAAAAACCTAACAAGGTTTCCAATCTTCCACCTCTCATATAAAAAGCAAATGGATTGAGCCTGCCTTTACAATGAAACTAAACTCAAACAATAAAAGTTTTGCCTGCTGGGTGTCAGGCTCAAACACACAGTGGGCCAAAATTAAAAGTCATGGGTCAGCCTTGATATTTGATATTCTTCTCATTAGATATAACAAGGAGCCTTTTTATAATGAAGCAACAAAATGTTTTTTAATAAATGAATTTGGAATGAGCAAAGTGAAATACTATAACACATGTGACATCAAATGTCAAATAAAAGACACATCTGTGTCATTCATTTTTTAAATACATGATAAAGTAAAGAATCTAGCAGGATAAATATAATTTCACTGTGGTCCGATTTGGCCCCAGGACTGGAGTTTGACACCCCTATGCTGAGCTCACCTCTGGCACTTTATTTTCTATGTGCTCTCTATGGAGTGCTGACAATGGTACGGGTGCCATGAATGATGTAGCTTCCGTTATCATTTATGTAAAAGTTGATGCTTGTAATAATATCTAACTGAAATATTAGTTGTAAGTCAAACTGCTGACCCCACACTGTTGTTAGGGTACATTTCCACATTATGGTCCTATTACCTATTTATGATAGTACCAACATATCAATAATTTCATGCAAAGCCTACCTGGAGGTCCGTGCAGGATATCGTAGCCCTATACCATACATGGTGGCAGTGTGTAGAGATCGCAGATCCGGCTTAGATTTCCACAGATGTTCAAACAAATCATGAAAAGCAGACAGAGAATCGGCTACTCTTACACATCCCGAAGCTTACTCATAGAGTCCCTTGCCAATAAGCTTTAAAACATTTCAGCAGCCAGAACTCTTTTTATCTATAATGATCCTTTATTATTTTCTTCTGATGTTCAGAGGCAATTCTGCTCTATTCCCGGAGAGATTTGACAGTGTTTGTTAGAACTCTATACACACACCCTCCCTCTCCCATTAACATTCCATATATATAATATACCATTAATACACGACTGCTGAACTGATCTAATATTTATCAATGGAAACATATATTTATGTGCAGTAGGTGACTTGTACTTAGATATTATCAATAATCGGTAGTCTAGTAGCCAGAGTTGCAGGTACATAAAGCATGTAACAAAGAAAAAGTTTACAATTTATGATATATATTCTGACAGATTGGTCATGTGTTCCTGAAAGGAGTCTGGGAATGACTATTTCCCAGCACCATTAGGTTGCTGAGAGTTTTTGTTTTAAATTTCTTAAAGGGCTCCTGGACCCTGGGATAGGGAGGATGGAATTGGGTGGGCCTCCCTATTCCCCCAGGGTCCACTAAAGGGTTAACACCTTTTTGCAGGTGAGTGGAGCTAGGTGTGTCTCCACAAAAGGAGCAGAGACCAGTATGTCAGGGGGTTCTGATAGAGGCTGAAGAAACAGCTCTTGAGAGAAATTGGAGACACCAGCTCCAGACCAAGTAGGAGAATGTGGGCTTCTGAGGGTAGACGGGGGGCACAAAAGGAGTGTGGGGCCTAGACCTGTGGCTACTGGAGCCGGGGAAACAGGGGGCTCACAGAGCGTGTGAGGCCCGGACCTGTACCTGCTGGGAAGCTGGATGTTTACCAAGCCAGGCGGATTGGCATTTTTCAGTGACTTTTGTTTCATTTGGATATTAACCCCTGCGAGGGTGAGTTTTGATTTGAACTGTGTGCTCAAAAAAACGTGGGCAGGAGCCCTAAAAAGAATGCAATTGCGTGGATTAATCCTTTGAAAGCAACTGTTTGAGTGTGATCCCCCACAATATATATATATATATATATATATATATATATATATATATATATATGACAGATTATAGGGTTTTAGTGTGGTGTGGTTTACCCAAAGGAACCAAAATCAGTTCCCCGCTGAGCCAGTACAAAGCACAGACAAGCAGGTAATATCCATTGAGAGTCAATATCAAATGTATATATAAAGTTTATTAGAGGGTATTATTTAATCTAGGTCCTTGGAATAAAATGTTTAAGGTTTAACAAACCCCTGATCTCTTTTGTACTTGATTTTAGTATTGTTGAGAAATAATATTTCCAGTGTACATTCATTTACACTGGTTGAAAGCAGAAACAGATACAGCATGATGTTTCAGAGCCAGGGATATTGCATAGGCCAGTGATTTCCAAACTTTGGTTTCTGGGCCAAACGCAAAGTTTTCACGGCCTGTAACCTCAGTTATAAAATCAATGATATGCAGACGCAATAGCAGCCTCACCATTGAGGTAAGCAGTGCTGGGGATTTTTCTCTATTAACCTATACCAGTGATGGTGAACCTATGGCACGCGTTCCAGAGGTGGCACTCTGTGGGCACCCGAGCTGTCAGCCAGCACAGAGGAAAGAACTGCACCCTGCTGGCTCTCAATGCTGTCAGTTCTCTTCCCCTCTCTTCTGATTGCACACAGTGCCCTGTACCCTCTCCTATTATATCTTATAAGTAAGTAGAGTGTGTGTTTACATGTTTTGTGTGTGTACATGAGTTGTGTAATTCAGGTTAAATTTCCATGCCATCACTTTGAGATAAATAAGTGGGGTTTGGGTTCAGTTTGGGCACTCGGTCTCGGAAAGGTTCGCCATTACTGTTCTAAACCATAGCTGGGGGAATTGTCACAACTTCTGGGGTTAGATAAACCCTGGAACATGTGGTAGAACTGCAAGTCTCAGCATACCTAGGGGTACCATAGCAGTGTTATGGAAGTGAATGGCTAATGATTTACATTAATAATGGCAAATATGTGTGAAGGAAGTGATTTGCACCATGCTATAGTTTATTTAATATAGATGGTTCAAATATCAGATTGAATGGTTGGCCCTTTCAAACGTATACCGCCCCTAACCTGTCACTCAAAAAGTTTGGACAACCCAAGGGTCTCTGCACAAAACTCTATTCATGTCAAAGTAACAGGTCCCTTCTTGAGGCTGAAATACACGGGTCGATACCCATGCAATTCAAAGAGAATTGAGCGCAGCATGATGATGTGATTGCGCTGCACTCCAGCATAATCTATATGGAGGCACAGAACTGCTGTGTCATCGATTTCGGTCGTTACTTTGTATGGGATACTCTGGATCGAACAAGGTTTTCCAACATGAAACCTGTTCGGACGCTTGAAAAAAGCCTGACTGGGTCAAATTTTGTAAAAGATTCTAGCAAAATCGGGGGCAGTGAACTCGCATGGCGCCCAATTTAGCTTGAATCTCTTACAAAATATGAGCCATATGAGACTCTGGACCCTTTTCCAACACTTTTGAGTGCCAAGTCATGAACTGAAGATTTACATAGAGCTGCCAAGTATTAAAATGGAGCTTACATTGGGGGCATTACTCTTTTTAACCCCCTTTGAGTGCAAAGTTTAAAATGGAGCGTACACAGGTCCCAGGACTCTTTTCCAACCCTTTTAAGAACTAACTAATACACTGGAGCTTACGGGGGCTCAGGACTCTTTGCAAAATGGTTTAAGTGCTAAATATTAACTTGGAGCTTACAAGAGTTTCAGGGCATTGTTCAACCCCATTTTGAGTGTCAAGTAAGAAACTGGAGCTTACACAGGGCTCAGGACTTTTTCCCCAGCCTATTTGAGTGCCAATTAATAAAATGGAGCTTACAAGGGCACGTGACTCTGTGCAACCCCCTCTGAGGGCTTAGAAATAAACTGGAGCTTTCACAGAGCTCAAGACTTTTTTCAAAGCCTATATGTGCCAAGTAATAAAATGGAGCTTACAGGAGGCACATGACTCTTTGAAAACCCATTTGAGGGGCAAGAAATAATCCGGAGCTTACACAGGGCTCAGGACTTTTTCCCCAGCCTTTGGGATGCCATCAGGAACCAATGTCACTTGAAATATAACCCTTCTACTCCAAGGCCAAGTGTAGGTTAATATTCAATTATATATATATATATATATATATATATATATATATATATACATGTTATCCAACATATAATAAAGGTAGTACTTTTATTTCCTGGATTTATCTACTTTCAACACTTAATTTAACATGGAGTTGTAATCACTCCTTCCCACACATATACTCTATTGGTATATAACTACCATTTAACAAGGGCTGCTATGCACTAATCCTTGAGTTATTTTATGATTATTTCCTTAATGCCTCCCCTTGTAAAATCCTCAAAAAAGTATAATCCCGGGAATATATCATTTCTATGCAGCACGTTGGTTTTCCTGGAATCTTGGAACAATTTGTTTCTGTAGGACCAGTTACAGTCATAAGTGTGTCATCTTTAAATTAAGCAGGGGTGACTCCTTTCAGCATTTTAACAAGGTCCTAATTAATGTTCTATGCACTGATAATGCATTCTTTACAGGTCATGAACATCCAGTCAGATTTTTCATAAAAACACCCTCATAATTATTAGCATTGTGAGGCTGACATGTCCATTGTTACCGCTGGCCGCTGCTAAGAACCTATAAACAAGTCATCTCATAAATAGAAATGTAATGCCTTTTAATTTTGCATATATAAACGTTATCCTGAAGTCCGAACGCTTCTTTATGCAAACTCCAAAGCAAATAGGTCACTAAAGTGAGTTTAAGAGGTTGTTTTAGTGAGTTGGACAACTTAAAGAGTTCTATAAACTTTTGGTTGGACAAATTTGATATTGTTAGTCTAACTTTATACAATAAGACTCTGCATTTATGGTTCAAAAATATGTACCTGGGAGTGTCTAGTAGTCCGATCTTTACAATTTGTGGGTATATTTAGCTACATTAACCAGTCAAACTCTTGCCTTTAGTTCCTATGTTTTGGGGAAATAATACTGGTGTTATGGTCTTCTTTTTAAATAAATTTTGAACAAATCTACAATATAACTGCCCAGGTGTCAACAATACTTGCCCTACAAGAAAATCCTAAAGAGGTTTCAAAACAGTAAACCTGTGTACCCTGTGTACCCTGTGTTAACACAAACCGAACCGAACATTGTAGTATTGCAACGTAAAACGCAGCTAGTGTAAAAGGGTCCTAACAATGAGCTTCTACTATTTGCTCCCTATTATTTTTTTAATAGCAATTTAAAAGCTTTAACAGATTTTTAAAGTCCATTTGAATTCCTAATTGCACATTTTTTGTATTACCGTAAGCATTCCTAGAATATGTATGGGCTTACCCTTACAAGGCCAATCTGAAGCTTACACATAGTTTCTTTACTTGCCTCCAGCTGACTAAATGGATAAATGGGCAACTATAGCTAGTGGAGGCAGGTTGCTGAGGCACCCTAAACTGATGGGTCAACTGGTCAAATACTGTTTGATGTAGGAACTGTAGTTTTGTTTTTTCATAACTATAAGTAGCTATACACCAACTGGAAGTACCAACAATTCTCACATCAACTTTTGGATAGTTGGATCCTCTTTCAGTATTTACTCTAGAGATGGTTGCATAATTAGTTTATTTGAAAAATGGTTGAAAGGCCCTCAATATAGTATCAACTAACAAATAAAAGTGTATAAATCAAGTTAACATTTTGTCAAAATTTCAACTTTGAACTTAATTTATGCAAAAACTACATGTGCTATATTAATCTATTTTCCCACAACAATCCTCTCTGCATCCCCACATCTGCAATAAACCCCCAGTAAACTAATTAAACTTTTGTTAAAAATTTAGAAATTCAATTAAAATTCAGCTATCTCTATGTGTTATTGCTTGTGTTCAACCAGATAGATTTTCAGTCACTGAAGATGTTAGAGGAAATCTCTCCAATGAACCGGGAAACCCACCTAAGGAAAAGCAGTTTTCCCATTGCACTAATATTTCCCACTGCTTACTGTTGGAAAGTTCAAATATTAGATTTTCAATCACTTTCCATGCTCAGTACACACCAATATGTATTTAGCAGGAGATTACACATGTGCACAGAAGTGAGCCATGCCTCAGTAATATGACGGGACGACTTGTATAGTACTGGATAGAGTAGGAACTCTTGTCTGGTTATACTAACTTATACTTATATTTACTGTCTCTATATAGGAGATTTTTCTTTTCTTTTTTTTTATAATTATCTTTATTGGTTTTTAATATTCACATACAATCATAATACATTTTCATATTAAAATTATATCATCCTAACATTTCCTGTTGTTTTATTAGCAGTATCTCCTTCCTCAAATCTCTCAAACTTCTCATTCTTACTCCTATCATTCCTTCCCATTAACACTGGATATAGGAGATTTTTCAATTCCTGTCAAATGTTTTTTCCAGGACAGGGAAATGAGAGAAATATTTCTAATGGCACACCTAAGGTAATGCTAGAATCTCAGTAAGCTACTTACTGCGCATTTTCTTTGCTTTTTTCATTTTAACAATGAGAGCTAAAATCTGAAAAGGAACTGTTGATAGTTAACCTAAAATAAATTCTAGACATCAAGAAATTAAGTGAGAAGACACATTTTATGTTTGCCAATGGTATTGGCATTGTGTACATTGGTCTTGGTATTGTGTACATTGATTTCTGGGACCAGACACATACAGGAGCATCACAGTTTATAATGCAGGATTTAATATTACATATATCATGGAGGTTTGTTTTTAACATTGACAAATGACAGGGACCCTTCTCCGGCAATGTTAGGCTAGGTCAGAGGGCATCATGGCAGTCACGACCAGTGTTGACTGCAGGTGGGAGCTATAGACACATAATGACTCACCCATTTGTAGTGGAATTTTCATCATTGACAAGTGGAGCGGATCATTCACCACCACTGTAAGCTGTATTTTTTTATCATTTACAATTGAATGGGACACTTCTCTACTGACCACCAAGGTTAGGAACAGGTGTCAATTGAACAGTAGTGATGAGCGGCATAGGCAATATTCGAGATATGTGCGCGATTGCGAAACTATTATAATCACCTCACAATTACTTTCAAAATGAATGGTCACATTTATTGCTATTTATTTTCGCATTGCGAATATATATTTGCAATCCATTGCAATATCCGCCGCCATTTACGCAAAATTTGCAAATTCTCGAACAGCCGATATTCGCCGAATATATATGCGCAATTGGAATATTCGAGCTCAACACTATTGAACAGGACTCCTCTTCATTAACCACCAATATAATTAACCTTTTTTTTTACTATGAAGGAGGCATTTTCCAGCTGACCACCAATATGAGGAAACCATTGTTAGATATTTAAACTATGACCAACCCGCTACCATTGCTATGTATAAATGTCATAATTCTAGATCAGACATAAGCAAACTACAGCCTGCAGGCCTGTTTAGGTTTTTAAGCCGGCCTGTTTAAACATTGGTGACAAGACATTCTGGCTCCCCTCACCGCACTCCCTGCAGAACCAATGCTTAAAAGTGTCCAAACAGCACCATGAGTATGGGCCATTGGGTTCATGTGATGGCGTTGTAAGTGCATCCCCATCGCAACAGCAGGCTGCCCCTAGGCACAATGGGCTTGAGAAAAAAACATCAGTGCACATGGAAAGAAGATGTGAGCTTTTTTAAAGTGTGAGTTTGCTATATAATTAAATATATATGTAGCCCCTGCCAGGATCAGGGGCATTAGAGTGTTAAATATTTTAGGAGGCCAACAGTCTAGTTGTCACAGGCAGGTGCAAGAGTTTGTTGACTGTCAGTGAGTGACTTGGCTCTTTGCCCAGTCTGGCATATGTATCTCTTTTTGTTGTGCTCTTCTGCCTGGATGCTGAGAGGCCTAGGTTTTAGCGCCTTTTCAGAATCTGGGAGGAGAGAAAATTATAAAGGTCTACGGTCATGAGGTATAAGTCAGTCTTAGCCCAGGGAGCTCCCCTGCTGGGGCCCTGGAAGTGTCTTGTGCTTGTTGTCTGGAGAAGAAGCTGCCTAGTGGGGTACTGGGGTGGCCTAGACAAGTGACCGCTGTGTGTGAGGAAGAAGCTGCCAAGTGTGGAGCTAGGACCTCGGGTGCTCGAAACAGCCTTTTCCCTGACCCTCCCTCCCATTGATGAAATGCGACAGTAAACTTTTCTTCAAGTTAAACTGCATGTACGTCTCCCTTGTCATTTCTGCTACCCGGTATCCCATTCTACACAGCGGCACCTACGGGTGTCATCGCTACATATAGTAATATTTAATTTAGTAAGGCTTTAATCACAAGCTAACTGTCAGCTGCCTGAAACCAACCGCATGAATGAAAACCCTGTTCCACCGCTGTGTACAGTGCTTTCACACAGTGTGTCAAATACTAATGTAATGCGCCCTAATGGGCAACTGCGAAGTCTGGGTTCTGATATGTCATAAACTGCGAACTTTATGACATATCAGAACCCATTAGGACCCACAATGAAAAAAGTTTGCCCACACCTGTTCTAGATTTTAGTTGGCTATAATGATGAAGATCCATCATAATAGAAAGAGACAGAGTGACATATAACTTCCTGCTACTTTTGGCTCCTAGCACCCTCCAGTAAAAATGTTACCTTTCTTAACTCTAGATGAACTTACTGTTTAAAGCCTGATCAAAATTATGTAAATAATGTTTAGTGAATTCTTTAAAAATTCTATAAAAGTTTAAAGTTTTGGTTTATGATCTACATAATAATTCATTTCCATCTAGAAGGTATAGCACTCATCAAATATACAATCAAGAATATTAACTTTACGGTAAGGAAAGTTATTTCTATATACTTATATACTAGCCCATGACAACTAAACTGGAAGAATACCTCCAACATGGAGCAGAGAAGATATTGACCCTATAGACTCCAATACTTCTGGTAGAGGAACCAAGGTTTAGGAAGACATAGGAGTCATCCATAGGAGTGAGGGTTTTGTTGTTTTATGTTATTTCCAGTCTAGAAGGGGAGCCCAGGCATTGAAACCTGACTTGAGTCAATAATTATTTTACATACCTCTCCCAAGTTTTGATATACTTCATTGTCTTGTCTGTTTGGAGGTGTCACTCAGAAAGAACGATGTTGAAAGGCTTTCCGAATAAAAACAGTTTAAAGTAGATGAACTGTCCGTATGTGTTGCAGCTCTCTCATGATGAGCAAATGAAGGCATGAATTTTTCTAAAGAGAGAAATGTGTGTGCATCCTTCCTTAAATCTGTCACCTCCTTCCCCTATTAAATATCTTGTTAAATGTTCAACCATGGCAATAAAGCTGCTAATGTTTATACAGATCCACCCTGCGCACATTACATAATGTTTCTCACGATATCTGCTTAGGTCATACCTCTGATTTACTATCTGTTGCATCAACACGAGGAAGGAATTGAGCACTAGGTCATTTGTACCATGTGTACTATCAATGTAATTGCAAAAACAACCCACAAGGAAGTCAATTAAATGTAAACTTGGTTGTCAGGGGTGTCAAACACTGAGTTGGCCAGAATTAAAATCTTCGACCAACAAAAATGTATTAAAACCATGCCTACAGCCCCCCATACACCTTTAGATCGATCCATACAATTTCCATTAGATCTACCAACAACTGTGTAGTATAGTGGCCTCCCTGATAGAATACATAGCGATTGGAAGGTGTAGAAAGGTCCTCATATTACAGGGTTTTGGTAGAACAAAAGTTGATTGTACAGACATTGTATGGAAAGATTGTAAGGTGTATGGGGGCCTTAAAATTGAGAACGTTTCTTCTCATGAGATGTAATGTAACCTTTTCATGGAAACAAACTCAAGTTCTGCTGAACCTCCGGGGCATTTCGCCGAGGTCCAGATTTCTGTACCAAAAGAGTTGCGCTATTTTTCATTGAAAAAAAAATGTTGTAGGCCTGTTACTGACCAAAATATGTCCAAACACAGGTCTAGTAGACATCCTGAATATATAAAGTTTCAAATGCTTATTTTTATAGAATAAAAAACTACATTAAATGATAAAAATTAAGTAGAGAACAAACACAAAAATCTGCTCAAACAATAATCAATTTATTGATCTCCAGTGATCTGAGGTGTCTCTGGCGGCAATGTGCGGTGCTGCAATGAAGACGTTGCATTCCGCAGCTTCATATCATTACCGCGCAGTGATTATTATGAGAAAACTGGACCTCAGGATTGACTGTAAGGCCTCTGGCTGCAGGTTTCAGTAGCCTGAGTTATATGGATGAGGTTAAACAATGAATCTGAAACAAGCAAAGCGTAATACTTTAACACATGTGACATCAAATGGCAAATAAAAGACACATCACACATTCATTATTCAAATTAAATTAATACAGAAACTTTGGAATTAAGTGATAGAAAACTTGCGGTCCAAAAAATGATTACACTGTGAGCCACATCTGGCCCCTGGGCCAGAGTTTCACACCCCTGCCTAAAGCTGGCCATACACCTATAGATTTCTCTGTCAGATCTCCTTAAGATCTACCAACAACTACAGTATGTAGTATAGGGTCCTCTGTGATTGAACACAGGTAGACTTGATGGTTTAGAAAGTCCCTCATATTACATGGTTTTGGTAAAACAAAAGGAGATCTAAAGGAAATCTGACAGAGAAATCTAAAGGTGTATGGCCAGCTTAAGACCATCTATGGCCCAAGTGCCCAACCTGTGGACCAGGGGCCGCATGCGACCCTTTGGGTGTTCTTTGGAGTCTTCCACTTCAGTCTTCCACTTGAGGCCCCCGAAACCAAACTATTAATGCATATGGCATAGGAACTCACCTGTCTTCCAAATCAAAGGTTATGTGCACCATCAATATAATCAATGGCTTTGAAGCACATAACCTTTGATGATATACATGACACAAAATGTACATTACCATACTACAGTGTCCCCTAATTTTAAATCTATCAGTATAGATTGAAAATGTTATGTGCGGCCCTTTAGTTCTGAGGGCAGCACTTGTGGCCCTTCATATCAACTCAGTTGCCCATCACTGATCTATGGAGTCTCACCAAAAGGTCATTCCGATGACAATAAAGCCAACCAAAATAAAAAAGGGGTTCCCTCTAAAAAATATATTTTTTTCCACCACATAGTAGTTGAATATCCCCTAAACAGATTTAAAAGTATTTAGCTGATTTAAAATGAAAGTTTGTTCAAATTCCCTATTTTATCTGGTATGTATGTTGTTTTATTTGTAATACAAAAAATGCCCAAAAGTTTTAATGTTTTTATACAAAGCTGTTCTCTCTCTCTTCCATCTGGGAG